>OY986946.1:7560764-7770764 GCA_963920595.1 Eimeria praecox | reverse complement strand
TTTATATATATATATATATATATATATATATATATATATATATATATATATATAAATTTTTGTTTGTTTTGTTTTTCTAGACATCTGAATATCGGCATTTGTACAACCCCGAAAATTTTTTCGTTTCGAAGGATGGCGGAGGTGAGAAAGATAAAATAAGAAAAATAAATTAAAATAAATTAAAATAAATTAAAATAAATTAAAATAAATTAAAATAAATTAAAATAAATTAAAATAAATTAAAATAAATTAAAATAAATTAAAATAGTATAAAATAAAATAGAATAAATATAAAGAGACAGAGAGAGAGGAGAAGAAGTCGAGAGAAGAAGTAGAGAAAGGAGATATAATGAAATAGACAGCACAAATAAACATTATACAGTAAATAAATACGATAAATAAATAAATTATAATCGAAGAAAGAAAGAATAAAAAGAAAGAAAAGCAATAAAAAATATGTAGAATAAACAAACATACAATACTGTACAAACAAACAAAGTAGAAAAAGTTGGCAGACACCCCAAACTAAAATACGAAATACTATAATATTATATCTGGGTTTAGGGTTTAGGGTTTAGGGTTTAGGGTTTGAGGTTTAGGGTTTACGGTTTTGGGGTCTAGTGTTTAGTGTTTAGGTTTGATATTTAGGGTTTAGGATTCAAGGTTTAGGGTGTGTGGTTAAGGATTCAGGGTTTAGGGTTTAGGGTTTAGGGCTTAGGGTTTAGGGCTTAGTTTTTAGGGTTTAGGGCTTAGGGTTTAGGGTTTAGGGTTTAGGGTTTAGGGTTTAGGGTTTTGCAGGCGCTGGGAACAACTGGGGAAGCGGCTACGCTCAGGCAGCAAAAGTTGAAGAAGAACTTCTAGAAATGATTGATAGAGAAGCAGACGGCAGCGAAAGCCTCGAGGGTTTTGTCCTTTGCCACTCTATTGTGAGGGTTTAGGGTTTAGGGTTTAGGGTTTAGGGTTTAGGGTGTTTGGGGTGTAGTAGCGAGCTTTGTTTTTGTTTGGGGTTGATTGTGAAGGATTGAGGGATGAATGTGTAGGCTGTTTCGGGTGTATTGCAAAGACTTTGTTGAAAAGTCAATTAGGGTTTAGGGTTTAGGGTTTAGGGTTTTTGAGTCTTGTACTAGGGTTTTGTATTTAGGGTTTAGGGTTTCCTGTTTAGTTAATGCTTTGGGTTTTTCTTTTTCTATGGAAAGAGGTGATGCGGGCTCTAGGATAAGCTTCTATATCCTCCGTTTAGGGTTTAGGGTTTCGGGTTTAGGGTTTAGGGTTTCGGGTTTGTGTGTGTGGATAGGCTGGTGGTACGGGTTCGGGTATGGGTTCATATTTATTAGAATTATTAGGTGATCGTTACGGTTCGAAATTAATTCAAACATTTTCTGTATTTCCTATATTAAGTGAAGCAGCAAGTGATGTTGTCGTTCAACCTTACAACTCTCTACTTACTCTTAAACGACTTTGTTTACAAGCTGATGCTGTTGTTGTCTTGGATAATCATGCTGTTCATAGAGTTGCTACAGAAAGATTACGCCTTCCAAACCCTAGCTTTCAACAAACAAATGCCCTGGTATAGACATAGATTAACCCTATTTACCCTATTAACCCTATAAACCCTATAAACCCTATAGATAAACCCTAAACCCTAAACCCTATAAACCCTATTAACCCTGTAAACCCTATAAACCCTATAGATAAACCCTAAACCCTAAACCCTATAAACCCTATAAACCCTGTAAACCCTATAAACCCTATAGATAAACCCTAAACCCTATAAACCCTATAAACCCTGTAAACCCTATAAACCCTATAGATAAACCCTAAACCCTAAACCCTATAAACCCTATAAACCCTGTAAACCCTATAAACCCTATAAACCCTATAAACCCTAGGATATTCACGACAGAAGGGTTTGAGTTTTCTACATGGGTTTGTGTGTATCTATGTTTGTATGTGTTTCTTTTTGTTGCTTTTTTTCATTCTATTAATTGATTTTGTTTCTTTGTTTTTTTAATTTAATTTAATTGAATTCAAATTAAATTTAATTTATATTTAATTTGAATATGTTTCGTTTGATATTGCTATTTGCTGATAAGAGGGTTAATTAACCTTGGTTTCCCTTTTATTTTTCTGGTGTATCTGCAGATATCTACAGTCATGGCTGCATGTACAGCTACGCTTCGATATCCTTCTTCTTTGTCGTGTAGTTTATTATCATTGCTTTCTTCTCTTGTTCCTGTCCCTCGCTGTCACTACCTCATGTGCGGATACACCCCAATCACCCTTGAACGTTGTATATCCGCCGTTCAGAAAACCACTGTTATCGATATCATGCGAAGGCTTACTCAGTCTAAAAACATCATGGTGATCCTACACACCAAACCCTAAACCCTAAACCCTAAACCCTAAACCCTAGTAGTTTAGAAACCCTAAACCCGAGTAGATTCGAAACCCTAAACCCGAGTAAATTCGAAACCCTGATTCCTAAACCCTCCTAGATTCTAAACCCTAAACCCTAAACCCTAGTAGATTCGAAACCCTAGACCTTAAACCCTCCTAGATTCTAAACCCTAAATCCTCCTAGATTCTAAACCCTAAACCCTAATCCCTCCTAGATTCTAAATCCTACACCCTAGAGCCTAGTATATATATATATATATATATATATATATATATATATATATATATATATATATATATATATATATATATATATATATATATAGGAGGTTCTTCCCCCGCCTTGTAGCTGCTTCTTCTGCCTATACACCTCGAAGCCCCTGAATGTGAAAAGCCACCTATTTGGGGCTGCATGCGCAAATGCATGCGCTTAACGTGCAGCCTTATAGGCTTGTGCTGCAGTGTTAAAAACCTTGTCTACGGGCTGCTGCTGCTGCTGCTGCTGCTGCTGCTGCTGCTGCAGGTCTCCACTTCCTTACGACGCGGTCTTTATATGTCCCTCTTAAACGTCATCCGCGGCGAGGCAGATCCCATGCAGGTGCTGCTGCTGCTGTTGCTGCTGTTGCTGCTGCTGCTGCTGCGCCTTTTGCTTCAGATCTGCTGCTGCTATTGCCCTACTGCTGCTATCCAGCAATGCTTCTGGTGCAGTCCTGTTGCTGCTGCTTCTGCTGCTGCTGCTGCTGCTGCTGCTGCTGCTGCAGGTTCACAAGAGCTTGCAGCGCATCCGAGAGCGTCAGCTGCTGCAGTTTATTCGGTGGGCTCCTGCATCGCCTCAAGTAGTATTAGCGAGGGCCTCTCCATTTACTCAGCAGAAACACAAATGTGCTGGGCTTATGCTAGCGAATCATACAGCAATCACAAGTGTACGTCTTTCTCTCTCCCTCTCTCTCACTGCTGCTGCTGCTGCTGTTGTTGTTGCTGCTGCTGCTGCTGCTCGTGGTGCTGCTGATGATCATCAGCAGCAGCAGCACCTGCTGCTGATGCAGCAGCATCAGCAGCACCACCAGGGAGGGAGGGTAGGGATGGGGGTGGCAACGCTGCTGCTGCTGGGGATTGCTGTGCTGCTGATTCTGGATGATGAATGGATTCCTGGGTTGTTGCCTGTGCTTCATATGCTGCTGCTGTTGCTGCTGCTGCTGCTGTTGCTGCTGCTGTTTCTGCTGCTGTTGTTATTGTTGTTGTTGCAGCTTTTCGAACGATGTGTCGTTCAATACGATCGTCTTTACAAGCGCAAGGCCTTCCTTGACAACTACAAGTAATTATTCTGGGTTTTGCTGCTGCTGCTGCTGCTTAGTTGCTTCTACTCGAGACCATGCTGCAGCAACCTGACAGCAGCAGCAGCAGCTCGCAGCCACAGCAGCAGCAACTCATCTAGCAGCAGTTGCCCTACCTACCTTTTGTGTTTTTCATGCAGACGACAGCCCATGTTTAGTACTCCCGATGGCCTTGGGGATTTCTCAGAGATGGAAGACTCCAAGTAGGGAGGAAATTTTGCTGCTGCTGCTGCTGCTGCTGCTGCTGCTGCTGTCTTTGTTGTTGCTGCTGCTGCTTCTGTCCTTGCCGCTACCTCGGCTGCTGCCTGCTCGGCCTCGTTAGTGTTGTTGCACTGACTTTGCTATTGCCTGCTGCTACTGATGATGATGATGCTGTTGCTGCTGTTGCTGCTGTTGCTGCTGTGTGGTTGCGCAGGGAGCACGTGTTGAGTTTGGTAGAGGAGTATAGACAGGCTGAGTCGGATGATTTCCTTAGCTTTGGCGGTGGGCGCTGCTGCTGCTGCTGCTGCTGCTGCTGTTGCTTCTGCTGCTGCTGCTTCTGTTCGTGGGGTAGCTGACGATCTCTGTTTTCCGTGTGCGGAGGGGTGGCTGCTGCTGCTGCTGCTGCTGCTGCTGCTGCAAGGTATCTCGGGGTTGGCTTTCCTGTCTTGTTTTGTCTACAGGCTCGTGCCCCATCTGAACCTGCTTGAAGCTCCCTCTGCAGCTAGCAGCAGCAGCAGCAACTCCACCAACAGCAGCAGCTGCTGCTGCAAGGAGTGCAACTGCTGCAGTATGAGCAGCAGCAACAGCAGCAGCAAAACTACGTTACGAAACGAAGGCCGATCCCAGCTATGGGTTGGCTAGTTAGCTATAAACTCTAATTTTATTTGAATTTTATATTTTGTTAATTGTTAATAATAAATGATTGATCTGTCTGTTCTGTACGTTCTTGCTGTTTCATTTTGTTTCCTCACCACAGCATGCAGCTGCACTGTCTGTAGCCTTTCTATGCTGTGTTTGTCTTCTTATCAAACCCAACGGGTATACTGTCTGTTTCTTGTTGTTTTGTTTATCTTATTGTGGCTGTATGGAGTTGCGGGTATAGTGTTTGTTTCTTGTTGTTTTGTTTGTCTTATTGTGGCTGATTTGTCCTAATATAGTCGAAGGCGAAGAAGAGAGTAGTATATTATTATATAATATTATATTATATATATATATTATATATGGCAGGTGTATGGAGTTGCTCATAATACAGCAGTAGACAAGACTTCTTATAATTCAAGATACAACAATAGGTTAGGGGTATTCGAGTTGATTGCTGAGTTGCGTAGAAGAAAAACTGAAAAAGATAGAAAAATATGTTTAGTTGTATGTACAGCTAGAAGATTATGCTTGTAGTTTATAATTAAGCTTGTTTTGAGGGATGATAGTTGATATAGAATATCTATGTTATGTAAGGAAGTAAAGGGGGGGCTCTGATAGCAGCAGCCACCTTTGATGTTTGTGTGATTACACTAAAAATATGACTGAGTCCGACGTTAACAGTCAATTAAGGCTCGGGAATAAGGAGAAGTGGAGTGCTGCGGGGTTATTTCATGAAAATTTGAAGGTGTTGGGGGGGGGGGGGGGGGGAGGGGGGTTATCGATTTACTTATTTATGTTAAGAACATAAATAAGTAAATCGAGTTTCTCAGTGTTGAGGGAACTCTTTTATCTTTGTTACGAAAGCTACAGCGTCATTCTTGCTGCATTATGGAGGCTGAGATGCCGTTGCTACCGCAGCCAAACAATCAAGTTAATAATGCCTTGCAGCTTCTGCCTCTGGCGTTTTTCGCACAAGTGATGTAGGCAGAGAGAAAGAGAGAGAGAGAGAGAAAACTCAGACAAAAGGGGGGATGTCTCGAGGTGTGTAGACAAAGAAGCATTAAGTAAGTGAGGAAGGAACAATCAACGAAGTATAAACACATACAAAATGCACGGTTTATGGTATATTGCAACTGGCACTATGAGCTGCAGATCTCGATGCAGGAAGAGTAATTGAACATCGTTTGAAGTTCATTTGCAACATATTTTGAATTAATAGAAGAGAAAAAACGTAAAACTTGAAGGAGAATGCTCGAGGAGCTCTTTAGAGGGGGATACAGCTAGCGACATTCTAAGGCCTCACCTCCAGGTCACAAGAAGGTACAAACGTCCTAGAAGGTTGTCCTAAAACGGTATTTCCTACCGTTTTAAAAAAAAGGGGGGAAGTACTTCTTTTTAAAACACTTTTCTTAAGGATGAAACGAATATGAATAGTTGTCGGCGGCCCCGAGCAGGAACGGGAGCACCTCACTAGATTGCATCCGACAAGGTCACGGGCAGCAGGAAACAGCTTTCCATGCTCCATTTTAATTTGTTCTTTGTATACTTGCAGGATTTCTTTAATGTTTAAATTAAAACACTCAATTCAATTAAAAAATTTCTACACGCGTTCGATGGGAGCTGGTAATGAGCTGCAGGCTCGATTCAGAAGCCAGTGGACCGATCGCTCAGTCACAGGAAGTTGCAGCAACCAACGCTCCTGCTTCGTTCTTATAAAGCTACTCTAATGATACAACTTCTGATTATTTGTTAGAATGGCTTCACTCTGATGTTATTTGTACTTTATTTCTATCGGGAGCCCTCGGCCCGAGGAATTCTGTAATACCAGTTTCGCAGAGACGCACTAGTACTAGTTGGTGAAACATTTGAGGGAGATTCAAGTCTATTTAGTAAAATTGCGTCAATTTTTAATCTAAACCGAGCTCATCCTTTTTCTGAAAACTGCATTTTCTGTTTTTTTCTCCCCTGGAGTGCAGGGACCTTGCTTCACGCTGTTGCTTTCCTAGATTGTAGCTGCTGTCTTGAGCCTAGCTTTTCTTATTCGTATACGGCTTTCTATGTTGTTCGAGTATCTGCATGTCAGTCTACCTTGCAGAAACAGCTCAACGGCCACCTACCGGCTTAGCTCATAGCCTTGCGGAGATGCACGTTGCTTCTCATGGTGCCCATGCACCTGAGCAATCAGCTATTCTGACGAGGGGAGGCGTCGCATCTGACAATGATGGCTTCAGCAGAGGGGTTAGACAAAGCAAACCAACCAGTTCTTCAAAAGGACTGGTGTTACTTGCTGCGTTTGTTGCAGTCTCGGCTGTTGTTTTCTCCGTCTACACGTGTAATTGGTATATTCGGAGGAAGATCGAAACTACGTTAGTTGTGCGCAGAATGGCAGAGAAGAGGAGTGACAGAGAAAGTGACGATGAGTCAGACAGATGCAGTCCGCTTTCCATGGAAGAAGACTTTGAGGAGCATTTTTCCCCTATGCCTTTCACCGTTGAAACTCAGAATGGTAAAGGCACAAAAGATGAGCTGACCATGTATTCGAAGGACGGAGCCTCAGATACACAGAGCAAACGAACTAAAAGTGTTTCAACACCTGAACAGAGTGGGAGCACTTTGCGGCCAGGCTCAAAGAGGAAGGCTGATGAAGCTTTTCTCCCTGTTGGAGAAGTAGGCGGCATCGTGTCTGAGCTACCTACGAAGGGGGCTTCGGCGGAGCCACCTCCACCGCTGGACCCCGAGATTGATTCACTTATTGACTCTGTATTGGCAGTAGGAGAGAGTACTGTACTAGGTTCACCGAACCAGAGAGAAGAGGCGTGGAGGTCGCAAGGTCCGATCACCCGTCAGTCGCATGTGTCTGTGTCTTCTGACGAGGAGGAGGGTGGGGCTTTTGATAAGGCTGACTTTTTTCTTAAAGATGAGCCTCCCCCACTGGATCCGGCTACCGACTCACTGATTGACAGCTTCTTGTCAGGAGGTGAGGCATCGCTGCTTCATTCGCTTGCCCTTGACGAGGAGACGGCACCGCCGCCTTTGGATCCCGACGTCGACCTAGCCATTGAATCACTTCTGGCTAAGGAGGAGAAAGCGCTTCTTTTTGATTTACGGACTGAAGATAACGACCCGTTTTCTCCTCTAGATGAGGGCGTCGATGCTCTTATTGAGTCAATGCTGGCTGGAGGGGAGGACGGCCTACTTGCTGACGCTAGTACTCTTGTTGACGAGGATATGATATGGGAAGAGGACAGTAAGTCTGAACCAGGAAATCCTCAAATACCAGGAAAGGGGGATGCCAGTGGCGCTTCAACAGCTGAAATGCATTCAGAAACAGCTTGGAGCTCTCCCCATTCGGAAGCTGGTCCTTCATCGGGTTTAGCTCAGTTGAGCGGCCCCAAATCGGTTTCGCCCAAAGCCAGTGAAGGGTTGGATGTGGATGATTGGCTTGGTCGTGGAGATGTTTCAGACGTGTTTGACCCGGCAGAGGCATTGTTAACGGTCAAGGTGCTTCCTGGATTGCCGTTTCATAGTGAAAAGCTTTGGGAAAGGGTAGGGGAAGCCTTGAGTACACTCACTGACGACAGTATTTTTGACCCAGAGAGTCACGGATTGCCTGATGTGTTGGGAGCTGAAGGAGGTAGTCCTTACCAAACGTCCTATGAGGTGAGCTTCCAAACTGAATCAAAAAGTTCTTCCAACCAGCAACAGCCCACAAGGCGATGCTTGTGCTGTTCTGCTCTCGTTTTGAGACCCTTTCGCTGGGCTGTATGGAGCGCATGTTTTGCAGGAGCAATCAAGTACAGAGCACTTTGAGGTTTCTCCAGTTGGAACGCCTGCTCCTCCCCAAGATGGGCAGGCCGCAGGAGAATCAACCGTGAGCAGCTCTTCCTCTTCTTCTGGTGCTTCCTCTGTTCAGTCTCAGCCTTCTGGAGCCCCGGAAGCAGAAGTGGCACAGCGGAGCGGGGCAACCGGACAGGTGAGAGTTGCTTTTTGGCATGCCAAAAGCGCAATAGTCGTAGCCTTGAACCCATCGCCGGTAAAAGTTGCTCCCCAGCAACTTTATTGTCAGCCACTGCACAGAAGAGTTGGTCGCTGTTTGTAATTTAAAGTTACAAGCAATTCAGAAAAACTCATGGGAATGTTGCCGGTGTGGTTTGCTTGGTTCAGCCGGCACCTTTGCCATCATCCGTCTTGCCTATGAAGTTCCTTGGATGGGTTGACCAGGTGTACCCGGGGATTAGCGATGAAGACCTCTCAACTCACCCATTTTATCACATTCCTATGGCTCTAATGAAATTCCGTATGAGACCATTCAGCCCAAGTTTTGCTTCAGCGCTGCGTTCGTTTCAGTTTACCGCGTATTCTGTACTCGGGGAGTGTAGAATTATATTCAAGAAACACTGGCTAAACCTGAAGGACTACGATGCGCTTATGAGCCATGCAGAGCGCCTTTGTGGGTATGCTAGCGGCTGCATGCCGATTCGCTTGCGACGTAATCGGACGCTGCATGCACTAGAAACTCTTGGGACTATTCTTCTCGTCGTCGATACGCTTTACTGCTTGACGGAGTTGCTGGGAGAGAGTTCAAAGAAAGAAATCTGGTGGCCTTGGGTAGTCAGTCATATACAAAATGCACGGTACACACCGAAGCTAAGCTTTCGGCAAATGAAGTGGTCTGCGGACCTACATGTTGCGCTGTCGCTCAACGTTGCGCTGGACTACTATAGGCAAGGTAAGCGGCCTCCTGTGCGTTTGCTGGTTGCCTTAAAGGAGGCCATACTGTGTAGACCTGGGAAAACAAAGTTCAGATCCCGCACTTTTGAACCATGGAGGAGGGACGTCCAGGAGTGGCAAAGCTCGTTATCACAGAACGCACCAGCTGACGATCAATCAGCACAGCCGTCGACAAGCAGCAACCCTTGAAGTGATGTTCAATCCAGTATGCACACGCATACTTTGGGATTATGTTTTGCATCTATATTGTGGGGGCCCGTGGGTTCACAAGAGGCTGAGGAGTGGTGTTTGAAAGGTAATAGGCACTTTCAGAGCATCTATGGAACCCGCGGGCGTTCGTAAGGAATGTGTGGGCTTCATCCACCAGTCATCGCGAAAGCCAAGACGAAGAAAAGACGGCTTGGCGCAAGCGCGGGTGCAAATCTGGACCAACTACAGCCGACAGTTCTGTATGGAATACACGGAATTCTTTGAGTTCGGTGAAGGCTGCTCAAAGCCCAACAATAATAACTGGCGAGCACCGAGGCTGCTAACAAAGTGTAGCGGGGATGGTGCTAACAAAGGATCTTTACATGAGGAGAGTAGCGGAGATGAATGGTCAACTAGCGCAGTCAAAAGGTCTTCAGGCTGACCAAATGACGCCTAGGAAAAGTACTGATCTGAGATCTTGCAAACTCATTGTTGTTTGCGACAGCGCCTCTTCTGATGCGTCACAGCAGAGCGCGGGGGCAGCCTATACGTATGGATCATTATTCTGGTCCTTCACTGCCTCACTTAATCGCATGCAAAAGGCCTACTCGGCCTCAATATCTCTTGTCTGTGTTGCCCTCGGATGTGACCAGCAACCCCCTGGCATGACAGCAACACCTGCGGTTCAGCACAGAGACAATTCAGTTCTTAGGGTGGATCCTTAAAAAGGTTTTGAAGTGAAATCAATGTCACAGGATCCGAATATTAGCTTTTTTGTTACTTAGCACGGGTTTTTCCCTTGAACCTCCGGCGCTTCCGGTGTCAACGGTAGGAATGCGATTAAATTAGGAATAATCGAACGCACCGTTTGGCACCTTTTGTCACCTTTGCAACCACATTAAGGGCTTGTTGAAGCAATGATAAAGATGTGTTTGAGTCTGTCTCGAGGATTTCTATGTTACAGTAGGAGGGGCTTCCACCGAGTTGAACTGTTTGGAGGTCATGCTACTGCGTGCACAAGGTTTAACCTTTCAATGAGAAGACATTTTTCTACCTAGGATAGCAGTTGGGCCGGTGTTCCTATGCCGGCCCTACAAAATCTATCATGTCCTCTTCCAACAGTTGGCCGCCACAGGGCAGTGGAAAGAACAAAAGTGCCGACACCGGGTTCACTTTTAGTATCAAGAATGGAGACGTAGTGAATGGAGCTCTATGGCAGTCACTTCTTATTTTATCGGGAAGTCGCTCTGTGTCATAGGCAGTACCCACGTGTGCAGTCAGAAGCCACGAAGGGCCAAACTACTAGGCAAATCACAGCCGGCAACCGAGCAACTTCATCTGCGGCCTTCAACAGGGCTGGGGACAACACAGTTGCTGGTTGCTGCTTCTGGTGCGTTCTCACATGTCATATTTCTCTCCTGCAATATATGCAGGGTGCCTCCTTCGGCCGTTGGGAGCAAACTGGGCAGCAGACTGGAGGTGAACGGTGGCACAGAAAATGAGCAGGAGTAATTGGGTAGTATATAAAGTATACTTTACCTTCCTGTGTCATGGTGATTTAGCCCATACGCTTAGGTTTGTGTCTTCAGTACAGACCACATACCCTGCGGGGTCGCCACACAGTAACACAGGAGACCTGAGCGAAGAGGTCCTCAGGAAGCTGGGCTCGTCGCTGGAGAAAGAAGCACGGCAAGCACTGACTGCGGATCAACCAGGGCTTATTTTGGAGAGGGAGGGCAGACGCCTCAGGAGAGGATGGCGGCGTGGTAATCAACGGGACCCCCTGTAGCATGCCCCCATGTAGCGTGGCCCCCAGTTAAGCTCCCGCATGGGCCCATATTTCCGTGCAAGTTGGCTACTGAGCGCGTAGGGGCCGTCGGGCCACACTTGCATGGTGGGTTGCCTTGAAGCTGGAGTTCCACAAAGCAGAGCTGCAACTCAAGGCTCCTCTACGCAGCAGCCAGAGAGCTTTCTGTCTCTCGCCACAGGAGGATTAGGGACAGAAGGACAGTTTATATGCTGGTTTGCTGGTATGTGGGTTTTCGGCAACCCTTAGATCTTTTGGCTGTTGCAGCTCACGAAAGTGACCTGCTAGTCCTCACCAGCCCACCAGCGATATGGAGACGTGTGTGTGCGTAGTCGCGTTCATGCATGCAATGGCGCCTCTGAGGTGGTTTTGCTAGGCTTTAGTTTACTGCCTGCATGGCGCCTACAAGGGCAACGTGCTGGTGAGTAGCAATTCCAGCGTCCGTGCCGCCGGCGAACGCTGCGATGGCACGGGGGGAGGTTCGCTGTGTACACGAACGAATTTGGATGAAGACAGTGGCCGTATCTGCAACATGATAATGAAAAAACATTTTGACACGTTTGGCTGGGCCATTCAACCCTTCACGCTAAACCTGTCGATACTGCGTCGTCGGGCACGTCTGCCCGCAATCGGCAGTGAGAGGCCGCTACGGGCGCAACGCTCAACTTGGCCCTGAACCGGCGCTCCTGTCACTCGCTGGCAGGCTTGTATGCGAATCTCTGCAAATTCTATTCATAGGTTAAGTAAGCTTAGGTAGGTTTTTAAACCTAAGACTGGAACGCCTCGCACGTGAGAGCAGTCTGCTGATGGCACACCGTCTGCTCACGAAGGGTGTGGGGGGTTGGGTGCTCGCCGCTTGAGGATTGGATATTAGCAAGCTAAAATAAATCGAAAAGTACTAAAAAATGTCTTACTTCCAGTAAAACATTAAAAGAAAAAGGTATTTGCTAGCTTTGTCTGAGGCCACAAGCAGCGTGCAGGTGATGGCACGCTCGAGGCGTGCAACACCACGCAGGCCTCGGGCGCCTCGTTCGGCGGCGGAAACCGCACCATAATGGAAACATAAGAAAAACAGATCTTCGCACCATTAGAAAGGGTTGATTTTAAATGGTTCGAACATTCCATAGTTTGTGGTAACTGGCTTTCCTGTTTTAAGCATATCAACCAAACTACCGCACTCCAAGGCCAAGAGTGGAGGCGTACGCGCTCCTGTCTTGCATGGCGCTGCAGGCACTTTCAGCGAACAACGCTCTGTGACAAGTGAAAGTGTAGCACCTTGTCCACCTTCTCCTGCCACAACCCTGCAAACAATAAGCTAACACAGGGACGCACACTCCTTTGTTGCCAGGTAGGCGAAAACATCCCTCCACAGCTGCAACGCCACCATCCTAGAATGATCGTTAGCCGCTACGGCGCAAGATTTGGCCTAGCAGAAGGCAGTCGCGAGCTACGATGAAATGAGGATTAAGGTCAGATGTCCCCCAAAGCAGCTGGCCTCCCATCTTGTCTCCACGAGCACTGCGCACAGCACCACAAGGGCCTGGGGCTCGTGCGGATAGCTGCTGTGCATCTTGCTGCACCTCAAGCTGCAAGGCAGCACCACGTGCACGTGTAACTCAGGCCTCATTTAATGCATGTGCTTGTACCGTAGGCAATTATTAAGTGCTTGCTTGGCCCACATTAACAAGCATTCACGCACATAGCGAGGTACGTGCCAACTTCGGTGCTGCGTCTGGCCACCCCACCCTCTTTCCCAACTAGCACACTCCCTCGTGCCCTTAGCTTCCCAGCAAGGGGTCGGTCAGTCGAGGGGATGTCTTTTCTGCATCATCTGCTGCTGGTAAAGCGCCTGTTGTCTCTACCGTTCCATTCTTTTCCGTTCCTGCATCCCTTACTGTGTTGCATATCTTGCTGCTGCAGCCCTTGCTTCAGCATCTCTACCTTCTGCATGCGTTAATCAGCATGCGTGTTCTTCTTGCGTTCGCAACGGTTGGCTAGGTGCCTCAGTAGCTTTGAGCGTTGTGGGGGGAAAGTGCCTTGTCCCTACAGGAATTGCGGCTTCCCCACGCTTCTGATGTAGGAACCGACCTTGCTTTAGCATACCCAGCAGACTTCACACAAGAAGAAAGCCATTACCTACAGAAGCTCTTTTGTATATGCGCAGTACTTAGGAACGTAGCAACAGCAGTTGCAGCAGCAGAAGTAGCAGTATTCAGAGGAGTGGCTGCAGCAACACGTGGTACTGTTGTGGCTGTTGAAGCAACGGACATACAAACTGCCACGGAGGCACAGATGCGATACAGATATTTTCCGATAAATCAGACTCTGAAAAAACAACGAACAGCTCTGCCATTATCTACGCCTTTAAGGCTCTTTGTCAGGTGTGCTATGAATTGACGATCGGTTTACGCCAGGTGAAAGGTGAATGCCCACTCATTTTAACCCTCCATCGCAGACTGGGTAGTGCAGCTTCTTGCTTACTGGATGCATCTACTGTGTCTCCCCGAAACAAGGAGGAGCAGGCAATTATTCACTGCTTTTTCGAGCCGTTAGCTTCCGCAGGAAGCATAGCGCCAATTGTTGTGTCGATAGCATCGGTTGCTGGGGAGAATTATCGAAATCAGGGTGAGCGGGTTCTAACAGCACTTTCTTCTATTTGTGTCAAAACCAGTTGTTAATCATTTTTGAGTAGATCCGCTGGAGGGGCGGTGGTAAGTTCAAGAATAAAGTTACTGTCGAAGAACGCGAAAGAAAGGAATTTCTGAGCTTTCGTGCAAGTGTACAGGGGTAGCGCCATTGCACGAATAGTCTCTATCTACGATGGATCTGGTCCAATTTGTACCGCAGCCACGCCTAACCCCAAGAAGCTAATTGGTTACATAAAAAACGAACACTGGCTGGCTTTCACAAGCCACTGCTTCGCGCTTACCAGTTGTGCAACATTCTGCGTGTGCTGCATGCCCTCCTGCACATTCCGGCTAAACGTAAGCTCGCTGTCCATGCATATAGTCATCTATTCCTCATTGATCGTCCTCAAGAAATCGTTTTTGATCTGTCGCTGCAATTCCGCAAGTGCATTAATGAGACTATGCGAGCTACAGGTGTACTCAATTCTGCGAGAGAGAAGGCGGGACGCAGTCTTATGCCCGGTTTCGCTGACCGTTTTCCGCACATCCCACTGTATTCCGATGCCAAACGATGCGTAGGTTGCTGAACCCTGTAAATGGCCAAGTAGTTTGTCCACCCAAAACATTGGAAGCCTTAACTTCACAGTTCCTTTTTTTGAGGGATTCGAGTTCCCAAACCCTTCTATTCTGGGTGCACGTGCTGTTGGTGGCGCTGGTATATGCATTCGCTCATTGTTTCCCTCCCTATGGGCCTGAGTGATGCCGCATGCAGGGAGCATGCGCACCCTCCAGTATGTTATGTACAGTATGGTTAGGGCTACATTGGGGTAAACTACTCCAGCACTTTTGTATCAAGCTAGTATGGCTCGTATCTGACTTGAGCGCTCATTTTCCGTCTATACCATTGCCAGCGCTCGTACACTGTTTGCCGTCTGCGGAGCGTATTCTCAGAGATGGCCTGAACTAATAAGCATGCACGCTGCACCTCGTGGCTGGCTTCATTATATGAAACGCACTTCGCCGCCTTCCCCCATTAGCTTTAGCAACTCCTGAGCCGTACACCTAACTTGGATAAACGCATCGTTGATTCGAAACAGATTTGCAGGTGCTCCTGTTATTTCTTTTTGGCCCTCTTATTCCGCCACACGTTGTGCGATTGCCAAGTCGTTTCCCTTGTGTTTGCTTCCCTGCAATGGCTGTGAAGTTTCCTTCCTCTTTAGCGTCTCTCGAGTTATGTGGCCTTCTTTATTGCAAAAGAAGCCAGTGTGCTGGGCGGTCCATCTATCCGGCTTTCTGAGTGCTGGATTCGCCGGTTGCTATCTGTTCTCGTTTCTTATCCTTTTTCTGGGCGATATTGGTATTCACACCTCAAATATCCTCATGCTTTCTGTCGGGATCATTTCTAAATCCTTTCTTTCCCTACGTAGCTAGGCTAGTGAAAGTAACTTTCTATACGCTCTGATGCGTACGCACTCCATCATCGTAGCTAGTTCCACCATTTTCATCCCTTAGCTTTTTCCCCTCGCGGCCCAGCTGAATACCGACTGCCTCTCTCCGTAGACAGCCCTGTTATAAGCAATTGATAAAGAGGCTCAGAGCCCACCGTTGGGCTTCTGTTCACATAGTACTGATACTTGTTGATGGTCTACTCCATCGATAGATTCCCCCTCTCAAATGTTCTCAGTTCTACCATAGCTTGACCCCATCATTAGGTGGGAATAAATCTGAATAGCAACGTATCTCGGAAGGTTTCCGTATTCCAGTATGCCCCGGAAAAGCGGTACCCTTAATTAAGTTTTTTAATGAGAGCCCTTGATCTTAGCCGTAGACCCTCACGAGCTGACACAAAGTCGAATGTGTAGAGAAGGGGCCTGGAAAAAGCAGCTGAACTCCCCTCCACCCTCCAATTTTCCTTGGCGCAGGCTCGTAGTGGCGCGGACAGGCCTGCCATGGACTGCAATGCACGTTCTTGCAGCTACCGCTGCAAAGTAGCCTCACGTTCACCCACAGCCAGTGCCCCTTTCCATTGTAGACTGCACGTTATTCTGTCTTTAATCACTAACCTGTCTCTCCGTAGTGAGCGTGCGAGCACGTAGGGAGACGAGCACCAAGATCATCTGAGCATCCACTGGTATAGAGGCCACTGTCGCGCCTATGCTTCTAATAAGGAAGATGACAGTAGCAAATGTACCTTTTCGTGTGCATTTTGGAGGCAGCTGTACAACTCCATCGGTACAAGAAAGCCCCCCACTGCACAAGCGTCGTTGTGTTCCTCATGAGGGAAGTCAGCCCACGTGGAGGCATTGTCTGCTATTTTAACTGAGGCGGCGGCATTCTCCGTGAACTGTTTTGCTGTAAAGGCGTTTTCCCACTGACCATATGCATATACTGCCCTTGTTCAATTTCGACGAAGCGCTCAGCTGTTGAGAGCTTCTACAGCGAAGGCCAAGTCCTGGTTAATCTGCATCGTGCGACGGAAGCAATCTATCGCAAGGCGATATGAAAAATGGCAAAACGCTCCTGGCTGCAGATCGAGCAGGTGTAGAAGACAACGGAATCTCAGTTCCACTCATATTATGTTCTAGGGTCCATTATGACCAGCAAGAGAGTTCTGTTCTGGAACAGTAAAACAGTAAACGGTCCTTGGCCTAGATATTCTTCCTAGAAGGCAAAGTCCTGATTAATCTGCATCATGTGACAGAAGAAAGTCTTCTAGGGAGAATATGTAGACCAAGGACCGTTTGCTCTTTCCCCGTTCCAGAACAGAATTCTCTTGCTGGGCATAATGGACCGTAGAACATAATATGAGTGGAACCGAGATGTTATCTTCTGCACCTGCTTGATCTTTAACCAGGAGCGTTTTGCCTTTTTTCATATCGCCTTAGTTGCTAATCAGTGACATTCACCAGGCCGTCTAGATGTTGGGATGGGATTAGCTGATCTCCCCTGTCACAACGAACCATGCGGATCTACCAAGAGCAGCAAGTGCCCTCGTTTTTAGTAGGAAGTCGAAACGAGCTTTAATAGAGTTAGCGACTTGAGAAAAGAGGCCCCTAAAAGCACCTGACAGAACCTCCACTCTCTAGGGTTCCTGCGAATAAAGTTGCAAGGGCCTGGCGCTCGTGCGATAGTTGTTGTCATGATATGCAACTCTCGCCGCTGCAGCTGTTTTACAGCAACCTCGCATGCTGCTATGCCGTAGCCGTATTTTGATGCATGTACTGGCACTACAGACAGTTGCTAAGCGTTTGCTTAACCCTTAATCCACACCCTGCGAGCAAGTACAGATGCACGTACGAACTGCTCCAGACATGCTACTCCGCAGGCTGTGAGGGCGCTCTAGTAGTAAATGGAGGAAAATGTAGCACAATTCAGCATAATTTCATCCTGCCGGCAACAACATCTACGGAGTGCAGTGAATCTGCTGGGCGGACAGGTATGGCGCCTTCTACAGAGCAGAGCAAAATAAAATATCTTGGGATAGTCGTTGCTTTTAACCTGCAGAACTCGGCTCCCTTTTGAAACCTCTTAGCAGCCCTTATTCAGTGGATAAAGATTACACATTTTGCTTTAGGGCATCTTTGAGCACCGCCGTGTGAACCGGGGAAACGGAATCATCGTGGCTGCAGCAGCTGAGAGCGCTACAGCAGCGGCAGACAGCCCCATGTGTCTGAGACCATCCTCACAATTTTTCTAACTGGAGGAGCCTTCATTATGTTGATATGATGATAGGGGGAGGAAAACACTATCGCCTGAAGGTGTGTGACGAAAGCGGTAGCGGCAGCGCAGGAAGCTGAGGCGGGGACGCTGGTTCTTGAGTAGGCATTGCGCTGGTTGTTGACCGATGGAACCGAGCAAAAACTAGCGATGCAGGCACAGACAACCGATAAAGGTGTTGTTTTTTTGTCGCAGCAGCAGGGATCTCGGCGACAAACGTAGTTCGCGGCAGCAAACAGTGCAACGCATGCTGTAAGTAACGCGCTTACTGCATCATCATGTGCCCAGCTGAGGCCGAGCCGCCTCAAGCCGGCGCCGCAGGAGTCAGTCCGGGGTCAGAAGGGGCAAAATCAGTGACAAGCCTACGGCCACCAACTCCACCCGGCCCAGCAGCTCCAAACACGGAAGCGGTAGAGACAGGAGCAGCCGCAACAGCGGAAAATGATGCAGTGGCTGGTGCAGAAGCCCAGCGGGAAACCAGCTGCGGCTCAAGTGGAACTTCCGTTGAGATAGGAGCTTCTGCCCCGGAGGACGCACAGCCAACATCGGCAGGAACAGCAGCACAGAGGAGGGCAGCTCCAACAGCACAGACGGCAACTGCAGAGCACGAAAAAGACCCCCCAGCTGACAGCCCAGGAGAGAATATAAGCGCATTCGTTGATGTCTTGTGAGTTTAGTTTGGTCTATGCTTTCTGCATATCGGTTTGAGCGTTCTGAAAGTGCTCTTGGTTGCCCTCTCTGTGCTTGCCAATGAGTCGTGCTGTCTCTATCCTTGCAGCACACAGTTTCTCAGAGTTTCTCTTTCCCGTGGGGTGTATCCTCCTCATTTTGTGAGGGTTTTATTATTCATCAGCTGAGCTTAAACCTGTGCTACGCCCTGTGCCTGTCTACCCCCCCATCCTCATCTCCGCTACCCCGGCGTTGGAGTGGACTAGCGCCAGCCTTTAACTCAGCTTTTTTTATGGTTTCTATGTTCCTTGGATATCTTCTGGGTGTTATGGCACTTCAAGTGCTTCCCGCTCGACCCGCGTCGCAGGTTCCGAGCTTTAGCGCTACCGGTGTTTTCCTGTTTTGCTGTGCGTGTGCCTGTGGTGTTTCACCTTCGCGTGAATATAAGGCAGCACGATCTGAATGCGGCAGTGCAGCGCGTTGAGGCCGGTCGGCTCCTTCTCGAACGCCTACGGGGGGCGCTGCTGCAGCAGGCCGCAGCAGCATCAGCCTTCGCCGCCTCCCTCAACGTCGCTGCTGAAAGCCTGAAGCCCCTTTCCACGGAGTCCAGGTACATTTGGCCGAAGGCAGACCAGCAGAGAAGCAGGGTGGCGGACCCAGTGAGGTGAAATCTATGACGTGCAGATGCCTTGAGAGCATCCTGAGCTTCCCTGACACAAACTCGATGTGTGCTTGTGCTTTGCTGCAATAGGACATGCGCGGCTGCTGCGCAGAGCTACAGTTGTCTCCTAGGCAACTCGGCCCTCCAAGCCAAAGAACTCTGCGACGCCCTCCGCAGAGACGTAGTGGCTTCTACGCTCGAAAGAACGATTGAAAACCACGCCCAAGTCCTCAAACAGGTAGCAACTCCGTAGGTGCTCGCCTGCGGACACATTTTTGGATGTAGCCAGCATTTGGGGAAAAGTAGCCCAGGCATGTGGCTGGGCATGCCTGTTTCCAGAGACACCGGCTCAAAGCTACCCTAGCTCCGCTGCAGCCAAGCTCCTTCTCTATTAGCAGAATTGACCGTACTGCGTGCTTCGACAGTTATTGCCATTCGCTCATGCGTATTGATGTTTCCTCCGTGGACGGCTGCATGTAGAATACAGAATGGCTAGGAGGGGAGGGCTTTAATGTAGTACTGTTCAGACTTGGCCTCCGAGAGGCTGTTCTGCGCGATTGTTACCGCCAGCAATGAGCAGTTACCTGAAAGCGCAGCTGCTGCTGGTGGTAAATCCTCTACCGGTTTTAACTGTGCTTTGGTCGACAGGTGAAGTTGGACGCGGCGGAGGCCCAGAGGCGAAATCATTTAGCTGCAATGGAACACCAACGGGTCCGCAGCACAGCCCTGCCAACAGCAGTACCCACAGAAACAGAAACGACCATCACAATGCCAACAGCGCATTCATCACCTGGACCAAAAGCATCCATCCATTCCCTTTTGGACTATTTGCCGTTGTTCAGGCAATGGAGAAGTATCTGCGCTGCAGCAAGATGGCGGCCGCGGCAGCAGAGACAGCCCAGGCATCGCTGTCTATGCTGCCATCGACTAAGACGGAACTGGCGCTCCAGTCGGTCTTCTGTGTAGCCGCTCTTTCTGCGTCTTCCTTATAGGTGGACAGCTTGATGGCACTGCTGCACTTTCGCTGACCTGTGCGATGCTTACCCGTGTAGTAATGGCGGGAGCTGCTGCTGCTGCTTCTGCTTGCTCTAGGTGCATCCGGCTATGCGTCGAGGCTCGCCAGGCGGAGGAGGCCTACGTAGCCTCTGTGCAGGTCCGTCTCCTATCGAGCTTGATCCCCTTCATTCAATGCTTGTGCTTGTCTGTCGTCCTGATGTATCTCCCTTACTGCGATTGTGTGCGCTGACGGTGGTACTTATCTGCCATGCGCAGTGTCTTCCACCTCTGGCACGCGGAACGTGAATGCGTGCATTTGCCTTCGCATTCCTTACGCCCGCTTCTTGTCTCTGATCATAATCGCCTAAGCAACCTTGTATTGTTGTTCGTGCTTCTTCTTGCATTTATGCTTGTTGTCCCTCACCATATCTGCCACCTCTTAGTTCATGCATCAGCGTATCCGTGGGATATTTGTGGTATTCGTGGCTGCGTGAGTCCCGCTATGCTGTTGCTACTGCAACTTGTGCTGAAGACGGTTCCCCTACTTGGCGTGGCGTTTCCGCCGTTAGCCATGTTTTTTAGCCGCTGCTTTCTTTGCTCGTGCTGCTGCTGCAGGCCTTGCAGCAACGCAGCAAGGCGACGCGCGAGAGGGTGCAGAGTATTCTGGCGTGTTTGGAGGAGATGGACTTGAAGCGTATGCAGTGCCTCAGGGATGCTCTGACGAGAGCTGGCGTCTTTGTAGCAGCAAATCTCAGGCACATGCAATACGATTTAGAGCGCTCCATTCAAGTGGGCTGCGGTTAAAGATTCTGGTGCCATGGCTCGTGATTCATTGCATTCTGCATTAATATTGATGCTTGCTGCTCTACCAACGGCTACTTGCCTTAAGATTGCTCATGGATCTGCTGCTGCTGCGGTGCACTTTGCCGTACAAATCCATGCGGGTCTCTGCTGATGGTGCAGAGTGTTGAGGGAGTCGATCCTGAAAAGGACCTGCGAGATTTCGTTGATGAACGAAGGCCACATACACCCCCAAGCCTTTCTCTTCCAACAGTTGTCAGTTGTTACATTCTCTCTTGATCCTGCTGCTGTGCATTCTTCTGCTGTAGTGTTCCTATTCCCTCACCTCAAACATTTTGACGCTCGTGGGCATGTCGCTGCAATTGCGGTCGCTCTTTCTGGTGCTCCTGTAGGAAAAGTGGACCGTCTTAGACGCAGTGTACGGAGATAGCCTGCAGCCTGCTGTTTGCAGCGCCAGTGCCAGCACCAACTTAACACCTCTGTCCTCTGCAACAAACGTGGCGAGGCAGCTGCTGCAGAAGTCTGCTCTTCAACGCGTAGTGCAATCTGCTGCAGTAAGTTAGAGCCTCCAGAAAGCCCAGGAGTCGCTGCTTGCTTTGCCGACGCATGCTCTGCATCTTGCTTTTCGCAGAATCGATCTTCTTTTCAGCAGCAGCTGCTTCTGTGGCCCATTGCCTGACTCGATTTGCCCTTGAGCATATGTGGTTGCATTTCGTCGGTATCTGCTCTTGAACGGAGCTATCTGTGCAATATTGCATGCTTCTGCCTGTTCACTGCTCTGCAGAGCTTAGCCGCGTACTCAATTGGAACTTCAGATGCCACAACTTCCGATGAAACAGAAAGACAACTGCGGGGGGGGACTGTAGCCATCCCGGGGCTCCCTAGCCCTCCGGACGCAGCTGTAGTCCAGCGACTACAAGACGAGTATTCTGAGTGCGTTTACGTTGGTTTCCTTCCTGGATCAGATCATAAGACCACGCTTTTCTTCTGTGTCGCGTTTGCTGCTCTACTCTCCGGCCAGTTGCTGCCTGGGTTGCGAGGTGCCTTGTAGGTTTACAAATGCGCTTTGGACCCCGGTTACATCAACGGCAAGCAAGGAGCCGTTATTGCCTGGGGAGGCATGCTCTTTGCTACTCCGCAAGATGCCTCTTTTTCAGGAGGAGATGACTTCCTCACTACACAGAAACGCTTTCCTGTCAGCGCTGGTGTCGACAAAGAGGAAGAGAGCTCGGGAAATGCCAGATAGACAAGCCCTGCTGCCTTCCATGTAGGCAGCTCCAGCACTACTGCAGCATCAACTGGGGATGCTGCTGTCGAGTTGTGTGGCTGGCTAATGCTGTTGCTCTCTAAGTGCAGATACCACCCATCTGGGCCGTGCCTCACAGTTCCTCACAGTTGCCTGTGTGGCTACTGCTGTCTCTCTACGAAACTGTGGTTTTGCTAGCCCTTGCCGGTTTCAGCGCGTCTTTTTGTTGCCCATGTCGTTTGTTCCCTTTATGGTGGGCACTAAGATACGTTCAAGGGGGCAAAGTTTTGGGGACCGCTTCGACGGTTGAGCGTTGTCCGTTTCAGGCTTCAACTGCGGCTACTGGGGGTATGCTGTGACTGGCTGTTGACAGCAGCAGATACGCAGCTGGATGCTTGGGCTGGCCGACAGCTATTACTGCTTGCTGTCGAGATAGCTGCACCTGGAACGGCAGCGGAAGACCCTCAGCAGCATCAACAGTGGGATTGGAAGCACGCGCTGGAACAACAGCAGCAGCTGGATAGCAGCATCTGCTCCGATGTAGAGTCCAAGAGGCAGGAGATAGGCTGCCATGACCAGAGCAGCAGCAGCAGCATTACCAACGAAAACTCGATCGAGGGACGTAAACAGGACCACGAAACATCGTTGACTACAGTCCGATGGTCGCTGCATGTGAGACTGCTGTTCTGGGGCATCTATTGTACCGCATGTAACTCAGCTGGATGATTCATGTGAATGCAAAAAACCGCTGCTATGCGGCTTGTGGTGTTGCTGCTGCAGCGTTGTGTGTATCACCACCGATACTGGAACCGCGTTACATTCTGGGAGGAGGCCCTTGCCCTGACTGTTAGTGAAGAGCTCCAGAGGCAGAAAGTAAGTAACGGGTAGCGGGTCTGAATAGTGGGGCAGTGGATGTCGAAGTTGGCTAGGGATTGCAAGCAAGTACTCAAAGCACGGTGGAGCACGCAGAGCTGTGTCGCTGTGTAGTGCAAGATGCCTCGGCGGCCTCATGCCTTCCCAGTAGCAGAACCAGCTGGCTGCTTTTCGATGGTGCTGATGCTTGGGCGTGCGCAGTTATCTGAGAAGTGGCAATCGGCGGGTCCAGAGGTGCTGCAGGAACAGGAGAGGCTATTCAGAGAGAAAAATCCCTGCTGCAGTAGCCTCCCTTCTTTTGGTTCCTTCATGTCCCTTTATGGAATTGCAACAGAACAGGTGCAGTCTCTGCTTATTTCGGTGTCTAAGCACCTGAATTTGGACGAGCAAACGAGCGAGATGCTGCTGCATGGGGTGGCGGATGCCACTTCGTCGCAAGGCCAGCTGCTGGCTACCCACGGGGACACGGGTAGGCGCGGCAGTAGCAGTAACGGCAACTGCACCAGCAATATTAGCAGCACCACCAACAGGGCATCAAGCAGCTAGCCAAGGCATGTTGCTACGCGCAAAAGGGTGACGGCTGCCAGTGCTGCTCTGCATGGTATCAGCCTTTTGAGGCAGCTGCTTGCAGCAGGTCCTGCCGCTGCTCGCGCAGCTGCCAGCTTACATTTTGCTCAAAGGCAACGTAGGCACAAAGCCATGCACCCCGTTGTTAACCTCGCACACTTGAAGGGATGCTGGATGCCGGGAGGTTATGCGGGGATTTAACAGTTCAATATTTGTTATTTCGTGCTTTGAAGTTTCCCACGCCAGTCCTGCTAAATTATTTTTAGTTGCTCCTTTTGTTACATGCTAAAACTTTATGAGGCGTGCCATGCAGGATACAGAATGCAGCTGACGACGGCGCTGTTGCGCCTTACGGAGCACGTGTTTCGAAGGGGCCTCGCGTTGGAATTTGGGCAACAACGCCTTCACAGAAAATACACTGATCAGTGCAGAAAATACACTGACCAGTGCACAACGCTGTGTGTACCACACCAGCGCAAAAGTCGGGGAAATCCCCTCAAAATTAGCATGTTTGGGGGAGGATGGTCTATATAGATAAGCCCGGAACCTACAGCTCACGCGCTTGCACGGAATAAACCGCCGTACGGAGGCACCGATAAAACCGAAATCAACACATATGGAGCCAAGTGCAATTAAAAATAAAAACGGACGGTACTCCATGCGCAAGCACAAGAAAAACCAGGATAGCTAACGGCAAAGAATGACAATAGTGCATTCGACCTCGCTAAAACGCCGCTTTGGCAGGATGCTTGCGGCACCTGGCCAACGTATTTGCTGGTTCTTGAGCACTTTGCCTACTGCTGCTTGCCAGCTGCTTCATTGATTGCTCGGCGCTAGCATTTCCTGGGGCCTGGCACTGCGCCACTCTTCAGCGTCCTTCCTCCACCCGTCCCAGGACGGGCAAGCGAACTTCATTGAACAGGATTTGTCGAATAAGGCCTCCTTTAAGCAGACAACTAAACGACAAGGAGGCCGCACGCCTCTCCTGTAGTAGTTCAACGCCATGTCCAGCAGAAGTGCAACCTCATTGGTCTTCGAGGGGCGTACCTTAGGCGAATACTTTACCTTTCTTATGTGTCGAACAACATCACCCCACCATAAACTTCTCTTGGAATTTTCCCCCAGTACTTCGGCAGCACTGAACAGCGCGTCTACTACTAGAAAAATTATTCCCAGTACTTCTACGGCGGCAGCCGCTGTAGTCTTTGGAACATGCTTGGGCATGCATCCCGTAGCATACCCAACCAAGCGCTCTGTGATGTGCAGAAGCTCTTTAAACTCCTGACCGGTAAGGCGTTGCTTCTTCATCAAAGCCCTGCATGCTTCCAGCATAGGATGTGGAGATTGGCGCAGGAGGCGATAAGACGCCGCGAAAGGCACTCTGAACATTCTCGAGCTCAAATCTGTCCTGCCCCCTGGGGAATGATAGAATGGATGGGACTGCAGAATGTGATCAGGAACGTGATCGTACATATTCCGGAGCCAAGCAGGTGCAGCAAAGGAGCCCATGACCCTGAGCGGCGGTGGCGAAGACGGCGACTGAAGAATTCCCACCACAACAGCAATTCCACCTTCAACACTGCACTTCTTTTACCCTCAAGGAGGTGGCAGTGACATGGGTGAAGCGATGAACTACAGAATTTAACGATGAAGTTGGGAAGCAACGAGTAGTGACGTATTCAAAGCTACTCCATGTTCTACCATGTTCTACCGGTGTCATGAACAAAAACGAGACCTACCTGCTCATTTCTTCCTCCTGCCTGTGGAGGGGCCTGTGTCATGCCTTCAAGAGGAACAGGCCTGTCGATGAATGCCGACACCACAGAAGACTGACTGCCCACAGTTGATTCACCTAAGCTTGTGCCCAGTCCTTCATCAGCTGGTGTACGCATTCCAGTTGTGGGTATCTCAACGACCCCTCCGGCCGATCCCTATTTCACATCACGCATTTCACGCTTTCCAGCCCACGCTTTCTCACAGTTAGGGCAGGGAGGCAACGGTAGGGAGGTGTAATAAGATGATATGGGCAGTACCTGCTGAACTGTGGCCGAAGGCCCGGCTTGGCCTCCGGAGACGAGGTATCCATCATTTGGATCTTCAGAAGTGGAAAGCCTTTCCATCCTTGAGTCTATGGAAAGGTCCTCGTGTAACCATCCTACGGCAACATCTTCGCTCCCGCCTGGCGGAGTAACAGGCGTCAGGACTGGTGGGCTAAGGCTCGTATCATCCGAGAACTCGTTATCGCCATCTCCATCATCAATCCACACTTCGGGGGAAAGTGCACTGCTGCTGTCTGACAACACAAAGTTAGGAAACGCAACAGTTCCGGAACCTTCTGTCGATCTTCTCTATAGCAGTGCACGTTTTAGCCCTTTAGTGCTCGAAGGCATACCTAGATCCACTACGTCAGTTGAAACGCCAGCAGCCAACCCCTTGGTGACCATTGCGTCCTCCTCAGGCGACAAAGTCACCAGCACTTCACCTCCTCTATTTTCCTCAGAAAATAAAAGGGCATCGAACGGCGTATGATCCTCTCCAGACAGCAGGGAATCAATATATGCATCGGTTTCCGGATCAAGGGGGGATTGAGGCGCCGACTGGGCCTCTTCAACTTGTGCATCAGCATCGACGTACGCGGCCACGCTATTCATGTCTTCATCGTCCATCTTGCTCCTCTTAGCAGCTACTTCCATTCCGGCTGTGTCTAGCTGCGTCGTGGCACCCCGCAGAACCTCCCCCGTGTTGGGTACTGGGGTTAAATCCGTGGTAGACGCAGGCTTGCTAGTCACTGATTCGTCGTCCCCAGACTGATCATGAAAACTCGGTTTTATCCCTTCTGCAGGAATGGCGACGGGTCCTAGAGAGTCCTCTGAATCCACGTCTGGACTGCACAAGTCCGATTCATTGCCCTCTTCGCCTCCAGTGCGGCCCGCCAGCCTGCGCGCCACAGGCCGTGTAGGTATCCTCTTTCTGATAGACAAACTGCACATGTAGACAAGTAACGTAACACCCGTGACTACTGCAAATGCGGCGAGCGGTAAAAGCGTCTTCCGCCGCAGCGCCGCCTTCCTCGGCTGAGACTGTCCTTGGAACTCGCCTCTGTGACGTTTTCCATCTTTCCCCTCCAAAAACCCCAAACGCAGGTGCTCCTGCTTCTGGTGCCACGCAGGTAGCGTATCCTCAGATTGCAAGCGTGTCGCCATAGGTCCTCAGCCAGCCTGATATCGTGAAGCTGGAGGCGCGCACGCATTCAGCCACAGGGTCTGGCGCAGCCGATCACGCGAACCCTGCAGCCTAACTACGGACAGGCCAGAGTTATATGCTGCACCGTGAAAGCAGCAAGAGCGCAGCACTTGTTCTGTGCAGGAGCGGACCTCGCAGGCTTCAGATGATGTTCCACAAAGCCGTGCACCCCACAAGAAGCCTAAATACAAAGGTGATATGCCGCTGTGGAACCGCCAAATATGAACAGTTAGTCCAAATGCCACATGTAGATTCCAAATGCCAGAAAGACGCCGGAGTGATCGCTCAACTATACGAACGATATGTGTAGATCTTCAGTGCAGAACACGGTCTGCAGCGGCCCTAAGACAGCAATTCCGTCGTGCCTTCGAGACATGAAAAATATGTGCTATCATTGGCCAGAATCAACATATCGACCACAAACAGAAAAAAAATAATTGTAGGGCGCATGTCTTTCGTTAATATAATGGAGGAGCCAACAGGCAACGGTGCGGCATCGTCGTTTTTCAACGTGAAGCGTCTTGCTTTCATACTGCATTAAACGGGCTGGTTATCTCCTCTCTACGCAACAAAGCGGCAGCAACTAAATATCTGTACAAAGCAGAAGTGACTAAAATAGATCTGCCAGGAAGAAGCTCAGGCCCCTCCTTTTTCTTCAGCTTTAGCAATTGGGTTGTCACGCAAGACTAGATGTGCCGCTGCAAACCGTGGTAGACACCTACGCAAGCGTCTGCTACAGGCTAACTTAAATGGGCTTCTAAATATCCCTCCCTGGGTAAGCAATTCATTACAGAAATACATGAAACTAGCTTTGGTTAGCCGGGGGTTCTGTTCACCGAAAGAGAGGTATTGCTTCCCCACAGCGATGCTTCCAGGGCTGCTCGCAATTATAAACATCGTCGCTACAGCTGAGCCCCTTAGGACCTAGGCAGCATCAGCCGCCAACTTCACCTATTATATCGCATGTTTTAGACTTGCCGCCTCTTGCTGCTTCTTAGGGGAGGTACCTAGTGCGCCTTTTTCGTTGCTGTCGCATTCATGTACGGTAGCACGCTCTGCGTGATGTTGGCGCTCGTATCCCTACTTGATCGCAAGTTCGCTACGGTGGAACATATATTTTTAACGGCAGTTGACAGTCTACAATGTAGCTGTAGCTTGCTTTGCGTGATGCTGGCTGTCGAATCCCTACTTTGCTCGCAGGCTATCTGCGAAAGATCAAGTGAGCACTTAAGGGCAGTCTATATTACAGTCTACAGTGCTAGAGCGTGCAGCAGAGGGGCATTAGTTATGCGTGTATGTGGAGTTGTCTTGCAGCTCTCGTAGAAGAGAGTGCTCGATCTTATCCGCGGGCCCTCACGAACTGGAATATAGTCAAATGCTTGAAGAAAGAATTCGTAAAAAGAAGTTGAACTCCCACCCAGTCGCCAAGATTCCTGGTCACAGCGGCCCAACGGCCTGGGTTGGTGGGGACACGGAGCGGCTGGCCATGAGGTGCACCGCATCTTGCTGCAGCTAATGCTGTAGCATTCTCTACGTGATACTGGTACTCGAACCCATACTTTTTTGCCGGCTGACTGTGGATGCGCAAGCAAGCGTTTGAAAACAGTCTAAACTACAGTCTACAATGCTAGCGCATGCAGCAAAGGGCCACCCGTTGTACGTACATGTGGAAACGAAAAGGATGGCAGCGGCCGATCCTGGAGTCGACTCAGTGTCTATTGTCTGTATCAGTCCTCAGGAGTTACTAGTGCTACTTGACGCAGGTTGCAAACAAGCTGAATGTAATATCTGAGGCTGCAGCGAGAGGTTAATACCTACCAGTTCATTCATTGGCGCACTCTCTGCCACTACACTCTGAAGGTGGCAGAGAGGACAGTAGAATCGGTAAAACAATCGGCGTCAAATGAGGGCGCCATTCCCAAGTGAGCATGCAACTACGACACTAGAATATTATGCTTGAACAGTTCATCACGGCATGATCCTGCGCATGCCGTTGGCGATTCAGTGAAGGGCGAACATGTAGCTGCCAGACGGCATGATTGGGGTATATGTAACGGGAGGCGATGAGTGAGTGCATTCCTCAGCGCTTCCAACCCCATTTGTACTTTCTACGGTAAGAGGAGTAGAAAGATGGCTCCAAGGAGATGGGAGCGAAGAGGATCCTCCGCAGCGCACAGGCATTGCAGGAAACGAAGGAGAAATGCATGCACTTCGGCATCATGGTCCTACAAGGACCGCACTTCCGGGGCATCCGCTCAACTTAACAGCAGAAGAACAGTACAAGGGGGCAACGCTGCAGGAAGAGTCCTCAGAAGTCCTCATTAACAAGAAGTTCCGGGCGGGTCGACTACCCGGTGGACGCTCAATATACTACATTGTACCCATCCAGGGAGCAACCCCAGGCTTTGTTCCACGGTAACTGTGACCCTCGCAATCTTGACGAGGAAATGGGCCAGAAAGGAAAAGAAGAGCTTGAAACTAATGCATTGGGCACAATCCGTTGTTGGAGAAGAAAGAGGATGCGAGGTGTTACATGCGCGTGGAATAAAGCCCCCCAACAGCATCACAGTGAAACGGGAGTTCCCGAGGCCCCAGATCGACGAAGCACTCTTTCCCCTGCAGGGGTCAGCAGTCTATTCGTAATTTATCTTCGCTGGCACGCTTTTGCTGTGCAGCATCTAAGCCGTTCCCTGGAGTTGCTAGGCGATAAAGAGTAGTTCGTTATGGACTAAAGTGTTCGCTGTTCATGCAGACAATTGATTTCTTAGGGAGCCGTCCCGCTGCAACAGGATCCGAAACAAATCCACCGGGTATACCCGCGATCCGGGCGTGGCCGCTACCACTGTACATTCGCACGGACGTCCAGAAGTCCCTTGGTCTTGCATCGTACTAGCACTTGTTCTGGATTTGCTTGCATCGCCGCCCCTTTATCGGGTCGACATAAGAAGGAGAAGCATCTCAGTTGGGCGCATAGAGAAGACGAAGCCGCCAGATAGCTCATCTGGAACCTAGCATGGTGTCCATTTCTCGGGGTCCTTGATTCCGACAAGAATTTCTTCCTACCGCCCGACGCAACTGATACGAAAAAACGGGATAATGCGTTTTCCTCAGGCTACTGACTCGAAAAAGCACTAACTAATCGTCTACCACTAACACCCCTCCAAGGGAATGGAACAGAACTATCCAGTAAGTGAGAAGGAGCTTTAAGCGGTCTGGCGAGGAGTAAAACAGTGCCGGCATTACTTGTATGACAAGCATTTCTCTGCTTGGAAAGAGTAGTAAGGTGACTTTGCCGGCATACGCACTAAGAGTATGACTGTATAGTCAATTATATCAAGGATACCACCAACGTTGCCGCTGATACACTCTCTCGATCCACTAATGGTTAGGCGCTTTGCTTTGCAACCGTTATGATCTGCCGCGCTCGAAATGTCCTCTAAGAATTACGTTTTCCTTAATCCTTGGAAAATCATACGGCTTCAGGCCTCGCTAGGATCAACAAAGGGCGACGGGGAAAACTCTACAGCCTCTGCCAGAGCCTCTTGTTGTGCCACATCGAATCCCTCGATTACAAGTTCCAGCTTCCTTTCGCACAGACGTATCGCGCAAAATGAACGATCCTGTTGTTGCGGGTCATGGAGGTGCAAGTACAATGGTGGACTGGGTTCCTAGGTCATCTGGGTGGCGTGGATTCCTCCCCTCAGGTGATGAATATATCCTAATGCCCACAATTCGAGCATTTCGATGGGCTTCATAGTGGGCTTACCTGCAGTTAGTGGCTCCGATAGCATCTACGCGGTTGTGGACAGACTCAGCAAATACGCCTAGTTCATTCCCTCTTTGATTTCAGTTATAGCAGAATTAGCGGCTCAATTATTCGTTAATCACGTCTAGAGGCTCCGACTCTCATTAAAAAGTGTCATTACTGGCAAGGACCCCAAGGCCGCTGCCGCTTTCTGGTGTGAATTCATGAAGCGGCTCAGTACACATCAAAACGTTAATACCCGAAATCATCCAGAAGCGAACAGTCGAACGGAACGCGCCAATCGCATTCTTCTGCACTGTTTACAACTCTCTACCCAGAAAAACACACGAACGTGAGTTGGTCTCCTCCTCTGTACAGAATGGGTTTACAGCAGGATAGGGTACTCTTCGACTCGTTGCTCACCGGCACCCCTGGTAGATGCTCAACTGCCGTCCTCTGACCAGGCATTAGAGCTGGCTGTGGGAAGCCAGCACCGGGCGCCTACAGCCTCTGACGTTCATACGCTGTTTGCACTAGGTCGAGAATGGATGAAGAAGGCTCAAGAATGCCAGGCAAAGCGCTGTGTCAACGGCGTTCAGCAGTAACTTCCAACCTAGGTGACATGGCTCTGCTGGATTTGCAATCTTCGAAGCGCATAGGAAAACGATCGAAGAAGTTAGCCATGTGTTGGGTAGGGCATTCTGTGTTCTTTTAGGGGGTTAATGCTTTGGCGTACACGGTGGGCCCCCTCAGCATGGCGATGCAAGCAAATTACCAATGTGGGTTCCCCCGAAGGGCTGAAGGGATAGCCCAAATTCACCCGAACTTTCAACACAAAGTGGCAGCACCATCAGTGCGAGAGGGAGCATCTGGCGGAGACTGATATCGTGGACATACCCGCAGGGGCCAGAAGAAAGGTGATTATTACATGGCCCCGATACCGACAACCTGCGAGGGCTTCTTACGACCGCTTACATGGAGCAGTTCCTCGAGACAGTCTAGAGACCCTCCTCCACCCAGCGGCAACGACTGCAAACGCGGGTATGTGGAGCTCTGCTTAGATATGTTCTTTAATTCATCGTTTTCTGTTGTTTCCACTCGTCGTAGTTGCTTAGCTTCAAGTCATGACTATCTACAAATTGACGCGTTCTTCTGGCCTGTTTTTCATTCTTCCGTGATCTACAGCTCATCACCTTACTTATTTCTGCCAAGACGCTGCTGCCGGCAACGCCTGCAGCTTTTTCACATATTTGAGCTGGCCACCCGCGCTTTGAGGAGTTAGTGGGCGTCGTTCATATTCTTTCGGATGCTGCGCTGTGCAGCAGCCTCATAGGTGCCTTTATCTTCGTTGGAATGCCTGTACTAAAAGCGGCCCTGAAAACCGATAAAATGCAGCATCACACTGCTAATGCATGCAGCAAAAGGGATCCGTTTCTGCTTGAATGTGGGGTTGCTTTCACGAGCTCCACCAAGAGCGCTGCAGCTCGTGGCATGTTGCCTTTCCACCGTACCAGCCCAATACCGTTGTGCCGCTGTGCCCAGGACGTCTGGAGACAGGTAAAAGTGGTCACGTCCCCGTTGGAAGTGCTTATCTCAAATATTTTTACTCCACTGCTCATTCAAGATGGTCCTCTGCTAAGACCGAGAACTCCTTTTAGGCCATCAATCGTAATTGCAGCTGAGGGTTTATTGCCTATAAGCTCGGTAGAAACACTAGATACTTTCTTAAATTTCGATTCTGCTAGTGTTCGTGAGTTTGGGCTCACCAAGATCCCTTGCATTTCCAACCCCTTATATCCTCCTCAACGCCCCTCAAAATTAGCCGGAGTCCCCTCCAGTTTCCTGGTGTCCTCGGCACACATACAGGCATCGGGCTGACGCGTAGAGGGAGCGGTCTGGCACCAGTTGTAGCACACCTCGCTGCATCCCGTGGTGAAAGAACTTATGCAGCCCAAACCCTCCTTTGATCCACGCTATATGCGATAGTTTAACAATTGCTTCGCCATCAGTAGCTTGCCAAGCAGTCAGCAGATGTGCTAACTGCAGACAGAACGTGCGACAGGCCGATACAAGAACAGATTAATACCTTGTTCAACTTTTGCTTAGTGGAAGCTGAATGCACTGCTGCTTCAACGTGGATTTCCGGTGCCCCTTTAGCTGGAGCCTTCTTGCTCGCTTACAGTCGTTGCAGCTAGCATGTGAATAAAATAACATTTATTGCGCCCAGTTGCTGATCAAGTTGCACCGTCCTTTGCTGGTTTTCACTAAGGGCTTGAAAAGTACCAGAATGGACGGCATTTCGCTGCCTTCACTAGATAGTCTATTAAAACCATGCCGAGACGCCGCTGCTCCTCGATACCAGCGTGAGCTGCTTACGCTCACGATTGGACAGTACATTTCTGCGAGGAAATGGGCTAAAGAGCTTCAACGGAACCTCAAGAAAAGAACTACACCCGAACTGGGGTGTGCGTAGAAGATGCTGAAGGTATGTTATCTGGACCATACCGTAACCAGTGCGCCCAAACCAATTCGTCAACTTTGCCCTGTCGACTGGGCGGCTTGTTCTCTGTTCACTGGCATGCTTAAATTCATTTGCCTCTGCCAGCTTCTAGAGTCTTCTCTCCAAGGGTCCCACGACGCCTGCTGGAATCGCTTGATGTAAGGATTACGCAATATCCTTTCCTTCAAGCCGACTACTACGCGGGCGGGAGGCCTTGATCCCTGCCTATAGTAGTCTAGCGCAGCACTAAGGGCGCATGCAATGTCATTAAGGCACGATGGTATTTCACCTAGGTGAGTATCTGTGGAACGATAGTACCGGGCCCCTTCAATATAACGAATGAGCTCAGGCCACCATATATGTTTTCCGCTTTTATCCCCCAGCACTTCCGCTGCGCAGTACAGCAAGTCGACAACGAAGAACATGTGTCCCAGAACAGTTACTGCCTTCAGCGGTGTATCAGTACCATGCACCTGCATGGATCCTGTTGCATGTCCAACCAACCGTTCAACGTCGTCCACAAGCATATTGAAATCCGTGGCAGTGAGTGATGGTTTCTTCAAGATCTGCCTGCAGTGCGTCATTGTGGAAATTGGGTTTCTCTGAACCTGACGGAAGGTCACAGCTACACATAATTTGAAGGCTTTTCTATACTGCCACTTCTGCCTTTCGGGGAGCCGGTAGAACGGATGGCCTTCCAGAGCTATATCAGGAATCCCCTCGAACATGCCCTCAAGCAACCGGAAAGCAGGAAGAATGCCTCTATCTGTGGGCGCCGCCGATGCAGATACGGGCTGAAGGATACGTACCACAAGAGCAGTACTACCTTTATTTTCACCTCATGTTCTCTATCTGAATTCTAAAAAGCAGCAAAAGCGCCCAGCATGTGAAAAAGTGACTAGAATGCAATGGCCAATGGCCGTGCACAATCTAGACTTATTTTTCCAGTTACACCGCATATTACAAGCCCCACCTGCTTATTTACTTCCTTTGTTTTAGACAGCAGCACCCCCACAATCCCTGATGCCGAAGGCCTGGATTCAATGGGAGCTCTTCTCGAAGAAAGTTTGCTTCTGATAGAAGAATCGTCAGAGCTGGTGGCCACGTCTCCCTTGAATGTTGCGGGGGCTTTATCTGCCATCATTCGCATCAACCCTGCATGCTGTTGCTGCTGCAAAATACGCACACCGCAGTTGCGCGCTTCTGCTTTCCCGCGTTCAAATAAGATCACTGCTACTGGGTGGAGTTAATGATAGCTGGAGCAAAGGCAAAGAGGAGCTCACCGCGCTTTCACCGCCGTCGGAAAGTCCCCACTGCGGTGCTTCAGAGGCAAAAGATGCTCTTAGGTGTGCCTGCCTTTGAAGCATAACGGTAGGCAACTGCGAAAATCTTCCCTCCTCAGCAATGGGACTTGCAACGCCATGCGGCACTGCAAAAGCTGGCTTGGTTGACGGAATAAAATGCGCTGTAACCCCCGCGCCTAGTTCGCCAACCCCTGTGGGCACCATGTTGCTGCTGCTCGACAACACAGATTCAAATGGACTATGCTGGTCTGTACGAGGCTTTTCTTCTCCGTCCGCATTTGAAGAACCCCCAAGCAGTTCTGATAATATTTCATCTGCTATCACGGATAGGTCCTCGTAGGCTGCTGCTACCCCAAGGGGTCCCTCAAGACCAGAAGGCCAATTCGGAGGGTTAAGACCAATAGAAAGTTCCTCTGATGAAACTGCTGGCTGATCCTCATGAAGCCAAGCATTGTCGGAAAATGCACCTCCACTTCCAGACAGCAAAGAATCGGCAAGCGCATCTTCTTCACCATTCCGTAGGGGCACCCCTCCGTTGCCTCCCAACAGCACAGATTCAAAAGGTATCGATTGTCCTGTATCGCTTTTGTCTTTCCCGTCCAGATTCGAAGAACTTCCAAGCCGTTCTAGAGATATTTCGTCTCCTGTTACAAGCGGGCCCTGCCCTCCTGTTGTTTCCCCAAGCAGCGCTTCAAGGCCAGAGGGCCACTGTGGAGGGCTAAAAGCGAAAGAATATTCCGTTAAATTAGGCAATTGTTGATTATCATTAACCCAAGCGTCTACAGAGTACGCAGAATCACTCTCAGACAACACAGATTCAATAAGGGCATCGGTATCCGGGTCGAGAGGGGGTGGTGCCGAGCGTGAGAACTCCGAAGGAAGCCCGCCATGTCTTGGTCGTTTGTTCGAAATCACCCCTTTGGTCACTTCTAGAGCCTTCCTCTTGGCAATCGGTTTCCCCTTCGCTGTGTCTATTTGCTGTGGAGCTGCCCAAGGGGCCCCTGTGCTGGGGACAACCTTGATTGAGTGCTTAGGTCCCTTAGGCACCGGTTTCGCTTGACCGGGTTCGGCCTGGAGAGTCCAATATGCTCCTTCAGAAAGATCCCAAAGGCCATCTTGAAAGGTTCCTTGAAATGCGTCGGGGTTGCATCTATCAGTCTCGCCGCCTTCGTCGCCATCCAAGCTGTCTGCCAGCTTGCGAGTGACATTCGAATCAGTTATCCTTTTTTCAGTAAATATACTACACATGTACGCAAGAAAAATGACAGCGGATACTGCAACAAGCGCTGCGTACAGTGGCCTTGCCTTTGGTGGTCGCGTAGCTCTAGTGGGATCGCCACTGCTTTGCAACGCATCATCGTGATGTCCGTTGTCTTGCCCTGGTTGGATATCCGAATACAAATTCGAGTTGATCTGACGCCGTATAATCCGCCGTGTAACCGATTCCTCCTCAATGCTCGAACTAGTCGCCATGTGGTCGCATTCAGTGCCCCGCCACAATTATGCGTTGGCGTTGCTACAATATGCGTCGGCGATGGAGCAGTTGGCAACGCCGTTATAGTGCCCCCAAAATTTCCAAAAACATGTGAAATGATGTGTTGCATCAGTATTAAAAAGACAACCAGTAGTTCTCGCCTTTAAAGATCTCTAGGAGTTCCGGGGCGATCGTTTGCGCACTCGGTGAGAGCACGCGCAAAGGAAACTTCCAATAAAGGCACCGGCTCGGTTAGGCTGAAATTCAATGATGCTTGATTACAGAATACATAGGCTTTTATCGGTTATTTCATTAATGCCTGATTGAGGGAGGAAACACAAAAGCCCGCGTCCGACCCGCCAATGCAGACCTGCTAGACGAGAGGTCGTGGACTCCGGAAATCAGAAGGGCCACATGGAGTAAAGAAGGAAAAAAAAAGCGTTGTTGATTAGCCACATATGCCAAAAAAACAATCTTATCAAAATATGCCGCACCAAGCTCCACGCGTCGTCCGGCGCATCGAAGGCAACGCGTGGAGAATCTCCCGCCATACCGACGTGCCAGACGATCGGTACGAGCTCTTGCTAACCTCCATGTGTACTTTTGGACATAAAACCAAATAAACAACATTGAAACAGCTTCTGCACCGAGTTACCGTAAAGAAGCTATACATAGGCGCTTCCTACTGTCCTCGGCGTGCGGCACGCACTGAATGCTGACTGCCGGGTTCCCTTTCGCTGCTCTCAGAGAGATGGTACTTTCATTATAATTCATATTTCAGCTGGTCCTGGCCTGCCATCTCGCCCGCAGTTAAACTCGCTTCACCTTGGCAGATGGCTGCCCAGCCCAATAATCACATCCGTTTGCGTTAAATCCCCCTCGTGCTCTCTTACCCTTCCACAGTCATCCTATAGGTCTTTAGTTCATCCGCTGACCTCAATATATTCCGTGCAGGTCTCACAGATAGGTGTTCGTCAGCCAATTCGAATCTTCAGGAATGCGCCAATAACCCTGGCGCGTGAATGTTCAATTCCTATAATCATAATTCCATTGAGCCTATGAAATTTTTGAAGGCAAGCCGAAGTGAACAGCATTTGCTGGTAGACCGCCTGCTGGCTTTCTCACCTTTGACACTGAGCCTGTTTGGGGCCGAACTGAATACAAGACCTGACCCATATCTTTGCTCCGTTGGTGCACAAGCTCCATTTCATAACCGGCGGCCTGTTGACTGTTTTGTTGATTCACCAGCATCCTGTTTACTTCGCTTGATACGCTGCAACCAACCTACTGCATCTGCTCTCCAAGGGTCCCACTTGGAGGTCTTGAATTTCGTCGACTTGGGTGTTAGAACAAGGGCTAATTTTAAGCCGACCACAAGGTGCATGGTAGGCCGTATCCCTATTCTATAGCAGTCTAATGCGGCATCCAGTGCATTTAAGATAAGAGAACTCCAGCACGTCTTCTTATAGGCTTGTCCACTACCGCGATACCTTGCAGTTTGTATGCGACGGACTATCCAGGGCCACCACTCACTTTTCCTGGAGCTTTTTCCAAGAACTTCTGCTGCACAGTGTAGCGTATCGATAACAACGAATGCCCTTCCCAAAGTTTCAATGGCAAATGCAGCCATCTGATTGCTAGTTGCCACCGGCATGAGTTTGGATGCATATCCACAGATGATCTCCGTATAGCCCAAAAGTGATTCAAGCTCTTCGGCGGTCAGCCACGGCTTCTTCAGCAGACTCCTGCACTGCGAAACCAGCGGGATTATGCTTGCGTGACCAATATGGGATGCTGCTGCAACCTTTTCGCTAAAAGCCTTCCTGGTGAGCCTTAGTTCCACTTTGGGGTAATGGTAAAACGGATGTGTTTCAAGGACTTCATCCGGAACCCCCTGCAGCATTTCACTGAGCCATCCAAACGACGAAATGAGGTCTTTGGCTGCGGACTCAGCCCGCGCAGATGCAACCTGGGCATAGAACACCACAGGCGCAGCATTTCCTTACGTCCCACTGCAGCTTTCTACTGGCAAAGCAGTATTCGCGGCCAGGTCTTCTTCGTAAACAGCAAAGGTTACTGATGAAGAGACTAGTAATCAACAACTGCCGGAAACTCGAAGCCTAGACTTATCCAGCAGACGTCACTATGAAGAAAACCCCACCTGTTCAGATATTTCTCCCATATGCAACGTTGTCTCAGGCCTGCTTGCTGGAGAAGCGCTGAGGCTCGTGCTCGCAGAGGCTGATGGCAGCAAGCTTCGAAGGGCGGATGCCTCCAGGGTACTGGCATCCATTCCGTGCTCAGGAACCGTGGAAGGCTCATTTGCAGGTATCTGACTCAATACTCCCTCTGATCGCTACTCCACAACAGGCAGTCGACACGCAGCAACCTAGCCTTCGCCACAGCAAAAGCATGAGGGCCGGGCTGCCGCTGAAACGCTTGGGGAGGCGCTAACTTAATCCAGAGGCCCACCTGGATTACTTTTCTGCAAATGCCAACTTGTGACGCTCCAGCCACACAGCACGCCCACCTGTTCAGCCGTTCTGCGTGTCTGCAGGGAGGCCCCAGTCGTGGTTGCTGAAGAAGGAAACATGGCACCCTTGTAAGATGTTGATGACAATAAGCCTCGAAGAACGGATGGTTGTCGTGCGCCTGCTGCCACGTCGTTATCAGGAGCCGTCGATGGTTCATTTATAGGTACTGGAGGCAATACCTCTCCTGGTTGCTACAGCGCAGCACACACTTTCCACACAGCAGTCCACTCTTAGTCACAGCAGCGCACAAGGGGCAACTGTCGCTGGACGGGTAGGAGGGACCTGAAAACAGTCCGTTTATCCAGAGGATTAAGTGAATTCCCCTGTCGGAAGAATCACTCTGTGGTGGTTGAGAAACATAAGATCCCCACCTGTTCAGTTTGAGGAACTGTCTGCAGAGAGGCGCCAGCAGTGGCTGCTGAAGGAAAGATGAAACTACTGTTAGATGCTGACGGCAATAAGCTTGGAAGGGCCGATAACTGCACTGTCTTTGCTGTTACTTCATGCCCAGGATCTATGGAAGGTTCGTTGGTAGGTATTCGAAGCAATACTCCCGCTGATGGCTGCCACACAACACACATTTGCCACACAGCAGGCCCCCATTTGCCAAAACAAAGCAGCTAGGGGCAACCGCCGTTGGATGGCTTGGGGCGATCTCACTACAATCTTTGAATTAATTCAGAGGCCCAAGTGGATTACTTTGCTGGGAGAATCATTTTGTGACGTTTCAGCGCAAGGAGGCGTTTCTGCATCAGTTCTGGCTTCTGAAGTGACAGTGGGTAACAGCTCTTGGCATTTTCTGGCCTCCTCGGATTCTTCGCTACCAGTTGGCAATAGAGAAGGCTGTTCGCTGGAAGCCATCAAACCCAGCTCCCCCACCACGGCTCCTGCGTCGTCAGTTAATAGCCATTCATCCAACAGGAGGGCCTGACCATCATGGCTGGCTTCTGACAACACATCTTCGATAAAACTCATCAGGGTTATGTCCACCAAGTTATTTCCGTCTGCAGTGGACTGGTCTTCAGATAGTCCTAGGGAGATCTGGCTCGTTGGCGTGAGCACAGGCTGGCTCTGTAGGCCCACGGAATCCGCCCCAGGCTCCACCTCTTCACTTTGCAATGCTGAAGCTGGTAGGTAAGCTGTCTCATCACCAGCAACCCAAACGTCTGCGGAGAATGCATCTACCGTTTCAGGCAACATGAAATTAAAAACTGAATCAAAACTTAGGTCTGGAGGTGGTGATGGTGGCGGTGGCTGAGGTGCCTGAATCGGCGTCGGCAGCTCCAATCTAAACAGCTTGGCGTCTCTCTCCACGCCGGCGTATTCTCTTTCCTTCCTCTTAAAACTAATCCGCTCCCCAACCGTGCTTGGATGCTGTTCAACTGCATCGGGAAGCTCTCCAGTGGGAACAGCTACAATTTTCTCCAGCGACAGCGACGTACGATCTGTTGTCTCTGATTCGGGATCCCCCGGTTCGGATGGGAAATGTACGGGTTCATTTGAGGAAGGATGAGCATTAGGGCCTTGAAGCGTACCTGTAACTGTGGCTATATCTGCGCCTGGGATGCACGATTCTGACTTGTCACTTTCGTCGCCACCCGCGCCGGCCGCCAGCTTGCGGCCAAATGGCCACTCGGCTATTTTCCTTCGAATTGACAAACTGCAAAAGTAAGCGAAGAATACGACAACTGAGACTGCAGCAAACGCTGCGAGCAGCGGTAGTGCCTTTTGGGTTCGCGCCGCTGCGCAGGGCCTATACCCCGTGCAGGGGAGCGCATCTTTTATATCTTTGCTGCGGTTCTCCGTCCGTAAATCTAAATACAGGTGGGAGGCGGTCTGATGCCACACACGAGGCTTCCCCTTCAGCAGCTGGCTAACCTCCATAGACCCTACTGTAGCGCCTTACTAAAGTGTTTGCAAAAAATTTAGCCGCACCTGCAAACACACTAGTCGTTGGAGTGTCTGAGAACTCACGCCGCAGGGAGTAAAACTAGTGTTCTGTGAAAGAATCCAAGAGTCAACCAGCATCAATTCTATAAAAATAATGTTCCCCTCATGCGCGGAAGGGAGTGCTTGCCTGCGCGGCAATGGGGTATGTATTCTGGAGAATTCAAATCCCGACGACAACGCTGTTGTGAGGAGGCTTCAAATCACTAACAGCGAGCACTTACACTGATCTACAAAATTCTGAACTGAATATGCATAATCAGTTCAGATCATATACTGCTCTGCTAGACGAGGTTACAAAAGTGTCGAGTCCTTCTACCCCTCTTGACGGGAACGCATAGTGCCTCAAGGCACAAAAGTTAAGGGCAAGCAAAGAAAATTCTTCAACATAAATGAAGCACATCAATATTAATAAATGAATGCAACTGTGTGTTTAGAACGATTGCACAGTCTTCGCGGGCTGGTGCGATGGAACTGCTGGTTTCTGTCGATCCGCCAGCGCCGCCTTGATGCACGAGCGGGGACGCTTGTGGCTAGCATTTCCAATGCGTTTGAGAAAGGGTCAAGCTGGGTACTAGCGCTGGACAATGGCTACGTTAAACGAATTCAAAGGAAACAAAACGCATGTCACTGCTGTTTGCTGAACTTAGACAATCAAACAAAGTTGCTGGCTGTATAGGGTGGCATGCCTGGTGTAGGTACATGCATTGCGAATTGCAAGCATGCCGGATACTGTGGGCCAAGTATGCATTTAGCAATTATCTACAGTGTTAGTGAACGCATCAAAAGGTTGCTTGGTTGTGATTATATGCGAGGTTGCCTTGCAGCATGTAGCGAGAGTCCTCAGGATTAGCGGGGGACCGTCGGGTGCTGCAGTGGAGCCAAAACACTGAAGTTAAGAATTTTCTAAAGGCAACTGGCCTCCCGCCCCTGTCTCCAGGCGTCCTGAGAAAAGCAGATTATTGTGGGGCTGGGGGAGAGGATGCTGCTTGGCATGAGTTGCATGCTTAGTTGCATCACGGTGAGCCTATGAGTTACATTAGTGCACCGTAATGCAACTACTGACGCAAGGTAGACTCACATGGAAGCAGAGATGATCATTCTTTGCTCGACGCATTACCTCTGTTGAGCATATCCACAAGCGTACGGACAGCCTGCCGAACCCACGTGAATGCTCCTGCGCCCACACCCAACAGGCTACGCTGTGTCTAGCTTCCCCACCTGCTGCAAGCAGCACGCGCCCTCGTGTGCAGCAGCACGCGGGGACTGCCGGTCGTTAACTGCAATGTACTTTGCTGCAGCTAGTGCTGCAAGGCAGCCGCCCCACATGCAGGAACCACCGGTGGCCATTTGCTGCAAGCGCGAGCATTGTAAACTGTTGAGAAGGGAAAGGAAAAAGAAAAATAACGAGGAACAGGGGGTGGCCGGAGCCTGGGAAGATGCCGCTGCACTAGGCTACTGCCGCTATTCGCCTGCAGGACATGACGGTACGATCGCACAGCGGCGTGCTCACTGGTCAAGTAGGACAATACGATGGTTTCGAGCGTTGTAAGCCACCTTTCTGTACGAGCATCCCAACAAAAAGATGTACGATGCTCCTGGCAGAACGCAGCACACGAGAGGGCACGAGCAGTGCCCCAGCCTCCGAAAACGGGAAGCCTCAGCCCCTAAATTTGAAAGTAGAAGTGTTCTCAGCACCGGCGCCCTGGTGCGCATAACGAGCGTATCAGTTCTCGAGCACATATGAATCAGAACCACAACAAAATAGCATGTGTATGCAGATAGTGTCGTGCTTGAACAGTAAAAAATGACAACACCTGCATGACCACCATATGGTGAGTACAAGTACATGACAACACCTGCATGACCACCATATGGTGAGTACAAGTTAAGCAGCACTGTACACACCGGCGTTTGCAGCCGCCGCGGCTGATTGGAGGGTTCCTAAACTGTCTTGGTAATTGCTGAGTGTAAACAATCCCCAGAAAGCCGTTCCGTTTGTCGGTACCTTGGGCAATTAAACTAAAATTCACGTTTGTTTTGGCCCCTGCGAGTGGATTCACTTGTGAAGAGAACCTCGCTCTACTCCATCTGTTCCCTGTCGTCCCGTGACGATGCTGTTTTGTGTAGAGCGTTTAGGGATATTTGGGGGAGTTCCTTGACCTTTTGAGGAACCCCACATTGATAGTAGGGTTGCACTCCCATGCTGAGGCTAAATTCACCATGTAAGCCAATGAGTTTATCCGACGACGAACAGAGAAGGACGCACGGCTACCTTCTTTGGCTGATCATTCTCCCGTGCTCTTCGAGCGTGTAACCCCACTAGAACCATGTCACCTGGGTTGGAAGTTGCTGCTGAACGCCATTGCCACAGCTTTTTGCCTGGCATTCTTGAGCCTTCTTCATCCATTCTCGACCTAGTGCAAACAGCGTATGAACGTCAGAGGCTGTAGTCGCCCGGTGTTGGGTTCCCACAGCCAGGCCTAATGTCTGGTCAGAGGAAGGCAGTTCAAAATATGCCAGGAGTGCCGGCGAGCAACGAGTCGAAGAGTACCCTATCCTGCTGTAAGCCCATTCTGTGCAGAGGAGATCAAGCCACTTTCGGGGGTTCTTCTGGATAGAGAGTTGTAAACAGTGCAGAAGAATGCGATTGGCGCGGTCCGTTCGACTGTTCGCTTCTGGATGATTTCGGGTACTCACGTTTTGATGTGTACTGAGCCGCTTCATGAATTCACACCAGAAAGCGGCAGCGGCCTTGGGGTCCTTGCCAGTAATGACACTTTTTAATGAGCGTCGGAGCTTCTAGACGTGATTAACGAATAATTGAGCCGCTAATTCTGCTATAACTGAAATCACAGAGGGAATGAACTGGGCGTATTTGCTGAGTCTGTCCACAACCGCGTAGATGCTATCGGAGCCACAAACTGCAGGTAAGCCCACTATGAAGCCCATCGAAATGCTCGCATTGTGGGCATTAGGATATATTCATCACCTGGGGGGGGGAATCCACGCCACCCAGATGACCTAGGAACCCATTCCACAATTGTACTTGCGCCTCCATGACCCACTACAACAGGATCGTTCGTTTTGCGCGAAACGTCTGTGCGAAAGGAAGCTGGAACTTGTAATCGAGGGATTCGATGTGGCACAACAAGAGGCTCTGGCAGAGGCTATAGAGTTTTACCTGTCGCCCTTTGTTGATCCTAGCGAGGCCTGAAGCCGTATGATTTTCCAAGGATTAACGTAATTCTTAGGGGATATTTGGAGCGACGCATGTAATAACGATTGCAAAACGCAGTGCCTAACCATTAGTGGATCGAGAGAGTGTATCAGCGGCCATGTTGGTGGTATCCTTGACATAATTGACTATAAAGAGGTGCTGGCTAACCCGCCAAAGCCGGCTCACCACATTTTTATTTTCATAGTCCAATAAACTCTTCGCCATGTGTGTCAGGGATTGGTGGCTGTTTGAACAGTGGCATCCTCGCGACAAAAGTAATGCCGACACAGCTTTCTTTTTTTCAAACCGCGTAGAGATCCTTTTCACATACCAGACACTTCTTTTCCCATTCCGTCAATTGATGTGGGTGGTAGACCACTGTTTGGCGACTTTCCGAGTGAGTAGCCTGGCGAGACAGCACCATCTCAGTCGTTGTGATACTGGCTTCAGTTGTTAGGAAGAAATTCTTGTCGAAGCCAAGGGGTACGAGCTCTGGAGACCATGTCAGTTGTTCGATGAGCTATCTGGCGGCTTCGTCTTCTCTATGCGCCCAACTAATATGCTGATTCTTCCTACGAAATGTGTGCATTTTCCCCTTGTTTCCTGGAGTGCAGCTGCGCTGCGTAAAAACTGGCCCTCTTGTCCTTGTAACCCCTGTTCCACTCCTCTTACCGTAAAGTGTGCGAATTGTGTAGTGCACATATCTCTGATATGTGCACTATCTCAGTGCTTCCTTGCACGTATCTCTTAATAGTGTCTTTTGGACCCCACGTATGCTCCCTTCACTGATTCACGTACGGCATGCCTAGAATTATGTCGTGGTGAACTGGTCCAACGCAGAAGTCCCCTGTCATAATAGGATGGCCCACTTCACAGTAGATCTTAAATTTCACTCCTATAGTGTAGCCCATTCTAGCATTCTTCCTGCCATAAGCAGAGCTTAGTCGCAAGGTCTGCGCTACCGAGTGAACTGGTACGTTGTGCTTTCTCGGCATGGCTTCAGCTATCAGATCCACCTCGCAGCCTATACCAGACAGGCATAGCAACCCCTGATGATTCAAACGAATGGGGATAAGCCCTGATTTGGGTGGAGGAGAATCTGCCGGTACGGCGATCAGCTTTTTTATCCCCGTCCTTGCCCCGCAGCTTGCGCAGGAGCCCGAAAGTCTTTGTAATCCTTTTGTTTGTTTCCGTGGCGCTAAGGTACAATGTTCTCCTTCCCCAATTTCTTTGCCCCTTACATGGTTCTGCAATCTCGAGTTATGCGACCTTGTTTAATGTAGAAGAAGGGGGTACACAGCTCGGTGCTCCCTCTCAGCTTTCTGGGTGCCGAATGCGCTAGCTGCTGACAGCTACCTCCCTTACTTCCCTTCTGCGCTAGTGTGGCATTCAAGGCCCGAATACCCATAGGAACCACATTGGGGTCGTCAGCTAGCCCGCTTTCTTTCTTTTCAGATGGGGCTGTGGAGATGGCGTTCTTTCCTTATTTACGCGGAGATAGGCAATGATTTGGACGGGCTCAGCTGTTCAACGTTTAGCTCTCTATCTTCTGCCCTGACGGTTACTGATTGCGTATCTCTGGGGGGTAGTCATGCTGCAAATCAATTAGATGGGAGATCCTGGCCATTCACTACGCTTCTGTTCACCAATGACTCAGGCTTCTCCGTTGAGGTTTCTATCGACAGCTTCCCTTACATACTTTTTCTCACATTCGCTCGTCTGCTCCCTTGCAACGCTTGGAATAAACTTGCATCCCAGGGCATCCCAGAAGGCTTATATGGCCCTGATATTCTACTGGGAAACCGGATCGGGGGTCTTTGCTCAGATGCAGCCAACATCATCGTGCGTCCCACTCTAATAGAAGAGATGCCAGTACTAACTGTAAATCTGCCAGTGCTTTTTGAAGGCGAAGCTATGAGTCAATAAAACCAAAGACCTCCTCTACTGTCTCCGTATGCATGGAATGTAACGAGTGTTCTCCACGTTAGTCAATGACTCATGGGCTGCAATAGAGTCAAATGCTTAAAGGGAGAGTTCTTAGGAAGCCCGTTACCCCCTCTTCAGCCTCCTGACGCCTTGAGCGCACTGGCGCAAGGGGATGGGCTGGTGAGGACACGGGCCGCCCTCGCATGGGCTGCAGTTTGGCCTTCTCCAGCTAGTGCTGAAGGCATCTTCACATGCACGCATGGCCAGTATCCCTTTGCTGCATGCGCTAGCTTCGGCTAATACCCCTTTGCTGCATGCGCTAGCTTCGTAGACTGAAGTGTACCGTGTCTTTAAATACTCACTTGACCCTCCAGTGAGTTTTTTAGCATGTAGGGTAACGAACTCTTTGAGAAAAGTAACTGATAGCCAGCGTGGCTACCAGTTACTTTTCTCAAAGGGTTCATAAAATAATCAAAATCCACCCGGACTCTTAAACGCAACACGGCAGAAGCTTCATTCTAAGGAAGAGCGCATGGCGGAGACTGGCATTCTCGACACGCCCTTATTGAATTGCCTGGGCCAGAATATGCACGAATATTACGTTAAATATCCCAGACGCCGACAAACTAAGTGGATTTCTGGGGATCCTGAGAATTGCTGACGTGGTGGTGCAATTCTTCAAGACAGTCTAGGCACCCTCCAATACTCAGTGGCAGCGACTGCAAATGCGAATATTTGCAGCAATGATTAAAAAAGGAATGCTTGCTTGCATCCGCAGTTCGGTGGTCATGAAGATGCTGTCGTTATTTAGTATTAAAGCATGACCCTTTCTTCATATCCTTGCAGCATTCTGTTCTAGTCCTTATGCTCTGTAGAACTCATACCCAAGTCGTGACTGGACGGCTGCTGTCGACAGCGTTTCTATTTTCCCGTAAATTGGGGCTACAGCCCGCTCGCTTTGAGGGCTGGTAGGTCCCGCTCAAGCCCTTTCAGATGCTGAGACCTGGTCCTACATATTTTTGTCTTCAGTGAGATGCCCATAAAAAAAGGCGGGTCACAGCCATCGAAAAAATTGTTTTGCCCTACTTGACCAGTAGCCACGCCACTGGCGGCCCAGCTGTCTTGAGCAGCGGGTCAGCGGCTGCAGCAGTCTCGTGCAGCGGCGCTGTCACCAATGCAAGCCACTTCTTTCTACCCCTCTTTCTCCCGTACCTTCTCGTTTTATTTCTCTCAGACAGCCAACCTTATGAGATTGTGGGTTGTTTGCGGGAGATAGCAGGGGGGGGCACATGCGCCATGCTCTGTTTGATGTGGGTGCTCGCATCCATACTTGCTCGTAGGCTGACTAGTAAGAATCAAGTTAGGGTGTAATGATAGTATACAAATCTATATACAGTGCTAGCTCATGAAGCAAAAGGGTATTGGCTATGCTTGCATCCCTAGCTGGAGCAAAGGGCGTTGCAGCCCATTACATGCCTGCTTGCGTCCCGACCTGTCCAGCCCCTTGAGCCGCTCAGCTTAAGGTGCCAGGAGGATGGGGGCAGGTCAGCTGCTTTTTGCGGACTCTTTCCGCAGGTATATGACTCTACTGTAGCTTATGACTATCTTTGGCTTAGATTGAGGACTCCCACTGCAAATATCAGCATCACGCAGGCCACCCTGCAACATGAACTTAATTTGTTGCATTTTTCACCAGCCGAGCTGTGTGCGAGCCTGCAACTAGAGGAAGAAATAGCTACAACCCTTTCTCTATGCAGGCTGTACAAGAAAAAATGCGACAACGGAGGTTACAGGCAACGCCGACTGCAGTGGTCTTGCCTTTGGTGCCACACCACCGTGGAGGGCCTGTAACTGCTTTGCAACTCATTGCTCTGGTGTCCGTTGCCTTACCCCACGTACGGCATACAAATATAAACTGAATTGGATCTGATGCCATGTAAGAGACGAGACAAGCCGTCAAAGTGTGAGCTAGCCGCGTAAGAGCTGAATTCAGTACCTTGCTAAAGTGTGTGTAGACATTGGAACCACTGGCGAAAGTCGTTGCAGTGCCCAAAAGTTTGCCACAGGGTACGTGGAATAACCTTCTGCAGCGATTTGCACAAAGCGAATCAGCAAGCCTTTATGGCTTTTGCAATTCTCCACAACAACTATGTAAGGGATCCGCGCTATATATAATAAAATCCAATGATGCGTAAAGATAAATATATCGGGCCAGGAAACCGTCTTAGAGCTGACCATGCTACGGAGGAGGCAGAGCACACTCCGTCTGGTGTGCAAGCATTACAATTGTACTCAAGCTGGGCCTCTAGGGATCTGCTCCGTAGAGAACACAAACAGGAGGGTTGGACACACCATACGGATGAGAAACCATCCTTTGATATTATAAGGCTATTTCACCGGTTATATGCTGAGTTTATCGTATTCACCGCTAGAATAAGCATATTTAGGAATGCCTAGAACCGATAATTAGTGGTACTTGATGGCGTTGTTCACTACACAAAGTGAGTTAAATACAACATTCAGCAAAGACATCGGCGTAGTTAGGCCCAAACCTTAGGTGGCTGTTTACATAATACACAGGCACTTTCTGACTGTTCCATAGATGCCAAGTCGGGAAGTTCCAAATGCTGCGTTAGATCTGCTGGCGCCTACTCCACCGAAATACTCGGCGCAGCTCGTGCACATGACCTCGGGCTGACGAATACGGCAAGTCCGTGGTTCTACAATGCATATCCCAGAAGCATGCATTAAAAGCAATTAAACATCATTCTTGAGGTTTTAATTCTCTCTCTCTCTCCTCTTGTCGCTCTGTCTGAAAAAGTCTCCTCCTGTAGTGAGCAGCTGGCCTACACTGTTACTACGGAAGACCCCTACGTTAACAGAATAAGTGCACACGCTACTATCCCGCACTTAAACCTATAATTCTCGCTGAAGCCACTAATAAACACCGTTAACAGCCAAATATACAATCGAGTTCATACTATTGTTAGGAAAGAAAACCCCGAATAATAGAACTGACTGTTGACCCCCGCTGAGGGTCAGCGCCAGAGTCTTAGCACCAACCTCGCATCCAGCCCCAAGGCCGGTGTTGGCTAGCGAGCACTCTGTCTCCATTATGCTTCCTTTCTATCTAAAAGTGTCTTAAACCCTAAAGTATTTTATATTATTCATGCCCTTCCATGTTACTAAGCCTCGAGGGGTCACGTCGAAGGTCCATTGTAGTGCCTGTGCACTACACCTCCCCCGCCCCGGTTCTCTGTTAAGGGACGTTGGCGCCACTACTAGCCCTTACCATGGGGCCAGACACAGCACATTCTAGGCCTGTTCCGCGCCCAGAACTGTCATACAATAAGCCGTTCTAGTTGCAGTTGCTTTTGTACTGAACAACCTGAGTGTTTCTACAGTTCAACATTGCCGGGCACTACACCTGTAGTGCACTAGCACTGCAATGGAAATTGAGTTTGAGTTTGACCACTAAATGCCTATCCGACAAAGAAAACGCGAATAATATATTATTAGAAATAAATATAGCTACACTGTACAAGAAATAGAGCTTCCAGACCAGTACTGCTCTACAGACACCAATGCACGCTGTCAGCGTGGTACAGCGTGGTATAGCCAAGGCGGCAAGGGGGCAATATCTGGATCTGCGAAGCATTAAATCTTCTTGCTTTAGGATAATACGCCCTGGAATATGAATAATAAACCAATATTTGATATTTTAAGGATATTTTAAGGGAAATGCGCTAGGTGTGGAGTATGTATCGCGTGAGCTGAGCTGAGCAAGCATCTGCGAGGCAGGCCAGTATTGACGGCGTAGAGTATTGCTCACTACAACACCTAGCAGATAAACGGAAGCACCTTCGGCACCAGAAGCAGGAAAGGAGCGATGGATGAAAATCGCCGAAAAAACAATGGTTACCAAAGTACATCAAATCAGGATTTCAATGACGATGTTGTAGACCGTTAAAGGGGCTGAACGATGCAGCAAATCGAAGCCGCTGAGTTGAGATCTGCTCCCAACTCCGGCGTTCCAGTAAATACGGCTTGAAGCTTGGCATGCGGATGGAGAGAGAACCATATAAACAACGGCCAAGCAACTTGTATAACGAATTCTGCAAAATAAGTTGCGGATAAGCATTTCTAACTGGCCTTGTCGAGCAGCGCCCGTTGGGGTCAGTCGCAAAGGGGAACTAAATGCTGACTCCTTGTGCCCCTTCCGCTGTGTCAAACCAGGAGGCACTTTAATTGAAATTCACGTTTCCACTGGTGGTGAACTTGGCTTCTTCCTTCAATTCGAGCTGATGTAACCTGACAGTTGGCCGCCTGGCCTTGCAAACCTGTCGGGCCCTTCGCCAGTTACCTTAGCCTCCCAATCTTGCTGGAAGGCTCTAGATCTCTTACGGGTCTCCATATATTCCGTGCAGGTGTCGCCTGTAGGATTCCGTCAGCCAATCCGAATCTGTGCCACTGCGCCAATAAAGCCGGTGCATGGATATTTGATCCTTACGCTCGTGATTGCCGAGAGCCTCTGCATTTTTCGAGGTGGAAACGAATTCGAGCTACGAGCAGATTACAAGCGGGCTTCCTTCGCTTTGCCGCTGAGCCTTTTCTGGGCTGCAGCAAGCCTAAGCCCTGCCTGGCCCACAGCTGTTCCCCACCGGTGCAATAGCATCATTTTATAACCGCCGGCCTGCTGACTGTTTTGTTGACTGCTCGCCCGCCTGTTCACTTTGCCTGACGGACTCGAGCCACTCTTCGGCGTCTCTTCTCCAAGGATCCCACTTGAACTCCCTGAAGCCCGACCACTTGGGTAATACAAAAATTGCTAGTTTTAAGCAGACCACAACAAATGGGGGAGGCCTTTCCCCCATTTTGTAATAGTTAAACGAAACCCTTAGAGCATTTGACATCAGCGTATTCCAAGACGGCTTATTATTGCCATTTTTAATGGGCCTAACATGAAGCCGTGCATTTTCTATGCGACTAGCTATCGTGGGCCACCAGTCGCCTTTCATAGAACTCTCCCCAAGCACTGCTGCTATGCAGTGCAGCATGTCCAAAACAACAAACGCCCTTCCCAAAGTATCCACAGCAGTCTTTTCTGTGCAACGGACCGGCATACGGCTGGATGCATATGCATACAGGCGCTCCGCAATTTCCAGAAGCGCTTCAAACTCCTCGCTGGTAAGCCCACGTTTCTTCAGTAGATGCCTGGCCTCCGAAAGCAGCGAGACTACGTGTTGTTTCCTAGTACTAAAAAATGCTGCATTCTCTTTTCTGAACGTTCTCCTGCTAAACCTCAGCTGCACTCCAGGGTTGCGGAAGAAAGGATGCGTTTCGAGCATCTCACTAGGAACCCCCCCCAACATCTCTCTTAGCAATTTGAACGACGAAAGGAGGGCCTCGGCTGCGGAATGAGCCTGAGCAGATAACAACTGGGTAGAGCGTATCATAATAAAAACACTTCTATTCAGGCTCACTACAATTTGCCACTAGCAAAGCAGCATTCACAAACAACTCTGCACAAATAAGGGCACGGCCTATTGATTAACGCATTAGCATGCCACAATCGCTGGCGAGTTCAAAACTAGACATGATCCGCAAACCTCACGTCACAGAAAAAAAACCCACCTGCTCATCTAGTTCTCTTCCCTGCAGCGAGGTATCAGCCGTGGTTTCTGCAGGAGGGGGTATGGCACTACGTGAAGGCGTGGATAACAACAAGCTTCGAAGAAGTGGTAGCTCCGCCGCGCTTGCTGCCATTCCCTGCTGAGGAGCCGTGGGACGTTCAGGCATAGGTATTCGAAGCGGTGCGCCAACCGACTGCTATTCCGCAACACGCATTTGGCACACAGCAATCCATCCCTTGTCACAACGAACACGCGAGGCGAAAACTGCAGCTGGACAGCTAAGTGTGGCCTGACGACATTTGTCATTTTAATCCACAGGCTCGCGTGGTTTACCTCGCTGGAAGAATCACTCTGTGATGTTTCAGGGCTGGAAAGCGCTCCTGAATCAGTTTCGCCTCCCGGTGTAGCAGAGGATAACGATCGTGGGCTTTTTCCTGGCTCCTTGGGCTCGTCGCTACTAGCTGGCAATCCAGGAGGCGCTTTGCTGGAAGCCAATAGATCCAGCGCCTCCCCCAAAGCTTTTGCTTCATCACCCAATACCCATTCATCTGGTGAGGCACCTGGGTGGCTACTATAGCTGGCTTCTGATAACACAGATTCGAAAAAGCTTATTGGCGTTGTACCGGCCTGCTCACTCCAGTCTAGAGCAGCGGTATTTCCATATGCCTCCGGATACACCTGATTTGTTTCCGGGAGCACAGACGGGCTCTCTTTGTCCGCAGTCTCAGCCGTAGCCGCCGCATCTTCCCCTTGCAGTGCTGAAAATGCAGAAAATACAGACTCATCACCTAGAACCCAAGCGCCTGGGGAGAGTGGATCATTGATTTGAGTCAACAGAGAATCAATAAGTGAATCGACGCCCGGATCCAGATCGGGTGGCGGCGGTCCCAGCAGAGTCTCCTCAGTCGGCGTCTCCAATCTAAACAGTTTAGCTTTTCCCTCGTCGCTGGCGCCTTCTCTGTCCTTCCTTTTAGCACGGCCCTGATATCCAGCTGTGCCTAGACGAGGTTTCGCTGCACCCGGGAAGCTTTTGCTGGGCGTTGATGTAGTTCCTCCCACAGGTAGCGGCACATGAGCTGTAGTCTCTAATTCAGCTTGCACAGATCCAGCGGGAGTATGCATGCTTGAGCTTCCGCTCAGATGCTCACTGTGCGCTTGAGGTCTATGTGGAAGTGTGAGGAGTGTGACGCATGACTCTGATTCATCCCTTTCTTCGTCCTCTCCGCCACCCGCAAGCTTTCGCACAAATGACCACACTGCTGTTCTCCTTCGAATTGACAAACTACACAGATAGGCAAAGAATACGACAACTGAGACTGCAGCAAATGCTGCGACGAGCGGTAGTGCTTTTGGGGTTTGCGCCCATAGGCAGGGCCTATGCCCGGTGCGGTCAAACGCACCTTTTACATCTTTGTCGCGGTTCCCCGGCGGTGCGTCTAAGTACACAGGCGAGGTCTTCTGGTGCCATGCAAGTGGCTTCTCCTTCAGCAGCCAGCTAACCGCCATAGAATCTTCTAAAGGCGGTTTAAAAGATTTAGCCACACCTCCACGTACAATGGTCCTGGGAATGTCTGGGAACTCACACCTGTGGAAGTTGAAGTAGTGCTGGGTAGGGAGGTTCGAAGGCCGAACACGATCAGTTCTGTACAAAGGGAATTTCTCTCATATCTAGCAGATCGCTTGCCTGCGCATTGGCAGCCGGCCCTAAAATTCCAAATCCCGGCGATGACCCAGCTATGGGCACGCTTCAAACTATTGGCGCCGAGGCATGCAAAGACACATGAAGCGGTTTGCAAACTCTGAACTGAATATGCAAAAGCCAGAGGTTATAGAGCATACCTAGTGCTTCGAGTCGAAGTTGTGGGATCTATGAGTTCGTGCTCTTCGACAGAGCTGCCAAGAGACCTTCAGGGACCAGAAGGAGCTGCGAGGGAGAGCATGCAAACAAAGATTATTCAATATCAACAAAGGAAAAAGCTATTTAGAATTGAATAAAGCTGTGTGTTTTCTAAAAGTTCGAGGATCGTCGCGGGTCGGTGCAAGGAATCTGCTCGTTTCCGTTGAGCTTCGGCCATCGCCTCTTTGCCTGAGTGGGGACGTCTATGACTAGCATTTCATATGCGGTAGACGATGGAAGCAAATGTATATTCTCACTCCCACTGGTTATGGTTTAGTTTAAATGAATCCAACTTAAATAAACTGCGTCTCCTGGCTTCTCGCCAAGCTGAGAGTGTGAAACCCGCGATGTCGGCTCTGTGTGATGGCCTGCATGAATTTTCCCCATGCATCCCTAATTACAGGTCGGCTGGCAACTGAGAGCCAACTAAATGCTTAACATTCTCTACAATGTTATTGCATGCACTCTCAAGTGCGTTTGGTTACGCCTGGTCATGGGGTTGCGTTGCAGCAGGAGTTGCGACATAGGGGGGTCCACGACCATAGGACAGTCGTGAGCTGGAGTAGAGTCAAAAAACTTAACGTAACAGTTTCCCCAGAGCAGCTGATGATCCCCGCCAAAGTTTCAAGGCGTCCTGAGCACAGTGACACATGGTTGTGGGGCTGGCGAGGAGAGAAGGTGGCCTGGCATGCTTTGCAGCCCTTTTTGCTGCAGCTCTTAGTGCAAAACGTCCCCACAAGCAAGCTTACCGAGCTCCCTTTCAATGAGCACACCAACATCGCTGGTTATTCTTGAACACATCCTTGACCTGCAGTAGCCACCATGCGCTCAAGCGGAAGTGCATGTAATAACTTTTGACAGGCCACCGTGCATGCAGCAAAGGAGGCATGCAACTCAGCGCAGACAGAGTTCCCTCGGTACTATTGCCGGGATTTTCTACCGCCGCGCCCAGGACGCCTGGGCGCGGCGGTAGAAGTGGAGGGGAGGTGAGTTGCCTTTTGGTTAGTATTTTGACAATGCTAAAGCTGACACCGTATTCTGCTACGCCCGTGGACTCTCATCGCAGGCTCCTCGTGTGCCTTTTGAAGCAGAAAACACCTTTTAAAAGGTGACTTGCCACTTTTCCTGTGCTTTACTTTTGCCATCAATAAGTGCCATCGCATTTGGGTAGGTGGCTGTCCAGCTCGGCAGGGTGCTCCGGCGCTGGATAAGTCTTCCGTGAGTTCCTCCGTTCAGCAGCAGTCCTTACTAGAGGGCTGTAATCAGTCACCTGCTGCGGCGTGTAGGGGAAGTGCTCCGGTGGAGTCACCTACAACGCCAGCAGGCGTAACGTACGAACCTCTGCAGCCCTTATACATCAGCCATGCTGGGTGGCAGCCCGGCGACAATCCCGCTCATCTGTGATATTGTTTCGCCAATACCAAGCGCTTGACGGTTTAAATCGTCCTAAAATAGATGCAAATGACTACGCGCTTACGCTTATGCACAAAATGTTTACAGGCCTTCCCTCCAAGACAGCTGAAACGCATGGCACTGCAGGGGAATGATGGGTTGCAAAAGCAACTCCTCCTCCCCTAACACCTGATCCACAGCTGCACTAGGCAGCTCAAAGGCCGACTCGGTGTTTGTGGCTTGCCAACTGCGTTGCGGACTGCTTCCCCATTGCTCTATTTTGCTTGATGGCCTGGCGCCACTCTGTGACGTCTCTTCTCCCAACATCCCAGTTGTTGGTATTAAACTTCGTTGAGTGGGACGTACAAAATGCGGTCTCTTGTATGCTGACCACAACAGGCAGGGGAGGCGCTTTGCCCTTTACGTAACTGTCTAACGCAAGGTCTAGCCCGTTTCCGATTTCCAAGTTCTCCATTGTAATTGAAGATATAGGGTTTTCCCGCCTGACGCTCAACCTTGCATTTCATACAAAAAGCAGCTGCAGACCACACCGCCACTCTTCCTTGTTGGAGTTTTCATCGAGCTCTGCTGCCGCGTGACGCAGCCTCTCGAGAACAAGAAAAGCCTCCTTGGAATTTCCAAGGCCCATATTGTATGCTTACGCCGGTACTACGTCGGTATTTGTTACCCGGCTGCGTATTTGCAAAGGCTATCAGCACGCTGCGCCAACCCATTAAATTGAAATTGCTTTTTGGTTAGCGGCGGTTCCCGTTGGTTGCGTGGACTCCGAAGGCGGCGAAGCAGCATTGCTGCGTTAAGAACGGAGACACTCTGCTTACGCTTGATTGAAGCTCTCCCTGGTGAGCGCTTGATGGCTTTAGGATAGTACAACGGATACGTCATGTGTGCACCATTGGTAAGCCCGGCAGCCAGGTTATCCAGCCCGTGGGAACGAGCAAATGCATCCTCAGCTGTATGCGGCACCACTGTAGCTGCCGTCTGGTAAAGGCATATGATAGAAAGAAAGTTCCTTCAGTCCACCGAAGCTTTCGCACTTTCAAAGTGGCAGCACCTGGGTGCTGAAGGCAGATTAACGCTAAAGAAATCGATTCTCAATTACGGGTGAATTGATTATTAAACCCAGTAAGCAAGTGTCAAGGCATAGTCACCTTCTCATGTGATCGGGCTGTCTTTAGCGAGGCCTCAGCCATGATACCTGGGGGCAAAGCGCTGCTAACAGTAAGGCGAGGACTGGAAGAGGATGAGCTACTAACAACTGCTTCTCCACGTCGTCTGAGTAGCGGCTGTCCATAAGGTTTGAAAATGATTGACCCGCACGTGCTAGAGGTAAGGCTTCAGCCGATCGATAATCCATAACGCGCACCAGGCACACAGCAATCTAGCCTTAAAGCGAAACCATGAGGGGGCGATTTTCTCTGGGTAGCTTGGGACGATCTGGCATTAGCCGTTGATCTCATCCAGGGGCTCACCTGGATTTCTTCTACGAAAGAATGACTTTGCAACATTTCAGAGATGGAAGCTGTGTCTGAGTCAACTATGCAATCACGGCCCTCGACTTATTGCCGCATCCCTGGGTTCTTCTCTGCTGCGTGGTAGTGCAGGATCAGTCCTGCTGGAAGCCATCAGGCCTAGAGGCGTTCCCGCAACTTTTGTATTGTCCAAGGATATGCCATGAGTACTATGGCTGGCATTTGCTAGCGCAGCTTTCATATGGCTCAGCCAAGTGTATTGTTTGAGCCACTTTCAGCTAGAGCAGAGGGGCCTCCAGATAGTACTGGGGACAAGTTCGTTTGAATGCACGCACGCAGGATCTGCTAGCCCATAGACTCCTCCGTATGCGCCGTAGGGTCACGGCGCAGTGCCAAATGTCTTGAAAAATGAAATGCTCCTCTATCGAATCCCCAGGCTAGTCACCAAAAAGCCGAAACCTTCCAGAAAGTGCATGCATGTTTCCATCCAAGAGGAGGTGGAAGCCACAGCAGAGTCTTCTCATCAAGCAGCTCAAATCCAAGCTGCTTAGCTTCCCTTTACACACTGCATTGCCCCCGTCCTTTCCGTCTAAGTAGAGCATGCCTCTCTTGTGTCTCATGCTGTAAAATTGCTGTTCACAGAATCACCTTGTCGGATTCCCCAGTGGTTGTGTCCCTTCAAAATGTAGGTTTCTTATCTCGTGGCTGGGTGTGCAGAGGCTTGGCATCAGAAGCTAGCTGTTTTGACATAGCCTATATGCCTTTATGTACACCTGCAGCTGTCGGTGTTGCACGAATCTGACGTGCCCTACTCTTCGCCACTACAGCTGTCTCCTAGTATCCAACTGAAGGTAGAAACATTTATCTACCTTCGGCAAATAGAATGCATAGGTAAGAAGGAAATACGACATTCGAGGCCATTGCAAGCATTGCGTGCACTGCTTGTATCTGTTTGTCGCGCCGTTGTGGAGGGCCTGGCATTGTTCTAAGCCCCATCATTGAGTTTTCCGTTACCTTTCTCCGCCTAAGAAGTTTGCTTACAAATCAGATTGGTCCTGATGCCCTCTGAGAGATTCGTGGACGAACTGCGAGTTAGGCACTTTACAACTGCATTCAATTGTCTTGCTAGAATATGTGTAGGAATTAGAGACACTGAGGCACGCCGTTGCAGGGCTTGAAAGCCTCCAATATGTCACGTGAAATAATGTGCTGCAGCGATTTACCAAACGAGAATCAGCTGTCTCCCCATTTAAGGTCACCAAGTAGTCAGGAGTGGTCACTTGCGCACGCGGTGAGAGCGACCACACCAAAACCCACGTTTTGAAGAGGCCAGTGGGTTGTGTAGGTTTAAATTTTACAGGATTTTAGGTTTCTTTGCTACAGGCTACATAGGCACTTTCCACATGTCCCGTAGGTGCCAGTTTGTGAGCGGCGCTAGATACTGGGATGCGAACCGCAGAAACGGGAACGAAGCCAGCCCGTTGGAAGCGAACAATGGAAAGAAAATACCATAGGAGCATAGAATATCATCGAAGTATTACCGAACCAGTTATAGGTTTGGAACGTTGCAACCGATCGACCGCTGTGAAAATAGGCGTGCCTGCTACACAAGCTTCCCAGTTGATCGCTACGGTCTGTAGTTAACCCTTCATATGAACTGGAAGAGAGAAGCAAAGGAGCAATGCCCATAAAGCTTTTAAACAGAATTACTGAGACATATCGGATCTCCCTATTGGCCTCGGCAAGGGGCGTGTTCGTCAGGTTGGAAGGAGAACTGAATGGTGACTTTCTGCCTCCCTTCCACTGGATCGAAAAAGAAGGGACCTTCATTAGCCCTCGGATACCCACTGGTCCTGAAATTTGCCTTTGGCGCCAAGTAGAGTCGCTGCGTTTTGTTAGCTGACCCATCCAGTCCACTAGCATACGTGCCAGCTTGCATCATGCACTGCGTTAACCCCACTGCCCTTCCACATTCTTACTAGAGGGCTCTAGCTCATCTAATTGAGGTCAATACATTCCTTACAGGCCTCACGGGCAGATTTTCGCCAACCAGCGTGAACCTGCAGCGGTGCACCAGTAACACTGGTGCTTGAATATTTGATCCCTATCATTTTTTTCTTTGAAATTACAAAAGTGGAGGCAAATTACACCTTAGAGCAGACTGCCTGCGGGATTCCTCAGAACTGCACCTGAGCCTCTTGGAGATGCAGCGAATGTGAGGCCTGCCTGACGCGTATCCGTGCCCTCTTCATGCACGTGCTTCACCTCACAAAAAGCGACTTGTTGACTGTTGTGTTAACTGACTGTGCATCCGTTTACTTGACTGGATGGACTCGGCCCACTCTTTGGCGTCTTTTCTCCAAGCATCCCACTTTGTGGTCATGAAATCCGTCGGCAAGGGTATTAGGAAAAGGGCTAATTTTATGCCGATCACAAGGCGCAAGGGAGGCCTTGCCCCTTGTCGGTAGTACTCAAACGCAACCCTCACAGCGTTCACGATAAGCGAGTTTAAAGACGGCTTTCCAATCTTTTCTTCATTATAGTTGCTTGGGGTCCTTGGTATTTGACTGACGACCATGGGCCACCAGGCACTTCTCTTGCTGCATTTCTCTCCAAGCACTTGCGTTGCGCAGTGCAGCATATCCAGAATAAGGAACATCTTTCCCCAAATTGTGGAAGCAAGGGGTACCGAGCTTTTGACCGGCATGGGGCCGGTTGCATACCCGCAGAGGCGTTCCGTGTAGCCCACAAGCGCTTCAAACTCCTCGCTGGTAAGCCACGGTTTCGTCATTAGCTGCCTGCACTTCCAAAGCAACAAGCCTACGTTTTGCGTCCTAGTACGAAAAAATGCTGCAGTCTCTTGGTTGAATACCCTCCTGCTGAATGTCAGCTGCACTCCAGGGTGGCGATAAAATGGATGAGTTGCCAGGACATCCTCAGGCACCCCGCCCAACATCTCTCTTAGCCATTTAAACGACGAAAGGAGGGCCTCGGCTGCGGAATGAGCCTGAGCAGATAACAACTGGGTAGAGCGTATCATAATAACAACATTTCTATTCAGGCTCACTACAATTTGCCACTAGCAAAGCAGCATTCACAAACAACTCTGCACAAATAAGGGCACGGCCTATTGATTAACGCATTAGCATGCCACAATCGCTGGCGAGTTCAAAACTAGACATGATCCGCAAACCTCACGTCACAGAAAAAACACCCACCTGCTCATCTAGTTCTCTTCCCTGCAGCGAAGTACCCGCCGTGGTTCCTGAAGAAGGGGGCATGGCGCTACTTGAAGACGTGGGTGACAACAAGCTTCGAAGAACGGATAGATTCGCCGTGCTTGCTGCCATTCCCTGCTGAGGAGCCGTGGGACGTTCAGGCATAGGTATTCGAAGCGGTGCGCCAACCGATTGCTATTCCGCAACACGCATTTGGCACACAGCAATCCATCCCTTGTCACAACGAACACGCGAGGCGAAAACTGCAGCTGGACAGCTAAGTGTGGCCTGACGACATTTGTCATTTTAATCCACAGGCTCGCGTGGTTTACCTCGCTGGAAGAATCACTCTGTGATGTTTCAGGGCTGGAAAGCGCTCCTGAATCAGTTTCGCCTCCCGGTGTAGCAGGGGATAACGATCGTGGGCTTTTTCCTGGCTCATTGGGCTCGTCCCTACTATCTGGCAATCCAGGAGGCGCTTTGCTGGAAGCCAACAGATCCAGCGCCTCCCCCAAAGCTTTTGCTTCATCACCCAGTACTCGTTCATCTGGTGAGGCACCTGGGTGGCTACTATAGCTGACTTCTGATAACACAGATTCGAAAAAGCTTATTGGCGTTGTACCGGCCGGCTCACTCCAGTCTAGAGCAGCGGTATTTCCATATGCCTCCGGATACACCTGATTTGTTTCCGCGAGCACAGACGGGCTCTCTTTGTCCGCAGTCTCAGCCGTAGCCGCCGCATCTTCCCCCTGCAGTGCTGAAAATGCAGAAAATACGGACTCATCACCAAGAACCCAAGCGCCTGGGGAGAGTGGATCATTGATTTGAGTCAACAGAGAATCAATAAGTGAATCGACGCCCGGATCCAGATCGGGTGGCGGCGGTCCCAGCAGAGTCTCCTCAGTCGGCGTCTCCAATCTAAACAGTTTAGCTTTTCCCTCGTTGCTGGCGCCTTCTCTGTCCTTCCTTTTAGCACGGCCCTGATATCCAGCTGTGCCTAGACGAGGTTTCGCTGCACCCGGGAAGCTTTTGCTGGGCGTTGATGTAGTTCCTCCCACAGGTAGCGGCACATGAGCTGTAGTCTCTAATTCAGCTTGCACAGATCCAGCGGGAGTATACATGCTTGAGCTTCCGCTCAGATGCTCACTGCGTGCTTGAGGTCTACGTAGAAGTGTGAGGAGTGTGACGCATGACTCTGATTCATCCCTTTCTTCGTCCTCTCCGCCACCCGCAAGCTTCCGCACAAATGACCACGCTGCTGTTCTCCTTCGAATTGACAAACTACACAGATAGGCAAAGAATACGACAACTGAGACTGCAGCAAATGCTGCAACGAGCGGTAGTGCTTTTGGGGTTTGCGCCCATAGGCAGGGCCTATGCCCGGTGCGGTCAAACGCACCTTTTACATCTTTGTCGCGGTTCCCCGGCGGTGCGTCTAAGTACACATGCGAGGTCTTCTGGTGCCATGCAAGTGGCTTCTCCTTCATCAGCCAGCTAACCGCCATAGAATCTTCTAGAGAGCGTCCTAAAAGATTTAGCCACACCTCCACGTACAATGGTCCTGGGAATGTCTGGGACCTCACACCTGTGGAAGTTGAAGTAGTGCTGGGTAAGGATTTTCCAAAACCGAACAGGATCAGTTCTGTACAAAGGGAATTTCTCTCATATCTAGCAGATCTCTTGCCTGCGCGTTGGCAGGCGGCTCTAAATTTTCAAATTCCTGCGATGACCCCGCTATGGGCAAACTTCAGACCACCGACGCCGAGACAGACAAGCACGCAACCACATACGTAGCAGTTCGCAAACTCTGAACTGAATATGCAAAAACCAAAGGTTGTAGAGCATACCCAGTGCTTCGAGTTGAAGTTGTGGGACCATCGAGTCGTGCCCCTCGACACGAATACTAAGAGACCCTCAGGAACCAGAGGGAGCTGCAGAGGAGAGCAGGCAACAAAGGTTATTCAATATCACCAAAGCAAGAAGCTATTTAGAGTTGAATAAAACCGTGTGATTTTTAAAGGTTCGAGGAACGCCGCTGGTCGGTGCGACGATTCTGCTCGTTTCTGTCGATCCTCAGCCCATGCCCACTTTCCCAGATCACCGGCGAGGCCTATGTTAATCGAGGCCTAGGGCTACCATTTCATATGCTAATACAAACTTTGAACCACTTCTATATATTTAAATTGTGAAAAATATTATCGGCAAAAGTATTTTTAAATAAAATTATTGGAAGGATAGCGAAGTGCTAATAAAAGTAAGGAAGGGCTGTTAGCCCAGCGATAGAGAGCGCACCCTTGGTACGGGCTAAATGCCTGGTTCAACCCCAGGGCGGCAATTCTCTGAAGGAAGAGTTGACCGTGAAATGCATACAAAGGTAAAACAGGAGATAAATAAAACATGGCTTCAAAAATAGTTTCTACTGAAATTAATCCAGATGTAATAGTTTTTACATATAATATATAATACTTCAATTTGAGCAAAATCTTCTGATTGAGTTCTAAATTGAGCAGATAAATTTAAGATTACACGTAATATTTTTTGCTGTAGAACAAAAAGAACCACAAATAAAAATTATAGAACTTAAAGTAGCAAAAAGACTACCTTTGGGACTAAAATTAGATTTAATTTGTAATTGATGGCTAAAAGGTTAAATTTCTGAATACATGCGATCTAATTTATCTAACTGGAAGATTGCATATTCGGACCGGACCTGAGAATGGTAAACACTTCTTGGATGATTCGTAATTAGTGGATAAATGTCAATCATGCATGATGATCTTAGGTTTTCTATGAAATCTATTCAGAAAAGAATTTTACAAAAATCGCCAGACAATTTTTAAGGACATGCGCTAACCTTTCCGGTTGCTTCCACCTCGACTCTACAGTTTAATTTGCGGAGGCATTTCATATGCGTTGAACGAAGTAGCCGATTGAAGACTCTCATTTCCACTGGTCATCGTTGGCTTCGAAGAAAATAAATTGCATTTCCATTTTATTCTTGCTAAATTCTGGGCGAAGCCCACGATGCTCGCCATGCAGGATGGTATGTGTGAGGTTGGCACGTGCATTCGCACTTGCGAGCAGATTGCCAACAACGGGCCTACTAAATGGCAGTCAAGTGCCTACAGTATTATTTCATGCACTATTAAGGGTGTCCTGCTATATTTGGTCTTTTGACTCTCTTGCAGCGGGAGTACCAATGTAGTCGCAATACGCTTGACGGTTTAAAACAATCGAAAGCAACAGCAACCAGCCCACAGTTGAGCACAAAATTGTTGCAGCCCTTCGCACCAAGAGAGTTGAAACCCTTGGCACTGCAGTGGGGCGATGGATATGCAAAAGCAACTCCTCCTCCCCTGAGACCTGAGCCACAGCAGCACTAGGCAGCTCGAAGGCAATGCAGTGTTTGAGGGGGTATCGGCTGTAATGCGGATTGCTCACCGGTTGTTGCATTCTGCTTGATGGACTGGCGCAACTCCGTGGCATCTGTCCAAACGTCCCAGTTGTTGATACTAAGTTTCGTTGAGTGGGATGTACAAAATGTGGTATCTTGCACGGCGACCACAACACGCAGGGGAAGCGCTTTGCCCTTCACGTACCAGTCCAGCTCAGCATCCAGCCCTCTTCGGACTACGAAATTTTTAGTTGTAATTTCCAGAAATATACTCCTCCATCTGACACTGCACATTGCATACTTACTACTGGGAATTGCAGGGCAGTACAGTTGCAAGCACAACGCAGCCTATCGAGAATAAAAAAGCCGCCTCCAAGTTTCTACAGCACATATTGCTTGCTGAAGTTGGCAGCATGCCAGCATGCGATACCCCGGTGCACATCTGCAAAGGCTCGCGTACGTATAAAGGCTCCCAGCATGCTCCGCCAGCACATTAAACTGCTCCTTGGATAGTGTTTCCATTAGTAGAGCGGAGTCAGCAAGTGAAGACGGTACGCCGAGGCTTTTAGAACGAAATCAAACCGCATACGCTTGATTAGAGCACTTACTGGCAAATTCCGAGACGGCGGTATGGCGGATGATTCAAGGCTACACCATTGAGGGTCCCAGAAAGCGGCTTATCTAGCCAATGCAGAAGAGTAAAAGCCATGCCTCTACTCTGAAGGAAGCATATGCATACGATAGCAAGAAAGTTCCCTCCATCCTGTGCAACTGGTAGCTTCAAAGTAGCAACGGCGGCCTACGTAGCGCCGATGACTACTGAAGGAACTGATGCTCAAGCGATTTTTAGTCTCACTGCGCAGGTGTCAAGGCTTAACCGCCTTTTCACGCGATCTGCTTCTCTGCAGCAAAGGCTCATCCGTGCTGTTCTGGAGATTAAGAACTACCAACAGTGGCGTGGGGTGTCATGGATGATAAGTTGCTAGCAGCTGCTTGCTCAAAGCTTTCATCCACTCCTTACTCAGGCGTTGCGAAGGGTTCCCATGCAGGTAATCCAAGCGGCGCTCCGGCTGTCCGCTACTCCGCAACATGCACTTCGCACACAGTCCACCGTTACAACAGAGGCACGGCGGGGCAATAATCGGTGGATAGCTTGGGGCTGGATAGCTTGATGCAATTTGGCATTTGCCGTTGAATTTATCCAGCGGCCTAGTTGGATTAACTTTGTGAAAGAGTCAATCTCTAGTGCTTTGGAACTGGAGGCTATGCCTGGACCAATGCTGCCTTCTGGGGTGGCAGCGGGAGAAGGCCCGTGGCTTCTTGCCACCCCGCTGCGCTTTTCATTCGCGCTCCCCAATGCAGAACGAGTCTCGCCAAGCGCATGCAACTCGGAAGCTTCCCCACTGCATATGTGTTGGAGGCACGCAAAGCACAATAGGTGGATTTTGGCAGCACACGCTGAACAGATTGTTGTGTCAACCCAGTCATTTTTCTGCCGCCCGAGCCGTATGCCATTCTGCCACGGGAGGGCGAAGCACCCATTGCACTTTCAGTAGGTTGACAACGCGTATAGGCAAATAATGTGAAAACCGAGACTGCAAGGAACAGAGCATGCAAAGGCCTTGGCTTTGGTGATTGCCTCTCTGTGGACCTGGTACGATTTTTGTTGCCCATCATCGTGGTGTCAGCTGTCCTGCCCTACTTGAGGCATATAATTAGAAATTGGAATCAAGTTGATGACATGTAGGAGACTCCTCGTTGAAGTGCAAGCTAGCCGCCACAAACCTGCATTCACTGCTTTGATATTTATTCACGTCCTTACATATTATAGCAGCAAGGCGGACGCCTTGCCCATGGAAGCCTTTCGGCACTGGGGAAGTCCCGAAAGACTTTCTACAGGGTACGTGAAATAAAGTGCTGCCCTTTTTTTCCAGTCGGCATTCCATCAAAATGAATAGAAAGGACTGTATCTACTGGTACTCGAAGTGGACCACTAAAGGCATATCTGGCAGACATAACGCAAATAATGTATCATTAGGAATATATCGAGCTATTGGGGATGGCAGACAAGGTACCAGAATCGGCAAAACTAAGGGCGTAAGAAAAGAGGCCTCTTCGGAAATGGGGCATATTACTGTGGAGAGGGACTTCTATGTTCGACCAGTTTCCCACAACATCAGCCTAGGCATGCTGTGGGTGACTCAGTAGAGGGAGCCCGTGCGAGCTGCGAACGACACTATTGAAGTATCCAATTCGGGAAGCAATTCGACAGTGCGCCTCTTAGCTCTTTCCAACAATATTTGCCACATCTCACGTGAGAGGATTGGAATCTATTTCCCAAGGGAAAGGGAACGAGGGGACCCCCAACGCAGCATAGAAGCGCTGCAGAAAACGGGGAAGAAATGCATTGTCTGCCATGCTACTCTTAGGAGGACCACCGTTTCAGGGAATCTATTCTATCTATCACCCGATGAACAATAGAAGCCCGCAAAATCCAAAGAAGACTTCTCAGGTGTACTGAATAAGTGGAAGATTCCAACGTGCTCGCAACCTGTGTGGGGCTCAGTGCACCAGATCGAACTCATTCCCGCAGCATCCCCAAGCTCTATTCCAAGGTGCAGAATGCCCCAATATCTCAAAGAGGAAGCCGAACGGGAAGGAGAAGAATCGCCAAGAAACTGCGCAACCGTAGTGAACAGCATAGTCTCTCAGCTGGCACTACGTGAACTCTGGCCTGCGCAACTTAGGTGCACAATACCTGTAGTGCACAGGCACTACAATGGATCTCCGGTGAGACCTCTAGAGGCCTAATATCTTGAAAAGGAATGAACACTATAGAAGATCTCAGGGATTAGGACACTTTTAGATAGAAAGGCAGCTTGATAGGATCAGAGTGCTCGCCAGCCGGCACTAGCTTGGGGCTGCGTGTGAGGCTGTTACTGTGACTCTGGCCCTGGCCCTCAGCGAAGGTCGCGCCTATGATTCTCGCTGAAACCACTAATAAACACCGTTAACAACCAAATATATGATCGAATTCCTATTATCGTTCCCCAAGGAAAACCCAGAATAATAGAACTGATCCTCAACCCTTGCTGAGGGCCAAGACCAGAGTCACAGCAACAGCCTCACACCCAGCCCCAAGCTGGTGCCGGCTGGCGAGCACTCTGATCCTATTAAGTTGCCTTTCTATCTAAAAGTGTCCTAATCCCTGAAATCTTCTATAGTGTTCATTCCTTTTCATAATATTAGGCCTCTAGAGGCCTCACCAAAGATCCATTGTAATGCCTGTGCACTACACCTATTCTGTCTAACCTAGGGATCTATCATAGTAACAGTGTAGGCGAGCTGTTCACTACAATACCTATCTAACTCATATCACTGCTAATACCTTATTACTAGAAACCCTTAAATACCGAACTCCGACTATTCAAAGTCAAAGCCGGTTTCTTAAGGGATGTAGGCACAGGTTGCTCATTCGACCGCAATAATGGCCTAGAATATCCCTATTAAATACTAAATATTCTCTATAATGTCCTCTATGACGATTGCACCCCCCAGTGACTCAGCGAAGAGCCTATTGTAGTGCTTGTGCACTACAGCAAATGGTGAATCGTCAGTTAGCGTCTTTGGACAAAATCTGGTGCTGGAGAAAAAAAAGGACGAAAGGTGGCGCAAACGAGCCAACTTCAAGGCCCTCAACAAGACCACGTAAAACAGAAACTTCCGTTGCCCCGGGTTGAATATATGTTTGGTCATTTGCAGTTTTCACCCGTCTATTCATCATCTGACTTCGCTGACGCGTTTTTACATGTTCCAATACATCCAGAATGTAGGCGCAAGGATGCATTCCATACCGAAGGCCTGCTAGGAATGTGCTCCACGTCGGGTTGCGAAGGAGAATTGCCAGATGTCAGTCTGGTTTACCGGGGTTTTGGGGACCCATAAGGCGCTTTTATAACCCAGCTTATTGTAGAGCAAATATACGACACAAATACTGAAGTCCACTCACCAGAAGCATCTCTTCTAGTTTGCAGTCTTCATTAGGTTCCATTCCCTTGCCAACCCATCGTGTGAGCGAACCGGGGGAGCGGCTTAAACCCAACATCCACAGCTGTTCTCCTATGAAGCTGTCTTTAAGGGCCCATTCTGCGGTGATAGAAGTGTTGAAGCTTTAGAGGTTCCGGATGGCGTTTTGTACAGCCGCTGGTAGGAGTGAGGTCCAGCATCTGAGGGTCATGAGATCCTCATGGCCCTCAAACTCCTTCGGATTGTAAGTTGAGTGCAGATTGGCGCAAATTGAGCACCCAATGGCAGCCCAGTTGGGGAACAACTCACAACTTAGTTATTTCTCACATATTTCCTTACCTATATGGCGTGCTACCTCTATTCGCAGGACCGCCGTCCATTCATATAGCGCACAGTACACGCAGGCCTCTACCTGATTGCCAGCCTCTAGGCTTCCATGATTAAATGCTGCTTTGGCACGTACTTTCTTCCCCGAGCGTGGCTTCTTTTGGTCGCAGCCCTGTGACTGGCTTCGAGGGAAAGTAGGACATTCTCGCCATTAGTGTTTCAATCAGTTATCCGCCGCGGCTGTGTGCTTCTCCACACAACATTTGAATGCTTCCCCGTCCACAGTCTCGTCTCATCCCGCAAAGGATATTGCAACAGTAATTCCTCCTTACTTTTGTAAGTGAAAAGGGCTGTTCGGCTGCGATTTCGCTGTCGTGAAAATCTGTTCTCACCCTCGTGGGCTGGCTGATTTCAGGGCTTTCTGCTACTCTTCTCCGTAAATCTTACACGAACAGCCGATGTTGTTTCGCCATCTGCAGTCTCATGTCTTGCGCAAGCACGATAAAAATCAGCGCAGTTGCCGCCTCTTGCAAAGAGTGGAACATTACTTGGTCGTTCTGCGATAGAACGTGGAGTGCATCATCTGGCAATTTATTTTTGAGGCAGCTAGCAGCAAGTAGGGCGAAATACAGGCACCCTGAGAGAGTGCAAGAGGAAAATCTTAAATATATTTGGCGGGGTCTTCCTCCTTGGAGCGTTGTGCCGTTATAACCTCCCGGGGTGCTCCCAAACGCTCGTTTCCTCTTGCAGTGTGTCCCAATATATCATATTAAAAGGGGATATGTATAAGTGAAACCAACAATTGATCATCTTTACGCTTAGGAACCAATGTGTCGGCGTTTCTTGCCGACTACGGGCTGTGCTCGCCTCCAAAAGTTCCATCTCAGGTGCGCTTAGGCAGCCCCTCACGATTGTGCCATTCTCCGTCACCAATCTGATGTATTTAATCTCTAGCATATAGTGTATTGGGAACAGCTTTTCGCGCCCTTAAAAACTGCGGCTGAGAACAGACGTGCGCAACTCAGCGGGTCTCCTTCGCATAGTTTCCGAAGGGCGTCTCCGTACTTCTTTCTCGTTTGAAGGGGAGAGTCTGCAATGTCTGTAAAGGCCCAAGCTCTAATTCATGACGTACCGCTGTTGGCTGTACACCACGAAAGGTGAAATTTGATCCATATCCCATGCCAAAGAGGGTTCATCTTAGTGGCGGACCCCGGCACCGTATTCCTTTCTACGTAGATTTCTTGAGTCTGCTAAAGGCTACGATACAGCACTTACAGAAACAGTTTTGCCAGGGAAATTCCCTCAACTGGAATCCCCGTAGCCCACCTAAATATGTATTTGAGTCTCGTGAAGCCGGTAGTTCAAAGTGTTTCTTAGCGGCCAGTCCAGCATCTTCCGATACTGCAATATTTGACCGGTTATTAAGGCAGCATGGGGTTCAACTGAGAAACAAGAAAAGAACCCCTACTATCTCCAGTAGACTTGATTGCGCAGAGGCTTTAACCCCGGTCCCTGAGCGTAGTCGAGGACCATCGCCAGCTGCGGTAAAGTCGCTCTATCCAGAACCAGTAAACCTCCCCTCCAGTCTCCAAGCCTCCTAGGCACATCGGCAGCAAAGCCTGATGCTGGTGCGGAGAAACGGCATCCTGCCGAGAGTTGCGGCACATCGCCCCAAATCCTGCTGCAGGGCAGCAGTTGAGGACAGAATGGCCAAGTGTCTTTTGGTGCACGGAGCAGTGGGGTATATAACTATTAAACACCACCTTCGCCTTCAGGAGCCAGCCCGCAAACAAGTGGGGATATGCCAACAAACATCAGACAGCATGCTACGCAGGCGTTGCAATCCCAGCCATAGCGCTGGAAGTGCGGGCATAGCTGCCTTTACACTGAGCCCGAGCCCCAGCACTTTCCACGTATTATATCACCTTATATAATCCACTATTACCAGCCGTACTAATGAAACGTGCTTTTGTTGCTTCGTGTTGCAGCCCAAGGCAGTTAGCGGCTCCATTGTAGTTCCTCTAGTACTGGCATGGCAGTTTTGTGCAGGTCTTTACGCTCGGAGCACTAATCTCTGAGCGTATATGAACTTTTGAGTATTATGTTAGCCAATTCATGACTTTATTTTGGATGTTTAATAGGTGTTCATGAGCAACATACTCTCTCTCCAGCCCAGAGCATGGGGATCGACTTTCAGGGTGGGCGGGCCACTCAAAATTACTTCGTTGTGGCGTGTTGTGTCGTCCATGGGATTTGTGTCGTTGAACGCTTGCTTTTCAAACTTTACCGAATTAACGGATGTTTTCTGTTACAATGGTTCCACCCTTCATGGTTTTAAGTAACAAACCCTGCGCTTTACACGGCGCCCTGGTCTGAGCGATTCATTTCGAGCCCGTGCATCTGCTTCCATGAGCAGGCACTTCCTCGCGTATGATTCAGCCCTCTCTACCCATTATACTGGCATATAAGCCCAATTACGATATATGTAGCAGTGCATTTATCCAGAGGTTGGCAGTGCTCGATGATACACTGAGCGATGAGTGACACAACGGCTCTCGCCGAACCACTCGTCAATGCTCTGCCCGGTATGTACATGGATTTTACTTCTTCAAATAGGCAACATGTAAGCACCAGGAAGAATATCCGTCGTTGGGCCAGCTCACATCCGCTATCCAGGCTTGCGACGATACTTCCTAGACTTGCAACGCTTGGTACAGTCGCAGCAGCAATGTATTTGGTGTTTGCTTGTGCCACCCGTATCACCAAACCAATACGGCCAGGCAAGATGGAGCGAGGGCTGGCTTCTGGGCAGGAGCCAGGAGTTACACAGGACGGCGATGGAGACTTGCTGGGTTCATGTGCATTCGGACAAACTTCAGACGATCACCCGTCAATGCTGGATTCACATACTGCGGTGCTGTCACAGCGAGCATCAGAGGAAGTGCTCACATTAGCTCAATCGATGGGGCATTCCGCCTCAAAGCAGACCGCGGAAGCGCAGGTTGAATCGAAACCGGCGCTTGGCCGGCCAGGCGCATTAGAAGTTGAACGGCATTCCCGCAAGAGGAAGCAAGCAGCAAGAGTCGGTCTGCAGGGATTAGTAAGGGCATCTAAAAAGAAGAAGGCTTTACTGGACGAGCAGCAAGAGAAAGAAGGAGGACGGTTGGGTCTACCTGCTCAACGTTTCTCACTAGAAAGCCAACTCAACTTCTGGCTGTCCAGTGCCGCCGAAGACGCTTCACTAGAAAATGCCCCCCAAAACGGCGTACTTACTCTTGCGCCTGCTAGCATGTCTCTACCTTCAGGAAGCACTAGAGAAGCACTGGGACGTTTAGAAAAAGTACAGAGACAGACAAACACGCTGCTGCATCCTCCTCTTGACATTGATCTAGAAAGCTTGCTAGACGATGATGAAAAAATAGTGTTGGGAGATTGGTTTCCGAAGCCTACCACAAGCAACCAGCCGGTTAGCCACTTTGACCCTACTCTGGATCTCACAGATTGTGAGGAGCTGAAGTGCTACCTACTGGCAGGCAAAGAGCCAGCCCCGTCCTCTGCATATGCAGGAATCCAGCAAGATAATCTGCAAGATACTAGTTTTACCGGAGAGCGGGCAGAGCCTTCGAATATCATGGGGCAGGTACGCTTTGGCACGTGGTGGATTTCATGGGCAAGCAGAGCTCACAGGCTAGACAAGACTTCGTCTCCGTGCATCTACTTCATTGGTGACATCCGGATTATACATCACCCAGTTGCTCACTGCCGTATTATTTGTTTGCACCACTGCTGGCTGGTACCATGATGTGGTATTTTTACTTACTGCTGCCCGTAGCCCTACAGGCACTGCCCAAGAAGATAGGAAATGTGACCCGTAATCTCGTTGCGGAAGCGTCTGTGCTCAGGCAGATCAGTCAGAGTCGGAGTCTTCTGTAGGAGGTGAAGTCTTTACTGCAGTAGCTTCTGGAGAAACCAATCGCGATCTCCAAGGTCATCCTTTCTATCGCCTTCCTGCTGTGTCAGAGACTCTCAGTGATGGCCATCTTGAGTTCACTACTGTTGCGCCCGTCGATAAAATTAGGCGCAAACCGGTATTTGTCCTCCAGACCATCAGACATATTCTTTTAAGGCCGTCTCTTAGCAGACTCGACCTCTGCATTCTTTTGGCCTCAGTAGAGCGCCTCCGTACATTTGCTGTGGAAGCCATGGATGTTTCTTTGTCGGGCCGTTCTCCACATAGTTTCGTAGACGTCCTCGGGACCGTATTCCTTGTGGTAGATTCATTATATTGCGCCCTTCAACTTCTTGGTCAAAGTCCTGACAGTACGCAGTGGTGGCCCGCATTAGTGGGTCGCGTCAAACATGTGGTGAAATCTTTCGAACAAGCATGCGCTGGCCGCCATATGGGTTCCAGGGATATGAAACTTTCTGCAGCGCTTGTGGAAGCAATTGTTACGTATACAAGAGGTACCCGACCTTCTGCAGATTGTGTAGTATCTCTAAAAAGGTCTCTGTTCTGTCAGCCTGGCAGGACTAAATTTGCACGCTTGACTTGGGATCCTTGGAGGCAAGACGAAAAAATGTGGAGTGGTGCGGCCACTCGCTGACTGCAATGGAGCCAGCTCCAGGGGAAAGGAGAAATCTCTACCCTTGACCTTTGCGTACTTTGGTGAAGCAAGAATCTTGTGAATGCTCCTGGTTTGGGCTCTGCTAGCTTCTCCTGGGGGGGCGAATTTGTTGTGTCTGCCCCGTGAATATGAGGGGCGCACGCTCGACCGCTATCTGTTGCTTTTTCTGGCACATCCCTATAGAATTTATGGTGCGATTTGCGCCCTCGATAAATTGTAAGCTGAGCCGGTTTGCGCTTACTTGTGATCGAATGTTTCGTCCCTGCGCGGGCACCTAAACAATGTGCTATCCAGTGCATTCTTCCGATGCTGGCCATGTCATGGGTGTCTTAACGAAATGGTGGAGGGTTGAAATTTTCTGAACAGAGCACACGCTGAATAGCGGTGTTTTCTTCGTTTTTAGCTTGGTTACTGACCTGAGGCTTGGGACGCATCAGGGCACAGAATGCTGTCTCGAGGAGCAGTGCTGCAGGACATTTATGAAGCTGGACGTGTGAGCTCGCCAAGCTTAATCAGTAACTGGCAGAACGCTTGTAGGTGCAGCAACCTGAGGATGCTTCTGGGGAATAGTGGCTACCTTATCGCGGCTCAAAGACACGCCCTTCAGAATTGCTTACCGTGGAGTTGAATCTGTAGGAGCTAGAGAATCAGCCAAGCGGCTAGGAGCTAAACTGGCTTGCGTTGACTCCTCGTTCCATCCCTTCAATAAAGCATCTTAAAGTGTGGACCATCATATCCAGCACGGCGGTCAACTGGACGAGATATGAGCACGGTCGGGCAGCGGGAACGGCGCATGCCATGAAACGAATGTTTATTTCTTGGCTTGCATTGGTTCGTTGCTCATGCCCAACTTGGAGGGCAGAAAACTGTGTGACTCGTTGATACTCCCTTAGTTTTGTGAACATAATATTTCTGTTAGTTTCCCGTCGGTAGATTGTGATTCATAACGGAGCTATAGCGCATCTTGAACTGTGCATTCCACTAACCACAGCAAGCAAGACCCCAGATTTTGAGGCACAGGCTCGCTTTTATGTTCAGTGAGTTTGGTTTTACACTTTCCTATTGCTCAGTTGCTCTATTGCTCTGTTGCTCAGAGAGCAACTGAATCGAGGGTGCGTTCTAACTGCACACGGCAATGATTCCTGATAGCAGATCTGTAGCCTGAAATAACAGGCTACATGCTTAAAACTCTGCAGATAGCCACCTTGGGTTTTCGATAAACGGACTAGCTCAGGGTGGCAGATGCCCTATAGCACAACGTGGCTGAGCAGTCGCTAATTACGTCGGGCGGTACACTTTAACTCAAATTACGGCAGGGGTTTGTAAACAGGCATCCAGCGTGCACAATCGCTTAGCCTTTCCTTAGAGAAGGAACTCTATCTGAGTTCCCTGGGATGTCCCGGTATTGTTTCAGCCTTGATGATCTGGCGTAGCTAGTTCGCATCCCCACAGCAACTATGGCGCCCTCTTCACTAGTCCATTTCCTTTTGCCCGTGGCGATCGTATTGATTTGCTCAACATATAATCTCGTCAGGTTAATTTCGGTGCATGTATCCTTCGCGTGTGCCTGACCTTGACGCAAAACCTAGGCACCCGTGAGTTGCGATGATGCATGATTAACAGTTTTCAGGCGAAGTGCTAATTAGAGAAGTAGTGTACATTCCCTGCATCTAGACCGCTTTAATTGGATATATGTATGCGTACATAGTTCACCTAATAGCAACTGCCGAGCTCACTGAACCAGTCCGCATTCTCTATTCATATAACCAGGTTCATTCCAAACTCACAGCCTTGGGGCATTCACAACAGCCTACTGCGCTGAATTGCTGGGGAAAGCATTTTCGTTGTCTTGTTCAATTTACCCAGCTGTTCAAGTGCTCAGTAGACGTGGAGACAGCGAGCAGTTGCAGCCACACTTAAACGCATCATATAAAGGGCGCAAGGAATAAGTTCGAACCAGACAATGCCAGAACGAAGAGTTGGCTACGAATATGGCGCTTAGAAACTAGAGGCATTTGCTGGAGCTGTTGAGATCAACAGCAGCGACCAGCCCTCAACAGACATCGCAATGCCCCATTTGTAAGTCCACCAGCTGAAACTTCAGCGTGGCATGGCAATCTTGGAGGAACAATGAGCAAAGGTGGACCGAGCCTTCCCGGCGGTGCACGCTGAAGCAGTGGCTGCACGCAAAGCCCACAAACAACGAATTGTAGGTGTTTTTGCTTGCGTGGTAAGTTTTAGGTGAATATTCTGGACACGAGTTATCATCCTCAGCGTTTATGCAAAATGCAATCAAATATTTTCACTCGCCCCATTCCCGAATTTCCTATGGACGCGCCAACGGTACACCCGGAGCTCCAAACTGCTGCAAGGAAGCTTGGCTACCTGGAGACTAGGCCCCTCATCGTGCATTGCCACCAATTTTGCAGCTAGTTGTTCGATGCAACATTGATAAAGGGTCGCAGCATTTATTCCGCTTGCGTATTTCTGCAGTCCATGCTTCAGCCAGGAAGCATGTGAGGAGCTTAGGCCACCGATTCCCGTTCGAGGTTACCTTTTCCGTCTTCTTGCTGCTTTGTAAGCAGGCCAGGGTGAAAGTGAGGTGCTTATCAATTCTTTGCAAAGCTCTGTAGTATCACGTGGCTACGCAAAAGAAAGAGGCCTGAGCATCAGTTTGAGTAGAACGGTTGACGCTCCTTCCAGATTAGTGAGGCTTGACTGTTTCGGAAAGAGATCTTCTTGTCTGTGTTATTTACAAATGCGTGTTATCCTCAGCTAATACGCTAAGGCAGTTCCTTTTGTTCCCACAGGCTGCTGTTGCCCTGTGCGTGGGTTTAAGATGTTGTGCAAACCGTCATTATGCCCCGAAGCAGCGATACATTTCGTATGCTCCCCAACACTTCGCACGTTACGTCTTAGTGTTCCCCTTTGTGATGGTGTGATGGTGTGCTTCACGGTCTGGTATCTGAATGAATGCCGCATCAAAGATAAAGAGATTCGCTCAGCTTATTTCTTTCCTGTGGTGGCCTTCGTGTCAGTCCCCTCAGGTTTTTTTCAAGCGAAAGTAAATGACAGGGAGTGATGCTTTATAAGTTTTCTCCTGTTCTCTTTGAATGCCGCTTAGTTCTCTATTGTAGACACAACCAACAATCCGGAACAAATCTACGGCCTTCCCGCGCGCTTAACTCCCTTGTAAACTGGCACGAAGTCCCCTGTAGGCTTCAGTGAAAGCCCAGGCGCAAGAGTTGCTCTTCCGGCCTGAAGTGGAGGTACGACTCCAGTTGAACTACACACTCTTATTTAATAAAAAAGCACAGGGTGTACTTCTAGTAAGAAGTCTTCCGCCTGTGTAGGATTTTCAGCTTGCCAGCTTTGCTGTGAGTACATCGGCAGCCTTGCACCCCTTGCTCGTCAACCTGAAAGCAAAACGCCATACACAGGGAGCTTCCGAAGAGCTTTGATCTTGCCATATTAGTGGACCGTCCACGGTAGAACACACCAATACGTTCAAACGACACTTCTCACAGGTTCAAGCTAGTGCCCACGGAAAAAAGGATCTAGCTAATAAGCACTGTAGGGTGCAAACATACAGAACGCGGATGCAACGAGGATGCATATCCACTACTCCCGAAAGAAGGCTGCAGTGCGGGCCAGTCAGGTGTATCCACAAAGCTTCTATAGAGTTAGAACAAATGGAAGGATGCACCTTGTTTGATATATGGCCGTAGGCTTCTACTACTGTAGCTAGGAGGCTTGACCCTAGCCAAGGACCGTCATGAGCTGTAATAGGGTCAAAGACCCATGAAAGACTTAGCAAAAACCAGCTACCCTTCCCCCCATTCTCCAGGCGCCTTGGGCCCAAAGGCCTGGGCTGGTAAGGACACGGGCCGGCCTGTCATAGGCTCTAACTCACCTTGCTGCAGTTAGTGCTGAAAGCAGATCCGCGTGCACACACAGCCAGTCCCCCTTTGCTGCATGCTCTGGAACTACAGACTGTAATGTAAACTGTCTTTAAACGCCTGCTTGATCCTCCAAAGTTCGCCTGCGAGCAAGAAGGCATACGAGTGCCAACAGAACGCAGAGCATACTGCACCTACCCGCAATCTCCTTCTGTTTTGGCATTTCTAGGAGGGAAATATATGAAGCAAATGCCCATCCACGCACTCAAGTATCAATGCTATGAAAGCCATGCCAACCGGGGTGGAATACAGAGTTCTGCCGACTCTAGGTATAACGGGTCTGTGTGGAGCTGGTAGGCGTATGTTTGCTGGCGTGCAGGGTAATTATGTATGACCATATAACCGTTTCAAACCGATGTACAGTGTTAGTGCATGCAGCAGGCCTGGGGTGACTGTGACTGCATGTGACTTACCTTGCAGTAGCAGCTGCAGCAAGCTGCGTCACGGCTCATGATAGGCCGGTTCTTTCCCTCAACAGTCCCACGCCCTCACAACGGTATGCGAAGGACGCCTGAAGACTAGATGCTGGGGGGGGGGCAAGAATGTTAGTGCAATTTTAAGAACATTGGCTTAACGCTTTTGCCGCTTTTGCTCGCGACTGTCCACAACTAAGGTCGAGGCCCTTTAGTACGCTAGAAATCTGTGGCGCAGCCCATTAGGCCTGATTGCACGTCTTCTGCCAGACAATGGCCAATGAACCATGGAGGCATTATGGACTGCCTAATGCAACTGTTCATCCCCTTTGCGCCTTTGCTCTCGATCAATGCATTGAAACTGGTTAGTGGATTGGATGGAGGCAAGCGGATGGCGGCATGCTTGATCGCCCTCCCTAAGGCAGTTCATTGGAAATACCGAAACTCCGGCAAGCAGGAAAGACAAACATGCAGAGGATATGCGGGAGTTGACCCAGGGGACGCATCGTCTTGGGCAGAAGAGTGCCTCGGTCGCGTAGCAGAAGACAGTGCCCCCGGTACGAAGAGCCAAGGAAATGCTGAATGGCCTTGAGGAATGTTCTCATATCCATGAATGATATGGCAATATGCGTTTACCATATTGCTTATGCTCCGCCGCTGGATTTGACAATTACGACCGCATGCCGCATGCGGTCTCCTGGAGACCGTTGTCTACACAGGAAAAGTGTTTCAAAGTTTTCCCGCCTACTGCATTTCCAGTTATCTCTAATCAGGTAGATACGGATCAGGAAACTGCCTGATAAGTTCCTTAGTCGTCGGCTGTGGAAGACAGACGATCGACAAGTTGCTCGGTGCTGCCACGCGTTGGCTAGGCTGCTATCAGTGTCATCACGTATGCAACGACCGGCAAAGCAGCCAGAATTAAATTTACAAGGGGATAAACGTGGAATAACTTTCCTTCGGTGTCAGGTAAGCTTTCCTTCAGTGCGTATTCTCTAAAGAAGCTCACTTTGCAGCGCAGATCGCTGGCGTAGCCTTCACCGTACAAACCCACTTGAGCCACAGATTTTCTAGTCCAGCCGCTACCTCCGGTTTGCTTAACAGGTGGGCGCTGCTAAATCTGGCCCTTCTTTGAAAGAAAGACATCGTCTTCTGCTCCTCCGTACCCCCGAAGTGCTGATGCCAACGTTGCAGTGAATGGTGAACTTTCTAGGCTCCATCATTTCCCCCAATGCTGGCTTCTCCCTCGCATTCAACGCAGCAAGTTCGGGAAAGCTTGGAAGACGTGTATGCCGTTCCTGACGAGCAACGCAGAGGAAACAAACGACGAAAAGAATTGTGTAACTCCCCATTCTACGGCAGGATAGCAATCGTCGCTATCTTTGCCATCGTTTTCGTTGCCTCCCATTGCCTCACCCATATTCGCCATGGCCGCACGGCTTGGCCACATCAACAGCGCCGACTGGCTGATGAACAGCCACAGGGGGCTGGGAATGGGACAGGGAAAGATGACTCACCAACCTGCGATTGGTTGAAAGACGTCCGCCAAGGCCGTTCTACCATGCAGTCAAGCGCACGTTCAGGTACTCCTACAGCGCCAAGTAGAATGGGAGCACGACTAGGAGGCCATGGCGTTAAAAGAATATGGAATGATGCGGACGACGAAGAACTGCAAAACCTCTCGAAGATGCAGAAGGGAAGAGGCCTTCCCGTGGATTCAGATGGTTCCATTCAAGAGGAAGGTCTCAGCGCGCAATTGGAATCTCTAATTGAGGAAGCCTTGGTTGCAGAAAGTTACATTCACGTGGAGCCTTGGCTGTTGGATCCTGACTTAGAAGTGCCGACCGACCTTCTCTTCGACAGCAGTGAAGGAGAAGGCACATCTTTTTCCCAGGACTCTACAGAAGCAGGGACAAGTAACAGTAGGGATGGAACGATTCCTGCAACCACTGCTACAGACCCATTTCAAGGGCCCTTTGGTGCATCCAGTGCAGCCAGCGCAGCCACTGTACAACAACTGTCACAGCAGACACCTGGGGCCGCCGCACCTCAAGTGCAACTGCCTTCAAGCACGTCGAACCCGCAGGAGCCACCTATTCTAGATTATTCGAGTGCAGGTGTAAATTCGTCTGTGAGCCTCACTGAACAAGCGGAACACGGGAGCATGTCAGGTGAGGTGGCTTATTCGCATCTGCCGCAGCAATGCACAGCGTGCGTCTCGTTAGTGATTCCAGCACATAGTGCATGAAAACGACCTCAGGCAGAGGGCCATGCTGCTATGCTGCACCAGTGAAGGCAAAGAGGAGGGGAATTTGTATCTGCTTGTCTGCAGGCGCAAAACAAGGTCTAAGCAATCACGTGCATGAACAGAGAGAGGCTGGCCTGCAGGTATATAGTCGCTTTGCTTCAACTTTACATTTTGCTGTCATTGGCATGTAGCCTGTTAGCATCCGTACTAGCCATAGTCAGACGTCGTATGAGCTTGAAGCGTGTTTGTGTCCACGAAAGGTGCCAGCCAATACTTCTCCCACGCTTTCAGTCCCGCTTTGATTTAATTTACTCTCTCCGCTCAGTTTTTCGTTGTTCAGGTGAATTACTCGTACAGGCAAAAAGGAAGGCCGAGTTGTGATCTTGCTTCTTATGAGTCCCCACGGAAATTTGCTCCTGTATCTAGACAAGACTTCAGCAATCACCCCTTCTACAGAACCCCACTATTGCTTCCAGGGGTGGTTCCAAGGACCTTCAACATGAAATTTGCACGCTCAGCTGCTGGGCTAGCTGTTTCTCCTCTTCGAACACTCCTGCAGATTGGCACGTGCCTCAAGATGGACGTGCTCGATGCATGCCACGCAGATTTGCTTATGGCATGCCTAGAGGAACTTGTTGCCTTTGCGATGCACAACGTGAAGCGTACACTAACGGCTGTTAGGCCTGTGTTTAGGGTGGAGAGACTGGCACTTTATCTGTTGATAGCAGACTCATTGTATGCTACTAGCAAGACCTTGGGGGACTCGGCGCAACGCCATACGTGGTGGAACGGGATTATGGCTGAGCTTCCCGCCAATATTGTCCTGGGTTCAGACCCAAATCCGCGTCAGACAAGCAGAGATATTCTCGCTTTAGGGGAAAAGATTAAAGATGGGCTAGAGACATTCCGGTCTGGCATTCGCCCCCTGCCTGAGGTGTTGGTTCCGTTAAAGCGGGAGATCTTATGTAGTGGCTTGTTACGCAGGTTTCAGAGGGGCGCCTGGAGCTACTTCAGGCTTCACGACGACGAGTGGAAAAAGCAGTAGACAAGAGCGTTTGTGGTATTTGCTTGTTTGCCAGCTCCCAGGATGGTGCAAATTGATACAGCTTGTGGGGAAAGCTTGATGACGCAGCGTACGAGTCGAATTGCGCAGAGGCTTCGCTAGTTTGACGACTGGATCTCAAAATGAACGTATGCTTTGGGTTTATCTCCTTGGTTAGGCATGCCGCTTGTTCAGTTCTGGCCGCAATATTCTCAGTGTCACGTATGCTTCAATGTAATTGCCGACTTTCAGGATCCCTTCTTATTCCTGTGCTCTCAACGACGAAGGCTCATTTTTTTTCAGTGTCCAGCGGACAGTGAACATATGCATAGTGCACCTTTGGGGGACAGGATTATGCTAAGTGTAGTGGAATCCCAAAACTGGGTGGCCTGTGAACTGGCTGCATGAGCGCTGTTGGCGCTGGTAGCCTGCAGCACGACCGCATTGTTGTTGCGGATTTTCTCTACATACATTTTTTGAGCCCGGAGGATATGTTTTGTTTACGCGTAAGCAAGGTAAGTCCATATAAAAGGTGGCTGGGAATTTTTCCAGAAGCTGGCTTGACCTCCTGGGAAGAACTGCTAAAGGGTAGTGGCTAGTGTCATCAAGCTCGGCTACCACTGTATGCCACTAATTTGAAGAGGGGCGGGCCAGTTTTGTTGTGGGCTGGGGGAGCTGTGCTTCCAGGGTCCTCTTGAGCTACAATTTTCTCTACATCGGCCACAAGAACACTCTAAAACGGCATTCAATTGGAACTTCCTTAGCCACTGTTCCATTATCTTCCAAAGCTGGTTTAGCATTCGGAGGTATATCTATTTGATCTACAACATTGAAAATAAAGCTGGAAAGCACAGCTAGCAGTCGGCTTGTAAGCTTGCTACAGGGATTGTCTTACTTCAGGGGAACACGCTGTACAGCCATAGTACAAACCAGCAGGACAGTTGTGTGTACGGTCCTCAGAATGCGCTCAGTTCATACTTGACCGAGGGGCATCTTGCGCATGACAGCGTTTGCTGCATCAGGCAGAAACTACTTTTCTAGGAGCAGCTGAACTTTATATGCAGCGACAAATATAGTGGCGCTTGTAATATATATATATATATATATATATATATATATATATATATATATATATATATATATATATATATACCACGTACGTAGCTTGTCAGCTAACTAATTCGGCGATAGAGCCCCATGGCCAAGTAAAACTCCTACAGTTGCCTTTTCCTGAAAGAACCCTTATATACACGGGCTAGTTACCTGGAAGTAGCAGTATAGAAGCTTGCATGCATGTCCAACCCCCCTTCACGTCCACCAGTCCTTCAGTTACGTGCGTGCTCCACATACACTTACCCGCAGAAATTTCTTACTTTCCGTATTTCGTTGAGTACTGCATCTACAGGTTTACAGTATCTTTTGATGCCTGTAATTTGCAGCCAAGCTGTACCAGTAGGTGGGTGCACCCACAACTGCGTAGTTCGGCTACGGGAAGCGAAGTAAGTGTCTGTGGCGACTGGAAAGGGTCCCCAAGCATGCTTTGAAAGGCAGATGGGGCATGCTTGTGTGTGGCACTGCTGTTGCGGCAGGTGTTGAAGCAGGAAGCTGCAGCTCAGGCCACGGTACCCCTTTTACTCAGTAGCCTCAGAACTCCATCCTGCGGTGTTCAGGAGGCTTGAAGAACCTGGAAGTCTGAGTAGAGGCTGCCTCCTTTCTGATGAAATCTATTTCTGCACATACTGACAATACTGACTCTGAGGACGGTCCTGCCTGAGGCAGTCAACTCGCGTCAAATCGGCTCCTGGATACCAATAACTTCGCACTACCAGTTCTACGAATTGCTCTTACAGTCTAAGATGCACGCAATCAATGGCACGAAAAAAGACTTTACAACGGAACTCTGCCAAACTGCAACTGAGACGTTCAGATTAGGAGGCGTTAGGGCCGCCACAGTTGAGAATGAGATCAGGCTACACTGTGAATAATGCAGTATCTTGGTTCAACCCGCCATAACTGTGTGCCATCTAGCCTCGGGGCTGGCATAAAATCATTGCCTAAGCTACTGTAATGTCTCCACCATTATGGGGGCGCTTTTCCGCAAGGTACGGGCCTCTGTTGACGCCGTAAAGAGTCGGATGACAACAAAAAAAGAATTACAGTTCACGTCCTTTGTAACGAGCTCATTTTGGGAGGCTTTTCATGTTGCCTGGCTCAAGAAGGCTTTGGGCTCTACGAACTGACCATCCTGACACCGGAGTGCACAAGCGCATGACCGCCAGAAGCACCGCTGTAGGTGTGTATCCACGACGGTCTTCCATGTAAGGGAATTATAAATCAAAGACTAATAAGCAAATATTTCAACAAAACCTGGCTTATCACTCCCATCACATCATAGGCTATTGCGATACCATTGGCTGCTTCTGCCGCCGACGTGGGCGGTTGCGAAGTTGTGGGGTTGCTGCTGCGTCGCACCCAACCCTTCACACATTGCCCAGATTACATTTTTTTCAACTAGAGTTTCTATCTTCTGCAACAGCTCCAAGAACAACGGGAGCGCCAGCAGTAACAGCAGTGCGAGAAGCAGCCGCAGCGGGAATGGCAAGCTGTTTACTGGAGACTGCGTTTGGCATCGACTTCGAGGCGCAAGAGACGGCAGAGTCGGCAAGAACAGCCCTAGCTGAAATCCCGTTTCTCCTAGCTGAGCTGAATGCTCTTCGTTTGTTGCAGCTCCAGCGCCTGCAAAAAGAGGAGCAACAGCATCGGCGTTGGCTGTCCTCCCTCGTTCCCAATCAGCGTCTGCAAAGCATTCTGCAACTGTGTAGGAGAAGCCTGCTGCAGGTGCAGCATGAGAGTGCTTCAGAGTATGCAGCAGATGACGCAGCTGCTGCTGCCCACCTGCCTGACTGCAACAACCTTTGCAGCAGCAATAGCAGAAATCGAAATCGAATAACGTGGCCAATATTGTACAGTGTTGAGCGGGTCGACTCGTGGAATGCCATTTTGAGGGTGGGCTGTGCGTCTTGTTGCCCGTTCTGTCGTTTTGCTGACAGTTCTTGTGTGAATGCTGCTATTGCTGGTGATTTTGGATACTTTTTTTGCCGTCAAAATTGTTGTTGTTACTGACACTCCAGCACCAGATCTACTACCCTTCTTCTTGTAAAGGGATATTTAATGCGGTTAACGTGACCAGTAGCCTGCTGTTGCGGTATTGATATTGCTGCTGTCATTGGTCTCCTGCAGGCTGTCACAGCTTTGAAGGACGAGCAGGAAAAAGCATGGAGAAGCGGCACGCTTCTCCAGTCAAGTGATATATGCATGGCAATCGTAGACTTCGCATATGACTTACAACTTGTTTGTTTCTACAGTAGCGTAAGTATACAGCCGTCATCATCGGAGCTGCGCGAGGAACATTCCCAAGTGGAGAAGCAGCTCAGGCAGGAGCAGCAACAGCAACAAAAGCAGCAAAGGCAGCAGCAAAGGAACAGAATGGCGCGAAAGAAGCAAAGGCACAGGAGGGAACAAAAGAGTGGGTGCTTCGGGCAACAGCAGCAAGAACTGACCAACTTTCTGGAGTCTCTTATCGTGCAGATGGGGCGGTCCACCACCCGCCTTTGTGTCCATGAACAGACCCAAGTGCACAAGGTCAGGGAGCTGTGGGATGTGTTGGAGGATGTATTGGGTCAGGTTGAGTGGTTTGAGGTGAAGGCTGCAACAAAGCTGGCAGCAGGAGCAGCAGAAGCGGCCCTACACTTGGAAGTGGCAGCAGCCAGGCGGGCAGCAGCAACGCAGCCCCAAAGAGCTGCACTCATGGATCTGCCTTGGCTGTTGATGCATATCAACAACCTTAAAGTGCAACAACTGCAGCAACAACTGCAAGAGTTGCAACAGCAATTGAAACACCAACACATGCCTTTGCAGGTGCAACCGCATACCGTAATCGCCGCCCGTGAGCTGATGGCGCTTATTTTGCAACCGCATCCAGGCGTTGTTGACCCTAATGACGCGGAGTTACTGGAGCAGGTGCTGAAGTGCCGCAAGGCTCTGCTGAAGTTACAGAAAAAGAGCTTCGTTGCTGCTTCCTTCGGCTCTCCATATGCACCCGCTGTAGAACGCTGCTGCAATCTAACACGGACGCTGCCGCAGCCGCTGCTGAATGCCGAGGGTAGCCAGATGGACTTTTTAAACTTCAGTGCCGTCAGTCGCAGCTATTTATGTTGTTGCGGCGCACGTTGGCACTACATTCTACTTGCTGCTGCACCTGCTGTTTCTCTTGTCGTTGTGTTGCTGTTGCTGTTGCTGCCCTTACAGTCAACCGCCTCCCGCTCTTCAGAGACCCGCACTGTAGCGGTATTTCCCTTAATGCCTTCTAATACTAATCCTGAAGTGGGTTCTCTCACTGTTTATGCCGTTACGGTTCCTGCAGGAGTTGCCGAAGCTGGGATGTAAATACCGAATGATGCATGAAGGACAATCTCGAATGGTGCGGAATATGGCGCAGCAGCAGCAGCTGCAACTGCTGTTGCTGCTGTCTAGTAGATCATGCGCGGCTCTTTTTTCATTCTTGGCAGACGTCAGAAGATGCTGCTCGTACAGCGACATCAGCCAACGGCAGGAGGAGCAGCTCTTACAGCTGCCCGTCGAGAAACTCAGCGGTGAGCCACAAGCCCCCCATATCCGCAGAATGCTGCAGCAAAACCAGAAGGAGCTGCTACGACAGCATGAAGATATATTGCGGCTTGTACGCAAGGAGATTTCGGAATTGGAAAACAGTCTTAGCATAGCAGCCGGGCGTGAACCGACAACAGCTATTAAGGCCGCAGCAGCAGCGTCGACAGCTGTTTACCGAAGACTGTGGAGAAACCATAAGAAGGGTCCTGAGACATGCTGGTGGCAGCGCCTCATCTTCTGGAGACCTCTGCTTTCATTTTCCGGCATTTCGGTGCTTTTGCGCCCTGGCTAGGTCAGCAGACGGTTCTGCTGAGGTTGTTGGGCTAGCCAGCCAGGCGTCGGTGTGGCTAGATTGCGGCAAAAAATGCATCTCCTCCGCGTTCCCATGGCTATGGCCCCAGGCAGCTGTGGAGGTTGTCAGCTTGGCGAATTTTGTTGGCATCTGCCCATACTGAACCGGCAACCGGGCATCCTTTTACGATCCTGAGCTAGCTGTTTGCTTGCTTTTCTTTTCGTGATGCCCACGACCAGGCAGTATGACTGCGGATTAACGGTGGTATTGCATGCTGTCTTTGCTATTGATCCCGTATAACAACTTGGGGATACAGATTAGTAGGAGCTTAAGAGGACTAATACCACAGAGGACCCCAGACACACAGAAGGCGAGAGTACCATAACGTGAGACATCAGCTGCGTGGGAACAAACTGACAAATAAATAGGTACGGAGCCAGGCAGCAACCATCTCAGCACCTTCACAAGAAAAGGGAAGTACGCGTAACAACTCCAACAGAGGGATGCGATCCATTCTATTTACTGGATTGAAGCGGAACGCACAAAATGGGTAAAGAACGTCCATCCGCTTGTTGAAACCTACACAAAAGGATGCAAATAGTATGCTTAATTGGCCAACGCACGAGACAACCGCTTCTGTAGCTCGCTCTTTTACTAATGCAAATCAGAAGAATAAATGGATATCAAGGGGCACAAATAGCTGGGGTATATGGAAGCTGAAAGCCGAGACGCACGGTGGAGGTGCTACTGTGCAATCTTCGTAAAACGAGGACGGAGATGCGTGTACTGTAGCCAAATATGCAAACGAGCAGAAGCAGCAGCACGGGCAAGAGTACGGGCAGCAACATGAGCAGCGGGCTAGCGTGAAGGGGCCTCCGTCCCGACCTGGCGACCATTAGCAAGGAGCCGCCGCCGCCAGCTGTTGCATGTATCCCTACGAAGCGCCTATGCTGCATTATTTTCTTCCTTGCACGCGGTATATTGTCTTCGACCTATTCTCTTTGGCTGCAGTGTGCCTCTGGCTCTGCTTCTTTCTAGCGAGACAGGCTTTTTAGTTGGTGTAGCCCTGGCCGCCTACGTCTGTCTCTGTTTCAGCCAGTATCCTTCAGCGTCTCTGCGTGTGTGGATTTCATTTGTCTCCTCCTCCCCGTTTCTCAAGGTTTCCGCATCAATTTTGAGTCTTTCCCGGTTGGTCTCGGCTGTCCAGCGTTGTCTCTGTTGTTGCTGCCCTCTTCGTCTCCTAGTGTTGGCTTCTTGTCGTTCCTAAAAACTTGCCATTCCATCAACGCATTTAGTTACCCAGATACTTGGGCTAGCTGGCGTCCTGGCCAGCTGTACAGTCAGCTAGCCTCACTGGCAGCTGGCCCCCCTGTAAACACTACTTAGCTAACAGGCTACCTAGCCAGGAGTAACGATGATAAATGAAATCATGGCTAGACAGACGGCCACTGCAATAGCAAGCTGGACTAAAGGCATAAGCGAAGAGAAGAAGGAGAAGCGTAGCAGCTTCTTAGCTGCATCTAACCCCCGTTCCTGCTGCTGCTGCAAAGATTCTTGTGTTGCTGCCGTCCGTTGCAACAGAATATTGTCCTTCTGTAATCGTTCTCTGAACATAAGTGCTCCTTGTTTCATTTCATCGGCAGTGTCGAGCAAGTGCTCCTCTAAGTGGCTGTTGGCGAGTGGGGCTGCTGCTGGTGCTGCAGCTTTAGCAGCAGCCGCGGTAGCAGCTGCAGCTGTTGCTGCTCCTCCTGTGGGATCGCTGCTACACTGGAGCAGCAGTTCCCGGTTCCTACGATCTTCCAGGAGCAAAATCTGGCGTCTTTCCTTTACAAAAACCTTCTGCTGCCTTCCTTGCTGCTGCTCCGTTGCTGCTTGTACTGGTACAGGCGAGGCTGCTGCTTCTTCGTCGCCACTTGGGGCTTCTTCCGCCCACAGTTCAAGATCCGCAAGCACCTGATCTACTAGCTCCAGCAGCAGCTGCTGCTGCTGCTGTTGCTGCTGTTGCCGCCAGTACACCCGTTTCTTTGGAAGCTGCACCGGCAAAGGCCCTCGGGTGCTGCTGTTGCAGCTGCTCTTGCTATTGCAGAGCTGCTGCACTTCCTGAAGAAACGCAGTTATTGCTGCAGTGGCAGCTGCTGGCGCCAACGCCTCGGGCTGCTCTTGTTGCTGCCGCTTCAGCTGCTGGTGCAGCCGCTGTTGTAGCACGGAGAGTGTGTGCAAGTTCTGCAGCAAACAGGTCACCTGCACTGACAACCTTAATATGTGTACTAAGCGACGCGCGCACGCAAATAACCGCAGGAGCAGTGACCCTCACATCAACAGTACCAAATGCAGCACCCGCAACAGGACGGGCCATGCAGCGCGAAGAGCAGCACGAACTACAACAGAAGCAACAGAAGCATCAGATGCAGCAACTTACTTGCAGCAGGCTTGCCCAGGAGGCAGATGACTTGATAGAACGCTCCCCAGAGAGCAAATTCTCTCCCTGGGTGCTGTTGCTGAGAATCGCACATGCAGCATCGGTGTCGTACTGGTGCTGGAGCTGCTCCAACTGCAGTCGGGAACGCCGAATGAGCTGCAATAACTCGGCCTCTAAGGCTGCATAGCAAGATTCTCCTTGCTTCTGGTGCTGCACGCCCTTTAGCTCCTTCGGGCCCCACCCGTACTGCTGCGCCTGCCGATGCAAGCACGGAGATGCCTTGAACAAGGTGTCTGGCATTGCCACTGATCCTGAAGCCTCCGGTACTGCAGGAGGAGTAGCATAGGGGCAGTTTGTCCAGCAGAAGTGGCACTGCAAAAGTTGTTGGCTGTCGCCCTGGCAGCAGCAAATGCTGCTGCTGCTCCCGCTGCGCCACCTGCTAATGTCAGAACAGCCTATAGGACGCACACTTCGTACACTTAGTTAAAAAATAGAGTTACGATGATGCAGAGGGAGCGGTGGGTGCAGCGGCTGCAGGAGGCATGAGCAGCAGCGTCTTTACCGCTGCTGCCGACGGGGCCCCCTGCAGCAATGGCCACAACCGGGAGACCTGCAGCACAAACGACAGCAGGAACAACCAACTTGTCAGTGTTGTGCTCTATACATTGGCGTTTTGACTGGAGTAGACAATTGAAAAGGTCCACTGGAAGCGGCTACAGAGGGAGGAGAACCCGAAGCTGCTGTAGCAGCAGCAGCAGACCAGTAACGCATATACGATAAGCAGCACCAAGAACAGGCTCGTGAACCAGGATAACAGGTGGAGTAACTTCACCAGCTCCTGAAAACTACCTTTAGGTACCGGGGGCCGTTGTGTTTCTCAACGGCAACAGCAACAGCAAGAGCAGCATCTGCAGCAGAGTCGGCGGCACCCGCCTGGCTGGCCGTTACGGCAAAGCCTCAGCCTCCTTCTGATGCAGTAACGCCTGCAACAGGTTCAAATCCGGTTGCAGAAGGAGCCCTTAACAGGGCGGCCGTAGCAGCAACATGGCACAACAGCCACAAGACAAGCTGGAAGCAGCAGCAGAAGCAGCAGGAGCAGCAGCAGCAGCAGCAGCAGCTAGTGTCTGGCGCTTCTTTGAGGATGACACTGCGTCAAGGCAGGACTCAGTTAAAAACAATAGTGGCAACTGCGAAAACAGCACAAATAGTACCAACACCGAGCAGCAAGTGGATGCTGTAGTGTCTGCAGGAGCAACAGCAGCAGCAAAACTAACACCGTCTGCGGAATCAACTGGGCCTGAGTGTTGTAATATGTCTAGCTCACTTGCTGGGGCTCCCGTAGACGGCAGCACCGCCAACTTGAGTAACAGCGACGGCAGCAGCAGTAGCAGCGACAGCAGCACAACAGCAACCAGTAAGGACACAAGCCCCCTGGGACCTCGAGGAAATGCAGACGAACCGAATGCTCTAGCAGGTCATAGCATCAGCAGCAGCGCGAGCAACGCTGACAGTGAGGGTATCGCCGACTGCAGCACGACTGGCAGCTGTAACGGCAACAGCGAGCGCAAGAACGGCAGCGGTGGCAGCAGCAGCAGCAACAACAAAGGCGATCTTGTGTCCGCTTTGGGAATGCTAAGGAATGCAGCAAGCCGTGTTTTATCTGGTGGTAGCTCACAACAGCAGCAACAACTACGGCAAGAGCAGCAGCAGCATCTGCAGGGTGCAACAGAAGAAACCCACAGCCATGACGGTCTTCTGTCTGCCAGCCGCATTGCTCCTGGAGCTGCCCAAACAGTCACCGCTGCTGCGGGACCTGCTCCAGGGGCTGCTGCGGCTGCTGCTGTCGTTGCTGCTGCGGTTGCAGCAGCGGAGGCAGCTCTACGAGGAGGTAGCAGCTCAGAGCTCAGCAGTAGCAGTAACAGCAGCAGCGGCACGGCGCACTACCAGACCTCGACCACCCCTGAGGCTCTTCAAGTTGCGCATAGATTGCCACCGCAACAAAAGCAGGAAGATCAGCAGCGACGAGGTAAGAATGACCAGTCTATGGTTGCATCAGCAGCCAACACTGGCCTGGGCGGTGCTGCAGAACCTGCAGGGTCTACTGCTAGGGTGGCATCAACAGCAGAGGCAGCAGTGGAAGCAACCTCAGATGTTGGAGCATCAACGGCAGCAGCAGCAAACTCAGCAGAAGCAGCAGCCTCATCAGGCATCCATAAACTGGTGGAGACTCGTCTCGGCTACGCCACGGATATAGGGGGGCAGCTGCAGCAAACTGCCCAGCAGACGGCAGCAAAGAAGCACCCCGAAGAAGGTGAGCTAAGCTCTAAGCCCTGCTCGGATAGTTAATTCCAGGTCTCAAACCGGCTCATGGCCCTAACGCCTATTTCAACACGTCGATGACCCATGCACCCTCTCAATTTGAAGGGTTTAGGGCTGCGAACCATTTGCGTTAAAGACCCTGCTGGTATTCCCAATTTGCAGCTCAAGGGTATAGGGCTGGAGGTGTAGGATTTGTGCGCTGCAGACGCCAGTACCCCGAGCTGGTACCGGCACAAGCGGCATACATTCATCTTCTCCTATTCAGGAAAACCCGTCTACTCGCGGTAAGTGTAATTCCTCGATTTGCCTTAGAACCACGCGCTGCGAGCACATCGCAGGCAGAAACATCAGTGCTCAACATAGCTGCGGCAAATGCAGCAGCTGCAACAGGAGCAGCGGCAGAAGAAGTCGAATGGTTTGTGGCTTCTTTCGCAGCTACGGCAAGGAAGAGAACCTTGGCGCATTTGCAGGTGTGCCTACACCTCGTAGAAATCAGGTCGCCCCGAACGCTCGAGCTCCAGTTTGCCAGAAGAACAGCACCCACAACGAAGGGCTTGCAGATTCAGGGCTATTGCTTTTCGGGTTAGAGTTGAGGCTCTAGAGATCAGGGATGAGTGTCTGGGTGCATTTATAGGGGCGTTGTCGGCAATCATTTCGAAACTGGAAAGGTTTCGCGGCGACAAGCCCCCCGATGTAGTGCGGTGAGGCTTGGGGACTTAAAATTTGGGATACGGTCTTCACGGTCTACAGAGCCAAGCCTACACGCGTAGTTAGTACTTGGTTGCTGCGTACGGCACTTCGATCATGGGTTTCGGCATCAGGGTGTATGGTCGAGGATTAAGGGTTTAGCGTTTTGGGTTGGCGACTTGCTGCAGGCACTTTCGTTGTTTCGGAGGCCGTTTTGTATTTCTTCCTCGGGGGCCATTCTACTTGGCGCTCTTTGATCGACAGAGTATCAACAACGGCATAGCGAGGGCTTACCTCATGCTGCTTCATAGACAGGTCTTGAGGCTGCTGATGCTGTTGTTGGCTGCTACTGCTGCTGATGCGTGCCTCTTATTGCTTTGGCTACTGCTGCGTTGCTGCACGCGTTGATGGAGTGGCTGCTGAAAGGAAGACGGCAAAACTAATACTACGTTCTCAGTTCCTATCCAATTAGCTTGAACTATAAGTCTAAACCCTCAATTCGCCTGCACGCGCTGCTGGTGTTTACTGCTGCGGCTGCTGCAGCTGGTGTGTATTCTGACCAAAGAAGTCGAAAGGACTCTACTTATTCGGCCGAGCTTTGACGTCAGGCCTCTTATGGGCGGTATGGCTGCGGCTGTTGGGGCTGCTGGCGCTGGCTGCCTCGTTGGAGTTTCGGTTGGAGCTCAATGCGTAGTTGCTGCGTGGGGACTTTTTCTTGCCGTTGCTGCTTCACGTGGGGAATTTGCTGCTTCTGTGGAGTGCTTTTTTTCCGCTACTGTCCCTGTTGTTGCTGCAGGGACGGATGGCATATTTCGCGGGCTTCACCGCCATTACTTCAACTCCATGCTTTCCGTTTTGCTGCCAATCTTGCTGGAGTCAAACTGCGCCGCAGCTGCTGCTCCAGCTGGTAATGGAACAACGGCCCCTTCTCCTGCTGCAGAACAGCTGCATCATCAGCAACAGCAGCAGGAGCAGCAGTCTGCTGCCCTTTCGATTAGCGGCGCCTTCGAGGCGCTGCCTCTCAGCGGCACGATGCGACATATAGCTACGACGGCGGTGAAGAATGGCCCAACCCCAAACGTTTTGTCAGCACATTTCTTCACATGCTTCCGCTATGCTGTTTTCCCCATTTCGCCCTTCTGGTGGTTTGGTTTCTGGAGGGATGCATATTTCTGCTTTTGCGAGTCTTCTGGACTCTCTCTAGGTTTGCCGTTTTTGCTATGTCGGTCTGTGCGCGTCTTTGCCCGTTCCATTCTTGACGGCCTTCCCCGCCTTTTAATTGGGGGGTTCTTCGGAGCTTGGCGCCAAGGATGTGGAATTCAGGATATTTGGCTTTCTTTGTTTGCAGAGCCTCGATGCTGCTGGCAGAACAACGGGTTGTTTCTCTCTCATACGCTAAGGGATACGAGCTCAGCTCCACAGGTAAACCCTAAACCTCTAAGCTGTACTCCACAGGCCGCCTTATCGTTTCTATTCGGCTGTCTTTACGGTTACTGTGGGGGCGGAGCATCGATTGTTTGGTGCCTGCAGTCAAATCGTATTTCGAATTTAGGCATTCACCAGAGGGTCGGGCGATGGGTGTTACGATTTGTGCTTGCAGATGTCTGCTTGCTGACAAACTTTGTGAGTTCGTCTTTGGCTCTGCGTCAGCTGGAGAGTTTTACTCCACTCTGTCTTCCGAGCATAAATGACAGGCAAGCGGCTTTATTTTCACCCTTTGCTTATCGTTGGCTGCGTTTGCTTGCAGTGGCTTGCGGAGTCACTCGTCCCCCTGCTCCGTAGGGTTCTTTCAGTATTTCTCCTTCTGTTTCATTCAGCGTTTAGGCAGCTGTACCATCCTATTTGGTTTTGCTTTAGGTGTCTCCTTGATGGGCTGTGTAACGGTTGCTGTCTGCCTTAGTTGCAACTTCAGTAGTACCCTGTTCTGACCACTTCCCCAATGCATATCCTGCATTACATTCTCATGTCTTTTGCCTGTCTTTTCAGGGGCTTTTTGCATGCCTACGTTCGCTACTTGACGCCCCGCCTGGCCTTTGTTTGCCTCTCTTCACCAGCGGACTCTATTCGATTTCATCACCTCGCTAACCACTGCAACAAACTCTTCGCGGTACTCAACTGATAAAGGTTCACAGGTTTAGGCCTAGGTTATATAATGGCTTGGCATTGGATCAAGGTCAATGCTGCTGCGTTTACGGCTTGTTGCAGATGCTGACGAACACCGGCTGCTTGGCCGCCATTGAAACGTCTCTGGAGTACGCTCCGTATGCTCTGCGTGAGTGAAGCCCTCATATTTAAGCTTTTAGGCTTCGCATTTTTCTAGAGTTTAGGATTCTTGGATGAGGGTTTGGGACTAGCTGCACTCCCGCATGGGGTTGTTGGTTGGAGTTGTTGGTTTGTGTACAGCTCGATGCTTGTGGGGCGAGATCGCGCTGGTGCACTGTGCCCTCTTCGTGCCATCCCTGTCTCAATATTTTTCGTCTGCATTTGGTGATGACTACAAAACAGACGTCTCAAAGCAGCAGCGGTTAGGACATCCCCAGACCTTAAGCCCTAACCCCAGGCTCCAAGCCCCCAACCACGCAACCCTCACACGTAAATCCGGAACTGGGAGGTTGGCAACGGCGGATTCCAGTGGCCTTTGCATAGGGTCCAAGGGTCCAATGTGCAGCTTTAGGGTGTGCGTGCCTTGCTGCAGCGTATACACGCTGTACACAAGCGCTGCAGAGTTGATACAAAACGCAAAGCGCCCGGCACACTCATTCGTGGAGACAACGGTGAGGACTCGAGGCCGGCTGGCTAATCCTTTTGCTAGGGACGTTTAGTTTGTCAACTTGAGGGTTCAGGGTGAGGGGTTGAGGCTTCGGGATTGGCTAGGAGTTGGCGGTTTAGGGCCAGGCTGTTAGGTTCGATGTTTGTTTAGGACGAGAAAGTGTACGTGTGGCTGACAGGGGAGTTCTTTTTCTTTTGCTGCGTCCCAAGATGGATCAGTACGGCAACTTGCTACTGCTGCTGGTGCACCCGTTGCTGCAGCACGTGCTGCTGCTGCTGTTGCTGCAAGCCGTCACCGTAGCAGGCGTTTCTGTCTCACCAAAAATCGCAGCCGCCCACAGGAGCCATAATACGTCCAATAAAGGACATGTTTAATGCTTTGTTGCCATCACAGCTGCCGCTTCCGAGTGTTTAGGTATTACGATTTGACGTTTGAACGCAGATGTATCGACGACCCTCGTGGAGCAACTAGCCAAGTGGATTAGGGAGCAGCAGCCGTTCCTCTTTATTACAGAAACCCCTCCTCTTGTACACACGCCGCAGCAGAAGTGAAAGCCGATAAGACAAACTCAGCAGAACTTGCTGCTGTTTGGCTAGCTGCTTCACCTACCATCCATCCTGCAGCAGCAACCCTAGTTACAGCATCAGCATCAGCCTCAATATTGTAAGCAGGTTCTGCAAAACCCAGTCTTGCCCGCGTTGTGCCCATCCACCTTTCTCATTTAAGCAGCAGAAGCTTCTGCAGCTGCCGCTGCAGCTGCTGATGCATTTCAGCAACGTAGCGGCGTAGTTCCAACCCGTCTGTCTGCTTTTGAGGTTTTAGCCTGAGCCCTACAGACCAACCTGCCTAGGGTTTTAGGGACCAAAAGGATTCTGGCTTTTTTTCTGTCTCTGCGTGCCTTTATCCTTTTGCTGTATTTGTGTCTAACAAATGGAGCGAGAAACAGCAACGAAACCAACAGCGGCTGCGAGAATAATTAGAAGACAAAATGTAGGGTTTTCTCGTCGTTTCACTGGCCCCGTGGTGAAGAAGGGTTTACTGTTTAGAGGCCGCTCGCACAGTAGTGGCAGCTGCATTCAAATCCGAACTCCTCAAGCCTCTGTCTCCTAAGCTGTCTGTCCGACAGGGGCAAGTCCTTGAGATAAGACACGCATAGCTCTTCTCCTTCTTGTACATCTCGTATGAGCTTCAGCATCATTTGTCCTCCACGAGAGGTGTGCTTACACTCCATCTCCATGTTGGGCGTGCAGCTGTGGTTGATGCGAGCGACTGAGCAGAAGAACGCCGTTTGCTTCACTGCGGGGAATTCGCGACCCTTTCCTAGTGGGGGAGGGCAAAGGAAGGCCAAAGGCTTGTTCAAATACAGCTTCCGTAATGCTTGTACCTCCCCTGTTGCGGCTGCTTCTCCATGCCTGGCCTGCGGGCTCTGGTCTGTGTCTTCATCGCTGTTCGCCTCATCTTCTCTCTGCTCCCCGAAAAGAGCAGCGAGGGCTGCCTCTTTCTCTGCCAACAGAAGTTGCAACTCCTGTGTGCCGGTAATTTGAACTTGTGACAGGCAAAAACCAAAAAAAGCATTGAGAGGGTTCGCAACTTCCAAGTCCGAGTTGCAATGCTCGAAGAGCGACAGCAGTTCAGAAACAAGATGCGGAGATATGAGGTGGACGTACACTTCAGATATTTCCCTCAAGCCTAACAGCAACAGACTTGAACCTCTTTCAACAATATCTTTTCGGCTCAGCTCAGTCTCTCCTTCCGTCTCCTCATACGTTTCCTCTTCCATCGCTCGATCCCTTGAGGTTGCCTCTTCCTCCTCTTGCCAGTGTCCGTGCTGGTGCTGCAGCAGCTGCTGCAGCAGTTGCAAGGCCGCCGCAGCCGCTTCTGTGTCATTTGATGCTACTCTTCTTGGTGCTGCTCCTGCAGCGGCCGCTGCTGACACAATGGCTGCAGCGGCCAGCAGCAGGTTCTCGCAATGCTCTACAGCAAAATGTTTGAAGGCAACCAAAGGCGCCTCTTCGCTCAGGCGGCCGACGCATAGCTGTCGGTGGACGATGTCACTGTCAAGACACAGCATAGAGCAAAACGCCTCCCCGCAACCGGCAGGGCAAGGCACCACTTCTTGCTGCTGATGTTGCTGCTGCTGCTGAAGCTGCAACAGCAGGTCTCTGTTGATGCTGACGGACTGCAGGTATCGGTGGGACTCAGGCACAGCAGAGAAGAAGTGCAGCAGCTGAAATACAGCATCCCCTAGAGGAGCCTTGCAACAGCAACAAGCCTTGACGAGGCATTTGTTAACACTGTGCTGCAGAGACAGAAGCGGGAAGTCCTCATACACCACAAACCCCGCCGGCAAATGGCGAAGAGCCACAAACCCTAAACCCCTGTCTTCGCCATTAGGCCCCCTTACTGGTGCCACAGCGAAGCTTCGCCCTTGCTGCTGGAGCTTTTGCAGTTGCTGCGCATCGTAAACCGGCTGCAGCAATGGCTGCTGCAGCAGAGCTGCGAACCCTGGAGGCTGTTTAAGTTCCAGCTGCAGCTGTTGCTGCTGTGGTTGGGTTGAAGAATGAGGGGGGGGCAGCTCCATCGCGTTGACGGGCTGCAGACGCCCTTAGGAACCTACTGTTCCTTGTGAAATGCCTCAGACTGAGCGCTTAGGCCAAGCCGTAAAGGGTGTGCTTGGCTAGAGGGTGGAAGGGCTGGCTTGAACTCGGTTTTGGAGATTTAAGCTTTCGATACTGATTCTGCTTATCCACCCTTATGCAAGGGTTTAGGGCTTAGGGTTGAGAGTTCGCTGGAGGCCCCACGCGGAGCGGGGCCCGTACGAGACCCTTCGTCTTCCAACACAGACGGCAGAAAATAAACCCTAAACCGTAACAGATGAGGCGCGTTCTTCTAGATTTGTTTTGATGTCTGCGTTTTCTTATGAATAAACACAGTTTAGTGGCTAGGCGCTCCAGGCAGCAGCCTAACGTAGCTAGAGAGCCAAACCATTAGCCTTGGAGCCTTGCGTCCCCAACACTACGGCCCATGAACAGTAAGCCCCTTAAATCTTTAACTGCAAACACTAAACTTTAGCATTAACAATGCTTCAGAGCAAGAGCATGCGCTGGCTTGTTCTTGGATCGCTCGCTGCAGTGGCCCTTCTGTTCAGGCGGTCTGGCTAGGGGCTTTCGGTTCCAGGTTTAGGGTTTAGGGTTCTTCGTGGGGGGGCGTGCTCCTGACGTCGCCTAGGCGATGACGGGAGTCTCACACGTTTTCCTATTCTTCTGCTGCTTATTTCAACAGAAAGGCGGCGCAACGATGGAGCAGCAGCAGCAACTGTTGACGCCCCTGCTGCCTGTGAAATGCCTACGGTGGCCTTTGAGAAACTGGAGCTGTCTCTGTGAATTGCAGATGGCCACAGGCTCTTTTTCCTTCGCTCCCTTACGAACTCCACGATGTCTTTGCATTCACTGTTCGGCTGGGAGCCCTGAGGCACTGCTGGGGTCCCTCCTGACCCAGCAGCAGCACCAACAGCAATGCCACCAGCAGAAGCAAATGATGAGAAGCGAGTTCCCCCTGAAGGCGACTGCCGGCTGATAGCACGCCGTGCTGCAGACAGGGAGAGCAGCAGCTAACGGATATGCATGGACTCGAAAGCCTATGTAAAGCATGTGGCAGCTATTAATAGAGCTTGGCGCAGAAAGGTGAAGCATTCATCGCGGCACTGCGCTCATATCAGTGTTTGTTCGTGAGGCTCCCCAGACCAAAAAAACAGCAAGGCTACCTTGTTTCTTCGTCTCTTCCTGCAGGTCTTGCAATACAGCCTCCAGTTTCTCGATAAAGTCCCTCAGACGCAGCAGCTGCTGGTGCGCTAGGAAGTACTCTGTGACTTGCACAGGCTGCTGTTTAGGGGAGCCGGGGCGTTCTGCAGCTCCCTGAGGTGCACATGCAGCTGCGGCTGCTGCTGCTGCTGCCTTCTCAAGACCCACTGCGTAAAGGCGGAAGACCGAGAGATTTTGCGCATATTTCTGAGCGAGCCTCAATCATACATCTGTAGTTTAGCAATTAGGTGTGCAAACAAAACCACATTTGCACTCTAGTGACAATACGAAGGAATCGTGGCGCTAAGGGCTCTTGGATTTTTGGATTGAGTGTCAGGGCTTAGGGTGCTGGTTTACATAAAACATGTTATTAGTTTTCTGACATAGAAGGCCCAAAGCCCCCGCAGCATCTCTTTGTCTGCTGTTCGCCTCTTCTGCTGCGGCTTCAAGACCGTCGGCCGTCATCTGTGTAGCCTCCAACTCCTCGAATACACTCCCTGTAATGCCGAGCAGGCAGGTGATGTTTTAGGATTAAGGGGTGAGGCTATGGAGGTGTGATCGTGGGCTTCGGAGAAATTAGGTGCACAGGCGAGCGCCGGATTTCAGCGTTGGTGTATGATTTAAGGGCTTGTAGTCTATATTTTGGGCTTTAGGCTTCGGTGGTTGGGGTTACTAAGGATTGCCAAGTGGGTCTCTTCTTCTTGCAATGCCCGCTTCTTGAATTTTACAAGCGCTGCTCTGCTTTGTTCTATTTTCCCTGCAAATGCCAAAACATAAACCGTGGGCCACCAGGTTCAAATCCTGCAGTTTGTATTTTTGGCGATGTATGCAGCGTTTTGGACTCGATGCAAAGCTGTTCGTGCTTGCGACGTTGACGGCATTGTTGCTGTATCGACTCGACTAAGTTTGAAGGGTTCATTATACTGAGTATGTCAGCGTTGTGCTGCTGCAGCTCCTTCCGCGTCGCCTTGAGGCAACGCAGCCGCTTGAGGAGAGCCAGTGGGTTTCCATACACTCCACTTATCCGTAGCAAGAACAGCCTAGCTCACAAATCCGCATGCCCCAAACCCTCTGTCCTACACCCAGTTGCCTGAGGCCTTGCTGTAACCACTACGAACGGTAAAACCACAAGCTAACTTGTAGGGCAGTAACGCCTCAGCTTCCCGCTGCAGTTGTTCCTCAGCTGCAGCTGCTGTTTCTTCTTCTACTTGGAGCTTTTCTGCCCTTCGCGCAGCTGCTGCTGCTCGGTGTTTGTACACTCCAAGGCTCTTGCTGCTCGCCTGACCGTTCATTACGTTGCGACGTAGCCTTGGCCCGTTGCTGCGGACGTGCTGCAGCAGCACCAGCAAATGCATCAAGAGCAGTAGCAGTGCACTGTTGCTGGCATGCTCAGATGCCGGCGCTCCCTCGTTCACCGCCTCGCACTTTTCAGGGTGTAGTGTTTAGGGTTTTTGTACCTCCTTGAATGCGTCCCTTGCGGCCATAAGCTTGTCACACCTTGCTGCTGCTGCTTCTAAAACTGTCTGAAAGTGCAACAAGCTTTCTGTCCTGGAGGCGGCAAGTTCCTGCAGCTGATGCCGACGAGCTGTTGCCAGTGATTGAGGTGCTGCTGCAGCCTCACACAGCAACCACAGCAGCATCAGCACCAGTTGCAACAGCAAAAGCAACAGCAAAATAAGCAGAAGGTGGCGCAGCAAAATCCTTATCAGGAAAGGTACTGCTGCTGGTGCTGAGGTTGGTGCTGCTGTCCGAAATGTCCTTTCTGACGGTCTAGGGTTTAAATCTTAAAGAATAACGCTGCACATTTTGATATCTCCAGAAGCTGGCGAAAAGCCTCTATTTGCCCATCCAGCAGGCGCATACGGCGGTCTTGGTGCTCCTGTTGATGGTCCGTTGATCGCAGCTGCTCAAGGCTTTGCTTACTGCTGCTTCGGCTGCTGAAACAGCTACTACGGACAGCTGGTGTTGGCCCCTCTAGAAGGCGCAGAGGAGGAACAGCAGCATCAGCCGCAGCATCTGAACCACCATCTGAACCACCAACAGAAGTAGCAGTAGCAGCACCTATAGCAGCAGTAGCATTGACACCAGTAGGGGCAGATGGACTAGCAGCGGCACGCTTGATACGATCTGAAGCAGTAGCACTAGGGGCAAGTGGGGCTGCAGCAGCACCCTGCGTCGGTTCTACTCCTAGGGGAAGCGGGGATATTTCAGCACATGCTTGTGCTGTGTTTGCAGGAGCGGCAGTAGTACTAGCAGCTGCTTGAGCAGCAACACCCGCAGGTGTAACATCAGCATCATCACGGTCAGCAATGACAGCATGAGTAGCAGTAGCAAGAGGAACTGCAGGGCTGCAGCTATCTTCACAGAAAGTCAGAAATGTGTTGCCAGTAAATCCGTGCTGCTCCTGTTTGTGTTGTTGAGCAACTAGCCATGCCGTTTCCTGCTGTTGCTGTCGCCATCCTGGTCGCTGTGCTTGTCCCTTTTGCTGCTGTTGCTGTGTTTGCTGCTGTTCCAGATGTGTCCGCTGTTCCTGCTGCAGCTGCTGCTCGCATTGTTGTTGCTCCTGCACTTGTTCCTGCTGCTCCTGATGCTGGTGTTCTCGTTGATTCTCCTGGTGTTGCGGTGTTAGTTCTGCCGAGTCATGGTGCTTCCGTCGAGTGCATGTCTGCCGATCTTGCAGTAGCTCCAGCTGCTCCAGCTTTCGCTGCAGTCTGAAATAAAGTAGTTGCAAAGCACTTGTTGGCAGCTGCCGTTTGGTTCCCCTCAAGCGTTGTTGCTGCTGCTGCTGCCTCTTGCTTAATGACCGCTGGTTTTGTTTCTTCTGAGCTTTAGAGCGCCCCCGCAGCAGCTGCATTAGCTCTCGTTGCCTCTGCTGTCTCAGCTCCTCTATGTGTTGCTGCTGTTGTGGCAGCACCCCCATCATCCTGCTGAGGGCTGTGGGTACTTTGGGACGCTGCTGCTGCTGCTGTATGTCTCTTAGCAGCGTCTCTCCTGCTGCTATGCAATCCAGATAGTTCAGGAGTTGCTGCTGTTTCTCGAGCACCCGCTGTTTTGCTGCGGCGAGGGCTGCGTTTGTTGGTGCCGCCCCAGAAGGCAACCGCTGCTGCTGCATTGCTCTAGGAGAGTGCCTCATGGTCCCTGTTGCTGCTTCTGTTGCTGCTGCTGCTGCTGCTGATGGGTGCGCACCAGGTGGCCCGGCTGCGTGTGGACTTCCCCATTGATGCCGTGAGGCGCCATTGGCACTGCTAGCCCTACTGTTGCATGTTGCGGATATTCCTGATCCTGCTGCTACTGCTGCAGAATTTCCACCTATGCTGGCTTCTGTTGTTCTGTCGGGAAGCCGCAGAAGCAATGCCTGCCTTATTAATTCCTTGGCCTTGGAAGGGGCGGCTTCTTTCCTCATTCGGGTTGCCGTGGAGGAACCATCCAAAGGGGCCAAGGCAGCACAAGCAACTGAAGAAGCAGAAGCTGCAGCAGAACTAGCAGAAACAGCCTCGGGGTCTCCGGTATTCCAACTATTGATGGGCAAGCGCAGCGAAACTCGCTGGGAGGCCTCCATCATAGGGTATCGTTCTTGCTGCTCTCGCTGTTGACGGCTCTTGAAGTGCGTGGCTACGTTGCATTACATTATGTTGTTCCTCTTCTCCCTGTGTATACGAGACTGAGTAGCCGAGAAGAGGTTCTTGAAGGAGCGGTACTACGGACTTTTCCTTCCAGCGTTTGTGCCTCTATCAGCAAGTTTCTTTGCACTTATCTGTGTTTGCCTGAGTTCTTATTTTTCGCCCACAGAAACTTCTGCTGTCTTGATATCTGTGTTCTACAATATTCCCGGGCCTCTGTTCAAAGCTCTTTCTGGCGCGCGTTAGCCTTTGCTTCTTTGATCAAGTCGTTCTAGGCATTTGCCTTCTGTTGGCATTGCTGCCGCTGCTGTTGTTGTTGCGGTTTGTGCTCTCGCTGCTATTTCTGTTGTGAGTGCTAGTTTGGCCGCCGCTGCTGCAGCAACTCCCGCCGTAAACACTGTCGCCGCTGGGGTCGCTGCTGCAGTTGCTGCCTCGTCCTGGCAAGCGAGTGGATTTGAAATTAAAGGCTTAAGCCCCTTGAGCAATGCTTCATCTCAGGGAGCTGTTCCAATCAAGCGATTGTAGTGTTTATGCCCTGTCGTTCCACATTGCGCCTGCGTACGGCACAGCACTTGCTTGGCGCGCGCTTGGTAGCCCCGTCAGACCTTAAACACCAGATCCGGAAAGCCTAGCAGCCCAGCCATAAGCATTACTCTGAGGTTGACTGAAAGGAGAATATTTCACTTCAGTCAGGATCCGTAGGTTCTAGTTTCCTAGCCGTAAGTCCTCAGGGGTTAAAAAGCCCCTGCGTCCCCTGCCAACAGGAGCGGCCACCCTTACGAGTAGTCAGCAAATGAAGGCCTTCCCCCTCCCCCTGTTTAAAAACCTCCATTTATTAGGTTGAAAGATATGCTAAGAGCGTTGTCTACGTAAACGGAAGTGGAATGGACTGGTTCCAGCCACTGGCTCGGCCGGCGACCACAAGAGCCGTGGGGTCACTCCACACCCGAGCCTCAAACCCAGAACTGCGTGGCCTAAACCTTAAGCCCCAACACTTCACACCACAGGACAGTTGGAAATCAGTAACTGCTGAGTGCTAAGCCATGCATGTAACTCCATGCATCGCCAATGGCTTCTGCTCTCAATGCAATAACGAGGCCGCCGCTACTGTTGCTGCAGCGCTGCCCTATGGGGAGGGTTACAGCATATCAAGGACAGTTCTTACTGCTCTCTGCGCTATCACACGGTTTCCCATGTTTATACTTCTGTACCGCCAATCCGGCACCTTCCATTCCCCCTTGCATTGGGCCCCGGAGCTGTGATCGCCGGTCACCAGCTTACATTTCTCCAGTCTGCCACTTGCAACCTACCCTTAATGCCTCACGGCACTGACCGCTCTACATTGTTGTGCCACTGTTATGCTTGCAAACGTAGCGGCATAATTAAAGCCCTAATTACCTCTGCAGTAGCAAAAGAACAATTCTCCAACCTAAAGCCTAAAAACTAGCATCCATGCAAATGCAAAAAGAAAAGAATGCGTATGGTTAGTTCGTTTCCTCGCTAAACGGTGTTTTAGGGCTTGGGGCCTTAAGCACTTTAACTATGTGATCGAGGGTTGTGCAATCTTTGGTTTTGTTTCCCCTTCACGGCATCAGCGCCGAAAACATCTTCTGTCGCCAGCATGTTCTTGGGCTCGCTCTCCACGATCGATTCAAGGTACAGCTGCGCGGAGCACAAAGTAAAAATCATATTCACACACTTTACATCCTGAAAACTCCGTTAGCAAATGCCTGTGCACCGGAGCTTGTGTTATTCAATCATCCCTCTTCGACAGTTCAACGCTAGGCATTTCAGCATTAGGATTCATGCAATTTACCCTTCGCTTATCCTTTTGTCCCTGCCTCCTTGCAAAGTCCAAGGCTTCCCGAAGACGCCGCGGTCTCATCAACTGCATGGCCACAAAACTCTCAGCCACAAACCTAAACCCTAAAACCTCAGCAGCATCGCGCCCCCCTTGCCCTAGATCCCGCAGCCCTTCGATTGAATCCGTCAGGCTTCAAATGCTACCTTGTGCAACACAAGAAATGCAAGTAAGCGGTCTGACGCCTCGTCTTTCGACCTAGGCTTGGGGGTTCCGATATCTGCCGCTGACTCACGTCTCTCGTCCTAACAAACTCCACGTTGCGCCAAAGGGTTTTCCCGCAGAAACTGCCTTCGAGGATCTTGACCGGGTCCAGAACAAAGCGGGGCCCTGAACCACAAACCCTCATCTTGAAGGCCTAACCTCCCACCCAAGCCAAAAGCCTACTCGTTACACTTTACACTGTGCTGATGCTCAGGCAGAGCATATCAAAGAGTCCTTAGACCCTAAAACCTGCATCCTACCGATTTCGATGAAAGTCTGTCTGTGGGGGTTATTTGCGTCTCCACCCTCTCCCATCACCATTGGTGCAATCTGAACATCCGCAAAGCCCATACTACAATTAGCCCTACAAGCAAGCAGCCGCAACGACACCATCAACATATTCGCAGTGCCCTACCTTCATATAGACTGGCGATAGCTTACCTGATAGTGCCTGAACCAAATGCGGCTGTCAGCCACAAAGAAAGACATAACATGATCGAAGAATGGTTTTGATTTGGGATGATTTCTCGGGGTACCGAACACCTGAACCAGGGGCACGAAACCGTAAATCCTAGAGTCTAATTCCCTGCAACCCTCTTGCCCAACCTCTATTTAAAAGCTCTCACAACAGAAGCCCTAGAACGCTAGAGACTAAATCTAATCCATACACTGCCCCCGTCGCTACAATGCGTCAAACCCGAACCCCGGGACATACCTGCAGGAATAGTTCCTTCAAGACCTTAAAGTGAGGCTCTCTGTCAAACTCTGCCCCAAATATTAACAATGGGCGAGAGTACAACAAGCAATTGCCCGATAAGCGCACCTCATTAAGGGTTTCAACTGAAACGCAAACCCTAATCGCTACAGCCCGAACCCTGAATCCCAAGCCCCCACTGCAAGGCACATTTACGTGAAAGCACCTGACTCTTCGGTGGACTTCAAGGGGGCAATTTCTTAAACCTACCGTTCATTAGCCTGGCAATTAAAGTGGGTCCAAGGGGCACTTTGACGACATGCAGCAAGGCGTCATTCTTCCGCTGCTCTAGGTATACCACACTGTTGCACCTGCAGCAACAGAAGCAACACCAGAGATGGCAGCACAAAATATCACCCGATTGCTGACACTCCGCAGAAACAAAGGAAGGGGTGGCGCCAATAGAAAGGTAGCGCCAGATAAAGCAGCATACGATCGCAGCTGGCAGAGTTCCGCGATGCTTTGGAGTTTCTCCTTCTTCTCCCACTTTGTCTGCAACAGCGCAAATCAAGTCGTAGCGACAGTTGAAGGCATAGTGCACAGCGCATTTACACTGAGGGATAATGGAGATGTTACAAGTCTTAAAGGTTGAGTTCTAAAAGTTTAGGCTTGCCTCCGACTTGTGGTGAGGGAGCAGCTTCTTGAAGTCTTCGATGAGGTGCCTCGACCGGGCTGATATCCCTCGGCTGCCCAACAGCAAAACGCGTTGGCGATTTAGCCATCGCGTTTCTCTCCTTAGGTAATCCGCATCCTCTAGCAGGTACGGATCAGCTGCAGCTGCTGCATCTATTGCTGCTGCTCTGTCGGCTTCTGTTGCACCCTCAGGTGTATCTGCTCCTCCCAATGAAGAGTCTGGCGCCCCACATGCGGTCGGTTGTGGTGTTGCTTCTATTGCTGCCGACATAGTTCCCTCTGAATGGCTTTGGCAGTCAGTAGCCGAATGCTCTTCCCCGCATTCGTTCATGAGGAGCTCCTGGCGCTTGTAATGGCGGCCTTCTCGGGGCTGTTGCCTTTTCATCCGCGGCTGGTGCAATTTCTGCTTCTCTTCCGGCTGGCCATTTTGCTGCAGCTTTTTTTCCTCGTGATCATAGTCCTGCTGTATCTCTGTCTCAGCATGCATCAACTGCAGTTCCTGTTGCACTTTCTGGTGCTGTAGTCGCGGCTTCTTCCGCTGTTTCAGTTGCTCGGTCCGCATCCCTTGAGCAGCACCTTCATCCGCTCCGGGTGCCACTCCACCAGCTGCTCTCTTGTTCGCTGCTCTTTTTGAATTCTCCCCTGCGGGCGTTGCTGCGTTTACTGCTGTTGCTGCGACTCCAGCAGGAGCCGTCAGCCCCGCCACCACTGTCCCCTTTCGGCCCATCACAGAGAACGGTAGAAGTACCTGTTACCTGTTAGATCGTCAACTTTAACAAAGCGTGCTTGACTGTTTAATAAAATTTTAGTGGGGGAGAAAGAAGGAGCCTTTGTCGATGCATCAGCAGGTCCAAGCTGAGCGGGGCCCCACATGTAGAGCGCAGCACTGCAATATACTTTCAATTCAGAAAAGAAGTCAACATGCAAACAAAAGGATTAATATGAGGGCAGTGTATCTACATGATCAACTCATTTTGTTTCAAATGACCGCTGCACAGGGCAGTTACGGCATACACAGTAGGTGGGGCTGGATAGAGACTTCGAGCACGGTTTAGCTACGCGCCATGGGCCCGCTTATCTAGCCCCAGAGAGGGTTACTCTGCAAAAAAACATGTTAGGCCTTTCAGAGAAGATTAAGGCTTTGTCCGGAGCCTAACTAAAGCTTATAATTGAACCGGAGCACTCGCAACCAGCAGATTGTTGGGTGCCCGTAAGCTGCGTATGCTGTTACTGGCTGACGACGACATCAATTTTCCACAAGTCTCTCCTTTTGCTGTTTGGAGAGACTGCTTTGCATTAGGGGCTGTCTGCGTTCTATTGAGCCTAGATTGTACCTGTAGCATGGCCGGTGTCAAATTCGTGCTTGCGCCTCAACTTCCTCGCAGGCTGGCTACTGGGGGCTGAGTAAATATTTAACAGGAGTCTGCAGCTTAAGCACATATTATTGCTAGCGCATGCAACAAAGGGTGTGTAGACGTGCTTGCATTTGGGGCTGCTGTCCAATATTTGTTGCAGCAAGCTGCGTTGCAGCTCATGGAAGGCTGGCTCCTCTCCGCACCAGCAATAGTCCCTCAGGCCGCTGTGACCAGTTCTTTTAGGGGATGAATGGGGTGTCAGATGCTTTAGTGTGGATCTCTTCTGAGTTCTTTGATTCAGTTGCAATTCGGGACTGCATGGTCTGGGTCATGTTGGTACTTGTATCTCCACTTCCTCGCAGGCCAGTAATGGAGGGCCAAGTGAGTTGTTAAATGACTGTCTGCAGTACAGTCTACAATGCTAGCGAATGTGGCAAAAATATGGATGTGCGTGCATGTGGAGCTACCATGCAGCACGAGTTGCAGGAAGGTGCGCTGCAACGCACCACTGCATGCAGGCGCGTGTCCCCATCAGCTCTAGGCCCTTGGGCCTCTGTGCCCAGGGGTCTGAAGGGGAGGTCAATTGCCTTTTCGAGAAGTCTGGCTTCAAGTCTTGGGAAAGATGGCAGTTCACGGGGTCCTCGGCTGCGATGGAAGGCAATCGCCACAACGATGGCCCTCAGCTACGACCGAGACCCGAACTATGGCGTTGCAACTCATGCGAGGCCTCCACCTCTCCAGACTAGTTCCAAGTAAAGCGACGGTCCTCGGTCTTAGCTGAAGATCGTGGTGAAATGCAACGGAGTAAATGACCTAATAAAAGAGCTACCACAATGCAACCGACCCCCCCACCCGCCCCCAGATGTCCTGAGCACAGCGGCCCAGGGATTTGCTGCTGTGACCAACAGGAGCGGGCCTGTCATGAGCTGCAACGCAAGCTGATCCAACTAATGCTGCAAGGCATCCCCACGGGCAAGCACAGCCAAGCACTCTTCGGTCACAGCGCTAACACTGTTGTAGGCACTTCTTAGTGCTTCCTGGGCTCACCTTAGCAAGCCTGCGCGCAACATGGCATACAAGTACAACACCGTCCTAAACACCACAATTTCAACCTTCACGAGGCAGCATAGCACCCAACTAGCCATTAATTTCGCCAACTCGTGTTTTCTGCGTTACTTCACTACACGTTCTAACCGTCTGAAGCGCAGCATGCCTTCCGCCCCAAGCTACGCTCCAGACGTTGTACACAAACTCCCCCATTTTGAGTCCCCCTCTTTGAGCCTAATTCGCCTGCAGGAACACACCTAGTTTGACTGTTTGACTGTTTCAGTAGGTCGAACTGAGAAACTCAGCTGCATCGGAGCATCTAAACTGGAGCTAGCATTAGAATTCTATCGAGTTGTTCACAAAGCTTTTCGACGCTTGAAACAATGCTAGCTAAAGTTTGTGAGTTTCTTATTGGAAAGATGAGTAGCCTATAGTGGAAGCTATAACTGTGATGCGTACTTGCAGAACCAGGAACAACTTTTATTCACAGAAACGATACTCGAAGCAAAGCATTTTCAGTTCAACACTAAATACAAAATACCACCACAAAGGGTTCCTTATCCCTTAACGCCCTCTTGCGCAAATTGTTTCTGGCTTTTATTGTCAGTACCTCCCAAACGCTTACGATAAGCCGCTTTTTCTCACGCTCCAAGCGACGAGGTCGTATACTAACCAACAGATATGCCAGCCAAAGGAAGCAAACAAATCAAATCCTGAAACATCTGCAGTGAAATGAAAGGTAGCATGCTGTCTCGCGCGCAGCGTGATGCTATGCTGCATTTGTTCCTGAGTTTTCAACTATGCCGCCTTCATCCCAAACGAGGCATCATTGGGACTGCTGCCACTCTATATCGTCAGTCGTGAATTGTGTCCATGGACCTCGCCTGAGGGCTGGAACTGCCGGCGTGCACAGGATGATTTGCTTCAACGGAACCAAGACCTCTGCTGAAGGACGCGAGCCACATCTGTAAATTTCCAAAGCACTGTGCAACAACTGGGCCAAAAGGACATTCTGTCGCGCTGAGGTTCGTGACGCTGCGGATTCACTCGGGCCTGTATAAACTGGAAGTGTGTCAATGACATCCTGCCACCATTCTGAGCGCCTGGCTTGCGATCCTAATACCTCGCTGGCTGCGTATATTGCATCCGTCACCAGCAATGCAAAACCCAGTTTCTCCACAATATATTTGGGCCTCATAGTATCGATGCTCTCCTTCTTCCGGTGAAGAGCATGGTTAACGAGCATCTCTAGATTCTCCATGAGAAGTTCCAGATCGTACGAGTTCAACAAATTCTTTTTAAGGATCTCTTTAATCCCCAGCATCGCGCTGGATTCCAGAACCGTCCGCCGGTTACGCAGCAATCTACTTCTCTGTTTGAACTCTCTCACCCAAGCATTGGCTGCCACAGCGGGGAGTCTATAGAAGGGATGGGTTCTGATACCCACTTCGCGCGGGCTCTGCTGTGACACTGATTCGCCGCGAAGAAGGGTTGCGACGCGAGTCAAAGCTGGGCTCTCCTAGCGAACAATTCGATGGACATGGCACACAACTACTCAGCATTTAACACTACGAATACCAGAGTCAACGGCGGTATACTAGGACCAAGGAAAGGCATAAAGACATACTCAAGTTGTGTAGGTACTAGCGGAGGGTGCGTTGTCCAACAGTGTGCACCTGTTTACACCTGATACATTCACAAACGGTTATGCGCGCGTGCTGGTGCTTACTGGTTCCACAGAAACCCTAGCTACTCTTAGTCTTTTTTGCCTAGGCAGCGGTGAGGCGAGAGCAGTAGACCACGTTCGACAAAGCATATGAACATTCGAAACCTCACTACCCAGGAGCATAGTGGTCCCTTTAGCATAGTGGTCCCTTTACTTCCAAGCTGCCCGATTATCTACTTGAATAGCCGAGTCTGCAGGTGACTTACGCCATGCATAGCAGACGAACGCTCAGTTGGCTGCATGACAGCAGGTCCCTGAGGAGGAAACTGTGGGTCTAAAGAAGGCGCTGTTACGCCTGCCGCGACTTTGCTGTATGGTGGAAACTCTTCGGCTGGTGCGGCGCTCCCGGAAGCTCCCTCTCCGGGCCAAAGGTGTCCCCCAAATGTCCGCGCAGCAGCGGCGGATTTAGCGGAATGCCCCACGGGAGCGGACGCGTTAGTGACCGGAGACTGCCTCGGTTCTTCTTCGTCTGAAACCTGTAATTCTACAAAAGGGTCTAGTAGCCAGTTTTCATCTTGCAAGCCCACACTGCTTTCAGACCGCCGTGGGTCAACAGAAGGGACTGTTACATCTACTGCGGCGTTGCTGTATGGTGAGGAGTATTCGGCAGGTGCGGCGCTACGGGAAGCTCCCTCTCCGGGCCAAAGGTGTCCCCCAAATGTCCGCGCAGAAGCGGCGGACTTAGCGGAATGCCCCACGGGAGCGGACGCGTTGGTGACCGGAGACTGCCTCGGCTCTTCTTCGTCTGAAACCTGTAATTCTACAAAAGGGTCTAGTAGCCAGTTTTCATCTTGCAAGCCCACACTGCTTTCAGACCGCCGTGGGTCAACAGAAGGGACTGTTACATCTACTGCGGCGTTGCTGTATGGTGAGGAGTACTCGGCAGGTGCGGCGCTACGGGAAGCTCCCTCTCCGGGCCAAAGGTGTCCCCCAAATGTCCGCGCAGCAGCGGCGGACTTAGCGGAATGCCCCACGGGAGCGGACGCGTTGGTGACCAGAGACTGCCTCGGCTCTTCTTCGTCTGAAACCTGTAATTCTACAAAAGGATCTAGTAGCCAGTCTTCTGCTTCTAAACCCAGAATGTCTCCTGTCAGCGATTGCTCGGCATACAGCATAATTGACTGGCGGAGTACTAAGCCTAGATCCCTTATTTCTGCAGACTCCGATGCACGCTCGGCGACGTTTGAAGTGCTTTGTTGAACCCCGTGCTGCCCTTCTATCTCTTCATGTCTCTTCTTTGGGGGCGGTTCCCCCACATACTCATCAAGTTCTTTCAATGTATCTGCCTCCGAAGAAACGACTGGTCTCCGGCCACGGCGAATGCCTGTGGACGACTGGGATCCTGGCCCGCCGCATACTTGTTGGACGGTCTTTCCATTCGCATCACCTCCTTTCGTTTCTTGCTCTTCAGCCAATTTCCGTACCACACCTCTTGGGGGCACCCCCTTACTCAATGCGAAGCAGTGGGACACTAGAAAGACAAATGCAACAGCTGAAGCAAATGCAACTAGCGCGAGCGCAACGCGGCCGCTCTGGTGCTTGCCGTACAAGGAGCTGGACGAACCGATGTCCACATCTCCCCGTTGCTGCTTTCCCTTCAGTGCTAAGGGAGGTGTCGAAAATTCAAACACGGCACCCCCAGTAAACGGCGCTCTCAGAGCCAAAGGGTCCAACATGGACTGAGAGCTGCGTTGCAATTCCAACCACCGTATGCTGGTTGTGCTTCAGGGGTTTAGGTAAGTGTTAGCTTATCTAACATGCCCAACTGATATTTTGACGGTTCCAGCAGGATGGCACTAAGTTGAGATATTCCAATTTACTGAAAGCTGCTGAAAGGAAATGACGAGGAGCCATAAGGAGACGCAGGTGACCAGATCTCCCTACCAGCAGAAGAGTGACCTGGTATTCCAAACTTTGGACAAGATCTAGAGCCAAGGCTTTGCTGTCTGTATTTCGCAACAATTCATTTGCTGCCATAGAACGAATCCATTTGTCCTAATACCAAGTGGCCGCTACCTGGGGCTTGGCTCAGTTGGAGACATCGAACGTGCTGCGCTCCTGCTAGAGACAAAAAGCAAGGCAAACCCACTAAGTTGCCAGCAACCAAGACTAGTAACTTTGTGGAGTTTTTAAATATTGGAAATCACCAACTGCAGCAATGAAAATAAAGAGGGCTACTCTTGTAAAAGATCGGCTGGTCCACCATGCCCAGCAAACTTACGGGAAACGGTTAGAGCTAGTGAGCGACACCGACTGACAAAGAACATGAGCAAACATAAGCCTTCGGAAATCCTTCATTTAGCAAGCAGTTTCAGGATTGTCAGCAATTCAAGGTGAGGGGGCTAGCGTCAAGACGGCCAAGCTCCGTTTCAGCAGCGTGGACCTCCGGCTGCGCAGCTGCAATGTGAGGCCTCCGTCATATTCCAGGATAGAAGTGCGCTGCAATAGAGTCAGAAGACTTGAGTACAATGGACTCCAAGCGGCAAGTTACCACAACTCAAGCCTTCATGATTTTTGTGCAGGGCTGTAACAAGTGTCATTGGCCTATGCGGAAGGCCGACTTGAGCTGCGCACAGTGACTCAAGGACCTGATGCTGTTGTGGAGAGAAGACGACCACCCAAGAGTTGCAAAGCACCGTGCTCCACCTCTAGGTACAAGACAGCCCCACATACCTCAGATGTGTGCAATAACACTGTTTACAATCGTTAAACCCTTGGTTGGCCGTCAATACCCCACGTGCATGCAGATAGAAGTAGATATCCCAGCATCACATGGACGATGATACAGTACTTCTGAGCATTTCGACTCCACTGAAGCCCGCTAAGACCCTAGACCGCGATTCACGGTCTTCCTAGTCTTGGTATTGGCCGTTCCGTGAAACCAGGGCCAAAGCCAATTTGGCCGTTTCTAGCGCATGGTCCAGTTCCAGTAGTCTCGTTAACAGCTAGCCGCAGTAAGTAGACAGCTTCGCCCTAAGTGTGACATAGTTCTGCATTAAGCCTGCTTGTAGTTGCGCCTAATATGTGGGAGGTTGCTTTCTCCGTCTTTAGGCTTTCTACTTCCTTATTAGCCTCCTTGAATCTTTGCGTTGGAATGGAACTTTGCTACGTGCGCTGCTGCTGTCCTGTCGTGAACTGTCGAAGGCGTAAAGTATGTCCAACTGCAGCAACTTTCTTTTTTTTCCACATTGCGAATGTGATTTGTAAAGGGAGACTGGTACTTCATTGCAATAGCTTCCCGATTTGAGGTACTTGTATCAGTATATTTCCAGAAAGGAAACTATGCTTCATAGTAAGTAATTCCCAAGGAACAATTAATCGCTTGCCAACATTAGGAAGAAGGTAGGCTTTAACTAGCCTACATCCAGGTTCCACGTACGTCGGTTTCTCGTCCATGCTGGCTAGCGCAGTTTCGCGGTGTCAACACAGCAATCTGACGAAGCCTGTTAGCGCATCAATGCGTTGACCTCACTTTGGTTTTTGATCTACGGTGTACTTCTGCCAATTCAGTAATTTTCAAGTCACAGCAGAAATCGCAGCAGTACCACACCAGCACACTTGGCTATCATATCCCTGCGTGAATGAAAAAGGTGGCCGGAGGCGAAAGACACATGACCGCACAGGCGGTCTGAGATCCGCCCTGTAAAATGCTTTAAATACAAAAATTGGGCTGCCTTGCGTCATTGCGCGCCACATGAGGCAGCCGCCACTGCTATATCTTCGTGTCCCTATATTGGAGATATAGATTCCGCTGTAAGAAAATGATGCGTACCACCATCGAGATGCCGCTCTACACGCGATAATTTAGATATTTCCAACTCTGCAGTGATTTGTGCTTGATCTCCCTGGTGGTTGCTTTGGCGCAGTTTCCTTTCTCAGAATCCCACACAGTAGTAACCGTTGATATGAAGGTTCAAGTACGAAACGCTCCCCTGAAACAACAACAGCCTACAGCTTGGGGAGAAACAGCTCTGAATGAAGGATTCTAGATATCGGTCCCTCTTAAGTGCATTACTTTTTCACAGCCCACTCAGAGTTTTAACTGAATTGCTGAACCATTGAGTGAAAGCTCTTAACGAAACACTGGGAAGCTACGCCATCCCGCAGCCCCTCGCAAGGAGCATACAAGCGTGCAAGGAAAAGGAAGAATAAATCCGTTCACGTTTTTGTACCTGAGATAAACTACCGCAAAGGGATCTCCCAGCAAACGAACTTAAGGGCCCGCCCAGGCTCGTTTGTTTCCGTGAAGGCCTTACAACATCCTACATATGTGGCAGTGCAGTGTCTCGATTTTCGTTGACCGGAGGGCAGTGTAGGCAGGCTGGGCGGCAACGATCCCAACATGAGAAGATTTGGCCTAGAGCGTATCTGCGGAGGTCAGGCGAGCAATTCAAGCAGCTAAAGTGACGGCAGCGATTGCAACCAGGGTTGTCCGAAGATCCTCATTTTCCAGAAATAGCCTGGACCCAACATAATCTGGAGCTACTCTCCTACGTTGCATCCCACACATACATAAGTGGCCCGTGTTGTAAAAACCAAACGCATTCCAGGCCAAGCAACGCAACCACTGGGAAGTGCTCATCAGATGCATGCGCACTTGGGCACAGGCCACTCGACAAAGGACTCGTTATTTATGTCCGGTTGTCAGTTCCACGATTCAGCTTCAGGCGTAAAGGGATTGCAGAGGCATGGTAGGGACGATATAGCCCCGGAAATGCGCGCAAACGCACTATCGATTGCAAACAAACGCACCAGCATGCCAAATTTCCAACCACTATGAGGCAGCATAGCAGTCAGCTAGCCACTAATTTCGCCAACTCATGTTTTCTGCGTTAATTCACTGCCTGTTCTAACCGTCTTAAGCGCAGCATGCCTTCTGCCCCAAGCTACGCTCCAGGCGTTGTACACAAACTCCCCCATTTTGAGTCCCCCTCTTTGAGGCTAATTCTCCTGCAGGAACACAACCTAGTTTGACTGTTTGCCTCTTTCAGTAGGTCGAACTAAGAAACTCAGCTGCATCGGAGCATCTAAACTGGAGCTAGCATTAGAATTCTATCGAGTTGTTCACAAAGCTTTTCGACGCTTGAAACAATGCTAGCTAAAGTTTGTGAGTTTCTTATTGGAAAGATGAGTAGCCTATAGTGGAAGCTATAACTGTGATGCGTACTTGCAGAACCAGGAACAACTTTTATTCACAGAGACGATACTCGAAGCAAAGCATTTTCAGTTCAACACTAAATACAAAATACTACTGCAAAGGGCTCTTTTGCCCAACTGCGCATTGTTTCTGGCTTTTATTGTCAATACTTCCCAAACGCTTACGATAAGCCGCTTTTTCTCACGCTCCAAACGACGAGGTCGTATACTAACCAACAGATATGCCAGCCAAAGGAAGCAAACAAGTCAAATCCTGAAACATCTGCAGTGAAATAAAAGGTAGCATACTGTCTCGCGCGCAGCGTGATGCTATGCTGCATTTGTTCCTGAGTTTTCAACGATGCCGCCTTCATCCAAAACGAGGCATCATTGGGACTGCTGCCACTCTATATCATCAGTCGTGAATTGTGTCCATGGACCTCGCCTGAGGGTCGGAACTGCCGGCGTGCACAGGAGGATTTGCTTCAACGGAACCAAGACATCTGGTGGCGGACGCAAGCCAGCCCTATAAAACTCCAAGGCGCTCTGCAAAAAGTAAGCCAAAAGGACATTCTGTCGAGCTGAGGCGCGTGACGCTGCGGATTCACTCGGACCCGTATAAACTGGAAGTGTGTCAATGACATCCTGCCACCATTCTGAGCGCCTGGCTTGCGACCCTAATACCTCGCTGGCTGCGTATATTGCATCCGTCACCAGCAATGCAAAACCCAGTTTCTCCACAATATATTTGGGCCTCATAGAGTCGATGTTCTCCTTTGTGCGGTGAAGAGCATGGTTAACGAGCATCTCTAGATTCTCCATGAGACGCTCTAGATCTCCCGCATCCAGCAAATTCTTTTTAAGGATCTCTTTAATCCCCAGCATCGCGCTGGATTCAATCAGCGTCCTCCGGCGACGCAGCAGCATATCTTTACGTTTGAATGCTCTCACGGAAGAATTGGGTATGACACCTGGAAGCCTATAGAAGGGATGGGTTCTGATACCCACTTCGCGCGGGCTCTGCTGTGACACTGATTCGCCGCGAAGAAGGGTTGCGACGCGAGCTGGGCTCTCCTAGCGAACAATTCGATGGACATGGCACACAACTACTCAGCATTTAACACTACGAATACTAGAGTCAACGGCGGTATACTAGGACCAAGGAAAGGCATAAAGACATACTCAAGTTGTGTAGGTACTAGCGGAGGGTGCGTTGTCCAACAGTGTGCACCTGTTTACACCTGATACATTCACAAACGGTTATGCGCGCGTGCTGGTGCTTACTGGTTCCACAGAAACCCTAGCTACTCTTAGTCTTTTTTGCCTAGGCAGCGGTGAGGCGAGAGCAGTAGACCACGTTCGACAAAGCATATGAACATTCGAAACCTCACTACCCAGGAGCATAGTGGTCCCTTTAGCATAGTGGTCCCTTTACTTCCACGCTGCCCGATTATCTACTTGAATAGCCGAGTCTGCAGGTGACTTACGCCATGCATAGCAGACGAACGCTCAGTTGGCTGCATGACAGCAGGTCCCTGAGGAGGAAACTGTGGGTCTAAAGAAGGCGCTGTTACGCCTGCCGCGACTTTGCTGTATGGTGGAAACTCTTCGGCTGGTGCGGCGCTCCCGGAAGCTCCCTCTCCGGGCCAAAGGTGTCCCCCAAATGTCCGCGCAGCAGCGGCGGACTTAGCGGAATGCCCCACGGGAGCGGACGCGTTAGTGACCGGAGACTGCCTCGGCTCTTCTTCGTCTGAAACCTGTAATTCTACAAAAGGGTCTAGTAGCCAGTTTTCATCTTGCAAGCCCACACTGCCTTCAGACCGCCGTGGGTCAACAGAAGGGACTGTTACATCTACTGCGGCGTTGCTGTATGGTGAGGAGTATTCGGCAGGTGCGGCGCTACGGGAAGCTCCCCCTCCGGGCCAAAGGTGTCCCCCAAATGTCCGCGCAGAAGCGGCGGACTTAGCGGAATGCCCCACGGGAGCGGACGCGTTGGTGACCGGAGACTGCCTCGGCTCTTCTTCGTCTGAAACCTGTAATTCTACAAAAGGGTCTAGTAGCCAGTTTTCATCTTGCAAGCCCACACTGCTTTCAGACCGCCGTGGGTCAACAGAAGGGACTGTTGCATCTACTGCGGCGTTGCTGTATGGTGAGGAGTACTCGGCAGGTGCGGCGCTACGGGAAGCTCCCTCTCCGGGCCAAAGGTGTCCCCCAAATGTCCGCGCAGCAGCGGCGGACTTAGCGGAATGCCCCACGGGAGCGGACGCGTTGGTGACCAGAGACTGCCTCGGCTCTTCTTCGTCTGAAACCTGTAATTCTACAAAAGGATCTAGTAGCCAGTCTTCTGCTTCTAAACCCAGAATGTCTCCTGTCAGCGATTGCTCGGCATACAGCATAATTGACTGGCGGAGTACTAAGCCTAGATCCCTTATTTCTGCAGACTCCGATGCACGCTCGGCGACGTTTGAAGTGCTTTGTTGAACCCCGTGCTGCCCTTCTATCTCTTCATGTCTCTTCTTTGGGGGCGGTTCCCCCACATACTCATCAAGTTCTTTCAATGTATCTGCCTCCGAAGAAACGACTGGTCTCCGGCCACGGCGAATGCCTGTGGACGACTGGGATCCTGGCCCGCCGCATACTTGTTGGACGGTCTTTCCATTCGCATCACCTCCTTTCGTTTCTTGCTCTTCAGCCAATTTCCGTACCACACCTCTTGGGGGCACCCCCTTACTCAATGCGAAGCAGTGGGACACTAGAAAGACAAATGCAACAGCTGAAGCAAATGCAACTAGCGCGAGCGCAACGCGGCCGCTCTGGTGCTTGCCGTACAAGGAGCTGGACGAACCGATGTCCACATCTCCCCGTTGCTGCTTTCCCTTCAGTGCTAAGGGAGGTGTCGAAAATTCAAACACGGCACCCCCAGTAAACGGCGCTCTCAGAGCCAAAGGGTCCAACATGGACTGAGAGCTGCGTTGCAATTCCAACCACCGTATGCTGGTTGTGCTTCAGGGGTTTAGGTAAGTGTTAGCTTATCTAACATGCCCAACTGATATTTTGACGGTTCCAGCAGGATGGCACTAAGTTGAGATATTCCAATTTACTGAAAGCTGCTGAAAGGAAATGACGAGGAGCCATAAGGAGACGCAGGTGACCAGATCTCCCTACCAGCAGAAGAGTGACCTGGTATTCCAAACTTTGGACAAGATCTAGAGCCAAGGCTTTGCTGTCTGTATTTCGCAACAATTCATTTGCTGCCATAGAACGAATCCATTTGTCCTAATACCAAGTGGCCGCTACCTGGGGCTTGGCTCAGTTGGAGACATCGAACGTGCTGCGCTCCTGCTAGAGACAAAAAGCAAGGCAAACCCACTAAGTTGCCAGCAACCAAGACTAGTAACTTTGTGGAGTTTTTAAATATTGGAAATCACCAACTGCAGCAATGAAAATAAAGAGGGCTACTCTTGTAAAAGATCGGCTGGTCCACCATGCCCAGCAAACTTACGGGAAACGGTTAGAGCTAGTGAGCGACACCGACTGACAAAGAACATGAGCAAACATAAGCCTTCGGAAATCCTTCATTTAGCAAGCAGTTTCAGGATTGTCAGCAATTCAAGGTGAGGGGGCTAGCGTCAAGACGGCCAAGCTCCGTTTCAGCAGCGTGGACCTCCGGCTGCGCAGCTGCAATGTGAGGCCTCCGTCATATTCCAGGATAGAAGTGCGCTGCAATAGAGTCAGAAGACTTGAGTACAATGGACTCCAAGCGGCAAGTTACCACAACTCAAGCCTTCATGATTTTTGTGCAGGGCTGTAACAAGTGTCATTGGCCTATGCGGAAGGCCGACTTGAGCTGCGCACAGTGACTCAAGGACCTGATGCTGTTGTGGAGAGAAGACGACCACCCAAGAGTTGCAAAGCACCGTGCTCCACCTCTAGGTACAAGACAGCCCCACATACCTCAGATGTGTGCAATAACACTGTTTACAATCGTTAAACCCTTGGTTGGCCGTCAATACCCCACGTGCATGCAGATAGAAGTAGATATCCCAGCATCACATGGACGATGATACAGTACTTCTGAGCATTTCGACTCCACTGAAGCCCGCTAAGACCCTAGACCGCGATTCACGGTCTTCCTAGTCTTGGTATTGGCCGTTCCGTGAAACCAGGGCCAAAGCCAATTTGGCCGTTTCTAGCGCATGGTCCAGTTCCAGTAGTCTCGTTAACAGCTAGCCGCAGTAAGTAGACAGCTTCGCCCTAAGTGTGACATAGTTCTGCATTAAGCCTGCTTGTAGTTGCGCCTAATATGTGGGAGGTTGCTTTCTCCGTCTTTAGGCTTTCTACTTCCTTATTAGCCTCCTTGAATCTTTGCGTTGGAATGGAACTTTGCTACGTGCGCTGCTGCTGTCCTGTCGTGAACTGTCGAAGGCGTAAAGTATGTCCAACTGCAGCAACTTTCTTTTTTTTCCACATTGCGAATGTGATTTGTAAAGGGAGACTGGTACTTCATTGCAATAGCTTCCCGATTTGAGGTACTTGTATCAGTATATTTCCAGAAAGGAAACTATGCTTCATAGTAAGTAATTCCCAAGGAACAATTAATCGCTTGCCAACATTAGGAAGAAGGTAGGCTTTAACTAGCCTACATCCAGGTTCCACGTACGTCGGTTTCTCGTCCATGCTGGCTAGCGCAGTTTCGCGGTGTCAACACAGCAATCTGACGAAGCCTGTTAGCGCATCAATGCGTTGACCTCACTTTGGTTTTTGATCTACGGTGTACTTCTGCCAATTCAGTAATTTTCAAGTCACAGCAGAAATCGCAACAGTACCACACCAGCACACTTGGCTATCATATCCCTGCGTGAATGAAAAAGGTGGCCGGAGGCAAAAGACACATGACCGCACAGGCGGTCTGAGATCCGCCCTGTAAAATGCTTTAAATACAAAAATTGGGCTGCCTTGCGTCATTGCGCGCCACATGAGGCAGCCGCCACTGCTATATCTTCGTGTCCCTATATTGGAGATATAGATTCCGCTGTAAGAAAATGATGCGTACCACCATCGAGATGCCGCTCTACACGCGATAATTTAGATATTTCCAACTCTGCAGTGATTTGTGCTTGATCTCCCTGGTGGTTGCTTTGGCGCAGTTTCCTTTCTCAGAATCCCACACAGTAGTAACCGTTGATATGAAGGTTCAAGTACGAAACGCTCCCCTGAAACAACAACAGCCTACAGCTTGGGGAGAAACAGCTCTGAATGAAGGATTCTAGATATCGGTCCCTCTTAAGTGCATTACTTTTTCACAGCCCACTCAGAGTTTTAACTGAATTGCTGAACCATTGAGTGAAAGCTCTTAACGAAACACTGGGAAGCTACGCCATCCCGCAGCCCCTCGCAAGGAGCATACAAGCGTGCAAGGAAAAGGAAGAATAAATCCGTTCACGTTTTTGTACCTGAGATAAACTACCGCAAAGGGATCTCCCAGCAAACGAACTTAAGGGCCCGCCCAGGCTCGTTTGTTTCCGTGAAGGCCTTACAACATCCTACATATGTGGCAGTGCAGTGTCTCGATTTTCGTTGACCGGAGGGCAGTGTAGGCAGGCTGGGCGGCAACGATCCCAACATGAGAAGATTTGGCCTAGAGCGTATCTGCGGAGGTCAGGCGAGCAATTCAAGCAGCTAAAGTGACGGCAGCGATTGCAACCAGGGTTGTCCGAAGATCCTCATTTTCCAGAAATAGCCTGGACCCAACATAATCTGGAGCTACTCTCCTACGTTGCATCCCACACATACATAAGTGGCCCGTGTTGTAAAAACCAAACGCATTCCAGGCCAAGCAACGCAACCACTGGGAAGTGCTCATCAGATGCATGCGCACTTGGGCACAGGCCACTCGACAAAGGACTCGTTATTTATGTCCGGTTGTCAGTTCCACGATTCAGCTTCAGGCGTAAAGGGATTGCAGAGGCATGGTAGGGACGATATAGCCCCGGAAATGCGCGCAAACGCACTATCGATTGCAAACAAACGCACCAGCATGCCAAATTTCCAACCACTATGAGGCAGCATAGCAGTCAGCTAGCCACTAATTTCGCCAACTCGTGTTTTCTGCGTTAATTCACTGCCTGTTCTAACCGTCTTAAGCGCAGCATGCCTTCTGCCCCAAGCTACGCTCCAGACATTGTACACAAACTCCCCCATTTTGAGTCCCCCTCTTTGACGCTAATTCTCCTGCAGGAACACAACCTAGTTTGACTGTTTGCCTCTTTCAGTAGGTCGAACTAAGAAACTCAGCTGCATCGGAGCATCTAAACTGGAGCTAGCATTAGAATTCTATCGAGTTGTTCACAAAGCTTTTCGACGCTTGAAACAATGCTAGCTAAAGTTTGTGAGTTTCTTATTGGAAAGATGAGTAGCCTATAGTGGAAGCTATAACTCTGATGCGTACTTGCAGAACCAGAAACACCTTTTATTCACAGAGGCGATACTCGAAGCAAAGCATTTTCAGTTCAACACTAAATACAAAATACTACTGCAAAGGGCTCTTTTGCCCAACTGCGCAAATTGTTTCTGGCTTTTATTGTCAGTACTTCCCAAACGCTTACGATAAGCCGCTTTTTCTCACGCTCCAAGCGACGAGGTCGTATACTAACCAACAGATATGCCAGCCAAAGGAAGCAAACAAATCAAATCCTGAAGCATCTGCAGTGAAATAAAAGGTAGCATACTGTCTCGCGCGCAGCGTGATGCTATGCTGCATTTGTTCCTGAGTTTTCAACGATGCCGCCTCCATCCAAAACGAGGCATCATTGGGACTGCTGCCACTCTGTATCATCAGACGCGAATTGGGTCCACGGTTCTCTCCTAAAAGCAGCAACTGCGGGTGTGCACAGGAGCATTTGCTTCAACGGAACCAAGACCTCTGCTGGCGGACGTGCGCCACATCTATAATATTCCAAAGCAATCTGCAAGAAATTGGCCAAAAGGATGTTATTTTGCGCTACAGAGCGGGAAACTGCGGATTGACTCGGACCCGCATAAACTGGGAGTGTGGCAACTACCTCTTCCCACCAATCTGATCGCCTGGCATGCGGTCCTAATACCTCGCTGGCCGCGTATATTGCATCAATCCCCAAAAGGGCAAACGCCAGTCTCTCCACAGCAATTTTGGGTTGCCAACCGCTGACGTCCTCCTTTGTGCGGTGAAGAGCATGGTTAACGAGCAACTCTAGATAGTCCATGAGAAGTTCCAGATCAGGCTCGTCCAGGAAAGGCATTTTCAAAAGTTTCCGAACCCCAAGAACTGCCCTGCTGTCACTAAACATCTTCCGCAGAAACGACGGCCCGCCTCTGCGTAAGAACATTCTCACCGAAAAATTGGGTTTGACACTTGGGAGTCTATAAAAGGGGTGTCCTTCCAAGGGCGCTTCCCGCCGCCTGCTCTGTAACTCTGACTCGCCTGGAAGTGGTGAAGAGGCTAGAATCAAGGCTGGCCTTCCCTAGCGAACAATTCGAAGGACATGGCACATGGTTGCTCAGCTGTACACACTGCAGGAACCAGCGTCAATGCCAATATGTAACGAAATATGAAAGGCATCATGAGGTAATCAATCGACGTTGGGAAGGTGCTTGTGCAGGGCGTGCTGAGCAGCAGCGTGCATCTGTTTTCGCCTGTCAGATCCACCAACTAAGGCACTAGCCACTTTGTTGCTTGTGCGTGCTTGCAGTTTCTGGTTCCTCAGAAACCCTAGCTTCTCGTGGAAGTATGTGCTTAAACAGATGTGAGGCGCCATCAGTAAGGCATGCACGACAACGCACCTGGGAAACGGAAATCTCACCACCCAAGAGCACATAAGCGCCTCTGGCGCCGGGATGGCCGACCACGTACATGAACGATGGTCTTGTAGTTGCATCTTCCACAGTAGTCAAATGCTGGTCTGGCTGGATGATGATGGCTCCCTGAGAAGGAAATTGTGCATCTGAAGAAGGTTCAGTGGTGCCTAAAGAGATGTTGCTGCAGCATGGAAATATGCCTTGTGCAGCTCTAATGGGATTACCCACGTCGGGAAACATTGGTGACACTGCAGTATTCTCGGGGGCATCGGACTCCGCGGAAGTCCCCGCGGCGGCAGACCCGACAGTAGAAACCAACTGCGTCGGCTCTTCTTCGTCTGGAAGATGCACATCCCAAAAGGGGTCTAGTTCCCAATCGTCTGCTTCTAAGCCCTCGTCCCTTTCGGCCAGCGTCTGCTCGACATACCGCAGGATTGACTGGCGGAGCTCTTCAGCACCCATTTGCGCTCCTGTAGGCTCTGAAACACCCTCAACAGGATACCAAGAGCTTTGGGGGATATCATCTTGCCCATCTAACTCTTCCTGCCTCTTCTTTGGAGGCGGTCCCTCCCCCAAAGGATCGGGTGATCTCCCGCGACGGCGAGTAGCTGTGGACGATTGGGATCCTATCCCCTCGCATACTTGTTGAACGGTGCTTCCCCTCCAGTCACCTTTTGATTCTTGCTCTTCAGCTAGTCTTCGTCCCACACGTTGCGGTAGCACCTCCCCACTCAATGCTACGCAGCTAGACACCAAAAACACAATTGCAGCAACTGAAACAAATGCAGCTAGGGTGACGGCAATACGGCCATTGCGGCTCTTTCGGTACAAGGAGCTGGGCGAAACGCCATCCACATCTCCGCGTGGTTGGTTCCTTCTCAGTGCTAAGGGAGGCAACGAAATTTCATGTACGGTATCCTCTTTAAACCAGTCTGTTATGGCCAACAGGTCCGACATGGAATGCGAGCTACGCTGTAATTTGAATCACCAGATGCTGTTCCGCTTAGGAATTCTAGGGAAGTGTGAGCCTATCTAAGATATGCTATCAAGGGTACCCAACCGATGCTATGCCCCTTTCAGAAAGGATGAGCAGTGAAAGCTTTCAAATAGCGATCGAACAAGGTGGCCCTAAGTTGGGATATTTCAAATTGCCCATAACCTCACAAAAGTTTTCTGGACTTCGTAAACAGGCAGAAGGTAGCGAGATACAGCCAAGATGATATTGCCTTGATGATCTAGAGCCCAAGAAATATCTAAACTCATTTGGTAAAATCCTGCGTTCCGGGATAAATCATATTCTAATGCACAGGTAATCCATTTCCAGTACACAGTAGCAGTTAACTGGGATTGGGTCCCGACGGAGGAATCAAACTTCCTGAGCTTCCAATCAGCATACGAAACAAGGCAAGCACACTATCCTGCTTGCAACCGATAATAGTAACCATATGGCTCTTCAAACACTGGAGATAACCAACTGCAGCAATGAAAATGAAGAGGCGCATTAAAGGATCGGCTGTTCCTGTGGGGCCAGCAAGCTCTGTTCACGCGGAGCAGTTCACGCTAGTCAGCAACACCAAGTGACAAAGTACATAAGCAAGCATAAGCAAGAATAAGCCTTCGGAAATCCTTCATTTAGCAAGCAGTTTCAGGATTGTCAGCAATTCAAGGTGAGGGGGCTAGCGTCAAGACGGCCAAGCTCCGTTTCAGCAGCGTGGACCTCCGGCTGCGTAGCTGCAATGTGAGGCCTCCGTCATATTCCAGGATAGAAGTGCGCTGCAATAGAGTCAGAAGACTTGAGTACAATGGACTCCAAGCGGCAAGTTACCACAACTCAAGCCTTCATGATTTTTGTGCAGGGCTGTAACAAGTGTCATTGGCCAACGCGGAAGGCCGACTTGAGCTGCGCACAGTGACTCAAGGACCTGATGCTGTTGTGGAGAGAAGACGACCACCCAAGAGTTGCAAAGCACCGTGCTCCACCTCTAGGTACAAGACAGCCCCACATACCTCAGATGTGTGCAATAACACTGTTTACAATCGTTAAACCCTTGGTTGGCCGTCAATACCCCACGTGCATGCAGATAGAAGTAGATATCCCAGCATCACATGGACGATGATACAGTACTTCTGAGCATTTCGACTCCACTGAAGCCCGCTAAGACCCTAGACCGCGATTCACGGTCTTCCTAGTCTTGGTATTGGCCGTTCCGTGAAACCAGGGCCAAAGCCAATTTGGCCGTTTCTAGCGCATGGTCCAGTTCCAGTAGTCTCGTTAACAGCTAGCCGCAGTAAGTAGACAGCTTCGCCCTAAGTGTGACATAGTTCTGCATTAAGCCTGCTTGTAGTTGCGCCTAATATGTGGGAGGTTGCTTTCTCCGTCTTTAGGCTTTCTACTTCCTTATTAGCCTCCTTGAATCTTTGCGTTGGAATGGAACTTTGCTACGTGCGCTGCTGCTGTCCTGTCGTGAACTGTCGAAGGCGTAAAGTATGTCCAACTGCAGCAACTTTCTTTTTTTTCCACATTGCGAATGTGATTTGTAAAGGGAGACTGGTACTTCATTGCAATAGCTTCCCGATTTGAGGTACTTGTATCAGTATATTTCCAGAAAGGAAACTATGCTTCATAGTAAGTAATTCCCAAGGAACAATTGATCGCTTGCCAACATTAGGAAGAAGGTAGGCTTTAACTAGCCTACATCCAGGTTCCACGTACGTCGGTTTCTCGTCCATGCTGGCTAGCGCAGTTTCGCGGTGTCAACACAGCAATCTGACGAAGCCTGTTAGCGCATCAATGCGTTGACCTCACTTTGGTTTTTGATCTACGGTGTACTTCTGCCAATTCAGTAATTTTCAAGTCACAGCAGAAATCGCAACAGTACCACACCAGCACACTTGGCTATCATATCCCTGCGTGAATGAAAAAGGTGGCCGGAGGCGAAAGACACATGACCGCACAGGCGGTCTGAGATCCGCCCTGTAAAATGCTTTAAATACAAAAATTGGGCTGCCTTGCGTCATTGCGCGCCACATGAGGCAGCCGCCACTGCTATATCTTCGTGTCCCTATATTGGAGATATAGATTCCGCTGTAAGAAAATGATGCGTACCACCATCGAGATGCCGCTCTACACGCGATAATTTAGATATTTCCAACTCTGCAGTGATTTGTGCTTGATCTCCCTGGTGGTTGCTTTGGCGCAGTTTCCTTTCTCAGAATCCCACACAGTAGTAACCGTTGATATGAAGGTTCAAGTACGAAACGCTCCCCTGAAACAACAACAGCCTACAGCTTGGGGAGAAACAGCTCTGAATGAAGGATTCTAGATATCGGTCCCTCTTAAGTGCATTACTTTTTCACAGCCCACTCAGAGTTTTAACTGAATTGCTGAACCATTGAGTGAAAGCTCTTAACGAAACACTGGGAAGCTACGCCATCCCGCAGCCCCTCGCAAGGAGCATACAAGCGTGCAAGGAAAAGGAAGGATAAATCCGTTCACATTTTTGTACCTGAGATAAACTACCGCAAAGGGATCTCCCAGCAAACGAACTTAAGGGCCCGCCCAGGCTCGTTTGTTTCCGTGAAGGCCTTACAACATCCTACATATGTGGCAGTGCAGTGTCTCGATTTTCGTTGACCGGAGGGCAGTGTAGGCAGGCTGGGCGGCAACGATCCCAACATGAGAAGATTTGGCCTAGAGCGTATCTGCGGAGGTCAGGCGAGCAATTCAAGCAGCTAAAGTGACGGCAGCGATTGCAACCAGGGTTGTCCGAAGATCCTCATTTTCCAGAAATAGCCTGGACCCAACATAATCTGGAGCTACTCTCCTACGTTGCATCCCACACATACATAAGTGGCCCGTGTTGTAAAAACCAAACGCATTCCAGGCCAAGCAACGCAACCACTGGGAAGTGCTCATCAGATGCGTGCGCACTTGGGCACAGGCCACTCGACAAAGGACTCGTTATTTATGTCCGGTTGTCAGTTCCACGATTCAGCTTCAGGCGTAAAGGGATTGCAGAGGCATGGTAGGGACGATATAGCCCCGGAAATGCGCGCAAACGCACTATCGATTGCAAACAAACGCACCAGCATGCCAAATTTCCAACCACTATGAGGCAGCATAGCAGTCAGCTAGCCACTAATTTCGCCAACTCGTGTTTTCTGCGTTAATTCACTGCCTGTTCTAACCGTCTTAAGCGCAGCATGCCTTCTGCCCCAAGCTACGCTCCAGACATTGTACACAAACTCCCCCATTTTGAGTCCCCCTCTTTGAGGCTAATTCTCCTGCAGGAACACAACCTAGTTTGACTGTTTGATTGTTTCAGTAGGTCGAACTGAGAAGCTCAGCTGCGTCGGAGCATCTAAACTGGAGCTAGCATTAGAATTCTATCGAGTTGTTCACAAAGCTTTTCGACGCTTGAAACAATGCTAGCTAAAGTTTGTGAGTTTCTTATTGGAAAGATGAGTAGCCTATAGTGGAAGCTATAACTCTGATGCGTACTTGCAGAACCAGAAACACCTTTTATTCACAGAGACGATACTCGAAGCAAAGCATTTTCAGTTCAACACTAAATACACAATACTACTGCAAAGGGCTCTTTTGCCCAACTGCGCAAATTGTTTCTGGCTTTTATTGTCAGTACTTCCCAAACGCTTACGATAAGCCGCTTTTTCTCACGCTCCAAGCGACGAGGTCGTATACTAACCAACAGATATGCCGGCCAAAGGAAGCAAACAAATCAAATCCTGAAACATCTGCAGTGAAATAAAAGGTAGCATACTGTCTCGCGCGCAACGCGATGCTATGCTGCATTTGTTCCTGAGTTTTCAACTATGCCGCCTCCATCCAAAACGAGGCATCATTGGGACTGCTGCCACTCTGTATCATCAGTCGCGAATTGTGTCCATGGCCATCTCCTAAAAGCTGCAACTGCCGGAGCGCAAAGGAGGACTTGCTTCAACGGAACCAAGACCTCTGCTGGCGGACGTGCGCCACATCTATAATATTCCAAAGCACTCAGCAAGAACCGTGCCAAAATGATGTTCTGCTGCGCATTAGCTCGCGATGTTGTGGATTCACTGCCTGTATAAACTGGGAGTGTGGCAATTACCTCTTGCCACCATTCTGAGCGCTTTGCTTGGGGTCCTAATACCTCGCTGGCCGCGTATATTGCATCCGTCTGCAGCAGGGCAAACGCCAGTCTCTCCACAATAACTCTGGGTTCCATATCATTAAGGCATTCCTTTGCACGACTAGCAGCATGCTTTATAAGTTGCTCAAGGTGCCGCATCAGAAGTTCTAGGTCTTCCGGGTCCAGCAAAGGCCTCTTGAGAAGGTTTCTAACCCCAAGAAGTGCCTTGCTGTCAAAAAACGTTTTCCTGCTAGGAGGTGGCAAAAGGCTGAGGTCGATTTCTCTCACAGACGCATTGGGTTTGACACTTGGGAGCCTATAAAAGGGATGCGTTCCGACGTCCCCCGGCCTCTGCTGTGACGCTGACTCGCCAGGAAGCGGCGAATAGGCTAGAATCAAGGATGAACTTCCCTAGCGAACAATTCGATGGACATGACACAAGGTTGCTCAGCTGTACACACTGCAGGAACCAACGTCAATGCCAGCACGTAACGAAATATGAAAGGCATCATGAGGTAATCAATCGACGTTGGGAAGGTGTTTGTGCAGGGCGTGCTGAGCAGCAGCGTGCATCTGTTTTCGCCTGTCAGATCCACCAACTAAGGCACTAGCCACTTTGTTGCTTGTGCGTGCTTGCAGTTTCTGGTTCCTCAGAAACCCTAGCTTCTCGCGGAAGTATGTGCATAAACAGACGTGAGGCGCCATTAGTAAAGCATGCACGGCAACGCACCTGGGAAACGGAAATCTCACTACCCAAGAGCGCATAAGCGCCTTTGGCGCCGGGCTGGCCGACCACGTACTCCAATAATGTTCTTCTACTGATGGTCTCCACAGGATGCAAGTGGTCGCTTGACGGGGCGGTGATGGCTCCCTGAGAAGGAAACTGTGCATCTGAAGAAGGTGCAGTGGTGCCTAAAGAGACGTTGCTGCAGGATGGAAATTCTATGCCTTGTGCAGCACTGCTGGGAATACCCTCCTCGGGAAACAGTGGTGACGCTGCAATACTCTCGGAGGCGTCGGACTCCGCGGAAGTCCCCGCGGCGGCAGACCCGACAGTAGAAACTAACTGCGTCGGCTCTTCTTCGTCTGGAAGCTGCATATCCCAAAAGGGGTATAGTTCCCAGTCGTCTGCTTCTAAGCCCTCGTCCCTTTCAGCCAGCGTCTGCTCGACATACCGCAGGATTGACTGGCGGAGCTCTTCAGCACCCATTTGCGCTCCTGTAGGCTCTGATACACCCTCAACAGGATACCAAGAGCTTTGGGGGATATCATCTTGCCCATCTAACTCTTCCTGCCTCTTCTTTGGAGGCGGTCCCTCCCCCAAAGGATCGGGTGATCTCCCGCGACGGCGAGTAGCTGTGGACGATTGGGATCCTATCCCCTCGCATACTTGTTGAACGGTGCTTCCACTCCAGTCACCTTTCGATTCTTGCTCTTCAGCTAGTCTTCGTCCCACACGTTGCGGTAGCACCTCCCCACTCAATGCTATGCAGCTAGACACCAAAAACACAATTGCAGCAACTGAAACAAATGCAGCTAGGGTGACGGCAATACGGCCATTGCGGCTCTTTCGGTACAAGGAGCTGGGCGAAACGCCATCCACATCTCCGCGTGGTTGGTTCCTTCTCAGTGCTAAGGGAGGCAACAAAATTTCACGCGCAGCACCCCCGTTAAACCAGTCTGTTATGGCCAACAGGTCCGACATGGAATGTGAGCTACGCTGTAGTTCCATTCACTAGATGCTGGTAGCGGCTAGGTGCTAGCCTATGCAAGACTCGTGTGCCCGATGTTATGTTCCTTCCAGAAGGGGTTTGCGCTTGTCAGCATGAAACAGCGCCGAAGCAACCTGATGCCCACTCGAAACCACTGAAAGTGCTCATAACTGCAGAAAAAGACGAAAAGATCTCGCAAAGAGGCGTAGGTGGCGAGATATAATTTAGAGTAGGAGGAGGTGACCCAACAATCCAAGCTTCAAAAGAAGTCTAGAGCCACGGGCTTATTGGGTATATTGGATTTATTTTTATTGCCTGGATTCTTCCGCGACTCTTATTCTACGACGCGCCTCATCCATTCGGCTGCTACAGGCTGGCAGCTGGTTGGGGCTGGATTCCGTTGGAGACATTGAAGCTGCTGGGCTACTTCAAGACAGAGCAGGGCATGCCCACAATGCTGTCGCCGAGCAAGAAATGCAGGCTTTTTACCCCCAAAATACTGGATATTATCAACAGTAGAAGTGAAAATAAAGAAGGGTAGCCCCTTGAAGTATATTTAAGTACGGCGTATCTAGCACATGTGGTATTCGAACCCCTACTTGCGCTCAGACTGCTAGGGCCAGCTAAGTCTTTAACAACAGTGTACACTGCAGCGTACAATATTAGCACATATGTTAGAAGGGAGAGCTCTTGCACGTGCAGAGGGGGCTGCCTTGCAGCAGTAGTTGCAGCAACATGCGTTGCAGCGAACGGTAGTTAAGGTCAACGCACCAGCCCTAGCCCTCGAGTCGCCCTGCCAGTTTGCCAGGAAGTCGGAGAGGAAGTTGGCTGCTTTTAGGGACGCTGTCTTTGGGCGTTTGACACAATTAGTAGCATGGTCTTCGTGGTGTTTGTAGGGCACGAGCGCTACAAGGGGCTCTCCGCTGAGTCTCTGGAGAGTGAAATCAGCATGAAGCACATCATACAGAATATTTAGTATCTAAAAGGGAGCTTTTAGGCCGCTACTGCGGTCGGGTGGACAGCCTGTGCCTACAAACTGTAGGATTTGGGGCTCGTCCTACATCTCTTTGAGGTGGTCAAGGGGACTTTTGAGGAAAAAAGCCTTTGCAAGAAGCCGGCCTTGGAATTTGGAAGATCGATGCTTGGTATTTAAGGGTTTCTAGTAAATTATTAGTTGAGATATGAGTTAGACAGGCAGTGTGCAAAGTTGCGCAGTCCAGAGTTTCACGTAATGCCAGCTGAGTGACTAAGCGGTTCACTACATTGTTGGTACTTATGCCTTTACTTGCTTGCATGCTCACTACAGGGGACAAACTTAGTGCTAACAAACTGTCTGCAATACAGCCTACAATGCTAACGCATGCACCGGAAGGTATGCTGGCCATGCGTGCGTGTGGGGCTACCTTGCCACACTTGCTGCAGCAGGGTGCGTTGCAGCCCAAGATGAGGTAGCCGTGTCCCAACGCCAGGCGCGTGGGCCGCTGTGCCCAGGACTCCTGATGGATGGAGAAGAGGTGCAGCGAGAGTCCTTGATCTTAGCCGAGGGCTGTCGTGAGTTGCAGTAGAGGACTTATAAAAGAGTTTGCAAGCATCAGCTGACCGATTCCGCCCCCCCAGCTTATAGGATCCCTGGGCACAGTTGTGCAAGTGCCTGGGCTGATGAGGATACGTGCATGGCTATCCTGGGCTGCAGCGCGCATCGATACAGCTATTGCCGCGAGTTAGCCTTACATCCACGCACACCCAAAAACTGTTTGCTGCACTGTAGACTGCAGTGTAAACTGTCTTTAGGCAGTTAACTTGATCCTTTGTAACTTGCATGCAAGCACGTAGGGATACGAGCACCACCATCAGGAGGAGCGTGCTATTTCTGCCAAGCCTCCCCCCCACTCCATGCGGCGCACTTCTTCTGCCTTATCTTCCATTCCAGGCATCTGGGAAGATGCCGCTGCGCCACGGTGTTGCCGCTGCTGGCCCGCTGATGGGACTGCCCGATCGCCCACTTGCAAGACCACACAAAAGCGGGAGACCCAAGCACCAACATGTGGTTTTGAAAAATCTGTAGGGGATGGCGCCTATGGGCTAACTGTATGGGGCGTGGCATAGATGGCAGAGGGAAAACGCTTAAAGCAGAAGAGCAATTATGTATGTAAATATGAGCATGCTGTCTTACACTACTCTGCAGCAGCCAACAATAAGTTAGCTCAAGCGCATACTGAGGCACCGCTACACACAGCAACGTTTGCAATCACTTCCGCTGAATGGAAGAGGGCTCTTAGGTGCTCATAAGTGGTTGTCGCTTGAGTTGTCGTTTCCCCGGCCATTTAAAACTCACATTTGCTCTGGTAGAATCATATAGGCTCTGCGAGCCTATATGCTCCTGACTTTGCTGTGGCTTCGTGCTAAGAGTTTGGGGAAATTCGGCGACTCCCTGCATCTTGTGGGGATGCCAGCATTGATAGTATGATGGCATCTCCATGTTGAGGGTAAGCCCACTATGAAGTCCAACAATTTAACCCGAGAAAGAACGGAGAAGAGACTTATCCGACATGCGGCTAGTACCTTCTCCTGACCATTGTCCTGTGCGCTTCGAAGGGTGTGAGAATCGGCTATAACCAAGTCGCCTGGGTAGAAAGGTAGTGCTGAATGCCGTGTGCTGTAGCTTCCTGCCTGGCATCCCTGCGCCTTCTTCATGCACTCCCGCGCGGATTCAGGCTCTCAGTGGGAGCCACCGACTGTGGACGTACGGAACTAGCTCCCCGCAACCAAATCTAATGTCGGATCAGATAGTGGTGTTTCAGTGTAGAGCAGGGATGCAAGAGAGCAACGAGTCGATACGCGCACTGCTGTATTATAAAGACCCTTTGCACATGGAAAGGAATTGAATCATTTGGATAAATTTTGCTGGGTATAGAGTCGCAAGTACTGCACAAGCTACAAACGTGCAGTTGGTGCGCTGAGCATGATCTTCTGCTTCTGGGTGTTTCGGGGTGGTCATCTTATGGCGCATTTTAAGCCATTTTCAGGCTTTCACTCCAAAGCGATAACGAACTGGTGGTCCTTGCCAGTAAAGACATTTTTTGAAGTGTCTTGAATCTTCCAGACGCCAATTAATGAAATAATTGAGTCACTTTTTCTGCTGGAACTCAACTCGATCAGAGGATGAAGTCGCCATATTAGCAGGGTCTCTCACAAAGCATAGATGCTATCGCAGCCTCGGCCTGCTGGTAGGCCCACTATGAAATGCATGGAGATGCCCGTATAGGTCCGCTTCGGGATCGGAAGACTCTGCAAGAGTCTAGGCTTGAGAGTATTCCATGAATTGTGGTAAGAAGGAGCTGACTGTAGTGCACGGGCACTACAATAGATCTCTAGTGTGGCCTCTAGAGGCCTAATATCATGAAAAGGGATGAAAACTCTAGGAGATTTCAGGGATTATGACACTTTTAGATAGAAAGGCAGCTTAATAGGATCAGAGTGCTCGCCAGCCGGCACCAGCTTGGGGCTGGATGTGAGGCTGTTGCTATGACTCTGGTCCTGGCCCTAAGCGAGGGTCGGGGGATCAGTTCTATTATTTTGGGCCTTCCTTAGTTAACAATAATAGAAACTCGATCATATGATTGGTTGTTAACGGTGTTTATTAGAGGTTTCAGCGATAATCATAGGTATAGAGCGAGATATTACCGTGTGCACCTATTCTGTCTAACTTAGGGATCTCACGTAGTAACAGTGTAGACCAGCTGTTCACTACACTGACCCAGCAGCTGAGAGGCGCATCCTAGGCAGTCAAAAGGATCTAGCAACCACGTCAACCATTTTATTAGCACCTCCATGATCCGCTGAAACATGAGTGTGCATTTTGCGCAATATTCTGTGCGAAGCGAAGCTTGAACGTATACTCAGCGGAATCCACGTTTCGTTTTGTACCACAGTAAATCGATATAAACGCTGTGGTGTTTAGCACATTTCCCTTTGTTTATCTTAGCGCGAACTACAGCCTCAAGAGCATATAAGGAGTAAGAAGAACACAATTTAGAGAGGAACTGGGAATTACCGCAGATAAGAACAGTTGCAGAACGCAGGGCCTGACCGCTAGGGCTTCGCTATTGTGCGTCGGTACACTTTGTTGATGACTTGGATATACTGGACTATAAAGTCGTACAGCTTAAGCCGCCAAAGCCACTTAACGGCTCATTCATTATCACAGTCTTGGAAGCTCTTTGCCAGTTGTATCAGAGGTTGATGGCCGTTTTCAACAGTGAAATGTCTACCGCATAACTGAAGTCAGCAATGTTGCACTCCCATTCAGACAGCGTAGAGCTCTTTCTCACGTACCAGGTACTTCTGCTGCCTTTCCATAAAGCAGTGTGAGTGACAGGCTACTGTTGTGTGCTTTTTTGAGTCAATGGTTTGCTGAGAGAGCTTCCTTCCAACTGCTGCTTCTCTGGCGTCCGTCCTTAGGAAGAAACGCTTCTCGCAATCAGGGAGCGCGAGCAGTGAAGACGATATCAGGTGTTCGATAAGGCGTCCACTGGTTTCTTCTTCTTTCTCCATCCACGCAAGTTGCTTGTCTTTCATAAATAGCTCTGTTAGAGGGAAAGAGGTGCGGGCCAAACCAAGAATAAACTTGCCGTAGTACCATGCGAGACCGAGCAACTTATGAACGAACGCCCGTGCGACAGTACTGAGGTAGCGGTTACGCCTGAGCCGCTTCTATATTCAACGATTCTGGTTCAGGCCGTGCTGCAGAGACACCAATTCGTAAGAAACCAGTATTGAAACCAGTATTTTTAGTAAAACCCGAGCACTTCTGTGCTTTCTTGAACCGCTGCATCTCGCGTAGCAGTTGCGCATCACGCCGTAAGTGCTGCTAGTGCACTTGCACAAGGCAGCTGAGCACACGAGCAGCATCCGTGCATATTGTCACCCATCCCTTATGTATTGGCCCAATAATTCGCGCTTGCCATGTAGCGATAGTTAGGCAGGTGCGTGCACGAGCCCAAAGGGTACAGAAGTATACTCTACCTTGCTCGTGCGGGTATGGAATGCAGTTTTGTGCTTATCGTCTGGGCATATTGGGATCTGCAGAGACTGGTCAACGTAGTCATATGATGAATATACAGCTGAACCCTGAAAGCTATCAAGTAATTCGTTGATGCGTGGCACCATCAACTTCTATTTCATCGTCGGTTTGCTGAGGGGTTTGAAGTCGACGCTCATCCGCCATCTCTAGTTCTTTTTCTTCGCCAGCAACGCGTTGTGTCCAAAGGCGCTAGCTGACAGTTGAGTCTTGCACTTTTTAGCAGTTCTTCTGCTTGCCATTCGTTTTCCTCTTCAAGGTGTGGGGTATGCCAGCGCCTTAGAACAATGCTTGGGGCTGCTCCGAGAGTGAATTCGATGCGGTGGTGCACTGGGCTAAGAACGAGTGGCAGGCCCGCCGGAAGCTATTTGCTATTGATTGCACCTGAAAACTCTTCTTTCAATTTTGCTCACTTCTGCTGCCCCTTAAGTGCTACCGCAAAAGAATCCCCCGAACATGGAACCTGCGGTGCTCGTAGGACCATCATGACTGATTGTATGCATTTCTCCGTCGATCCTTGCAATGCCGCTGCGATCCGTAGGAGCCTCCTCCTTCCTTTCTCTCTGGGACACTTATTCTAGCACTTTTATAGTGGATGACTCTAACTCTGTTGGAACCGCTGACGGGTGTACACTCTCATCGCTTCCCCACGTATCTACCTCAAAAGCGCCCTTTCCAAGCCTCAGGCGCGTCCTCCACTAAGTCACCCACGGCATGTCTAGGATTGTATCAGTGTGAATCGATCCAGCATAGAAGTCCTGCGTCATAGTGATATGACCCATTTCTGTATAGAGCACGCACTTTGGGGCTTATTACTTTACTGATTCCGGTGGCCTGCCGGCCATCGGCACAACGCACTCATAGAGACTGCGCCAACGAATGAACTGATTGGCTGCATCTCCTTGCCGTACCCTCAGATAGCAGATCCAATATCAATGCCAATTAATACTAGCAACTGCTGGCCGCTAGTACGACCTTGGATAAGCGCTGAGTTCACCCGAGGTGGATGCGTAGGTGTGGCTGTGTGAGGGCATCACAGCACTGTACGCTGCATGGGGGCCCGGGCGTTTTCTTGTTTGTTTTGTTTTCTTCCCGCTTCTTAAAGTCTTGACTCATGTTTCTTAGCCTTCTTTATACGTATCCTATCTCGGATTAGGTAACCGTTTATTGCAAAAGAAGCAAATACGCTGCTCGGTACTTCCTCCCGGTTTCCTCGGCGCCGAATTCGCTGCCTGCTGTCGGTTATCCTTTCTATTCCCTTTCTGGACTAGTCTAGCATTCACAGCCCCAGTATCCGTACGCTTAAGATCTGGGCCTTTTTCTTGTCCAGTTTCTACTTTATCAGCTAGGGCTGTGGGAGAGACATTTTTTATTTCTTCTATGCGGAAATACATCATTATCTGGGCAAACTTAAGCGCTTCGTCCTTTAGTTCCCACCCCACGGCCCATCCGGTTACCAATTGCTTGCGTCTAGGGGATAACTCTGCTATGAGGCAATCATATAGGAACTTCCGATCTACTGCTGGACTTCTGCTCGCCAGCGAAAGGTACTCTTCAGTGCATTGTTCAATGGATAGCTTCCACTGCTCAAGCTTTCTCAGTTCCGCAATAGCCTCTTCCCCTACAGACTGGGCAATAAGCCTGTACGGCACACCATCTGGCATGGCTTGCATGGTCCTGATGCTCTCCCGAAAAGCCGGCCCTCTGTTTAGAAGCATTTACTACGTTTGTGCTCCCTCTTCCAATAGCATGAATTGCTCTTGGTAGAAATGCGTTTTCTACCCGATGGAATGGAAATATTGAGCTTGCCTCTACTCGGCGAGGCTTCCGATTGGGAATCCCTCCCCAACCGACTGCAGTCGATGAACTGCCTCGATTATGCAAGAGGAAAACAAAAAGGCTGAGGGTTGTGGCCAAGAGCTTTCTAAAACATCGTTTAAGGGCTTTTCTTTAACTATATTATTCCCTTTTCAGTAGTTATTGCAGCAGGCTAAAGTTTCCCGCAACAGAGGCGGGCTGGGCTGCTCGTACCTCATGTCCCACTTAATCATACGGTGCCACCAAGTGTAAAGAGAGTCCTCGACTTTAGCTGTGGGCCCTCACGAGCTGCAAGGTAGTCAATAAATAAAGAAAGAGGCCGTAAAATCAGTTGATCTCCTCTGCAGCCTCCAAGCTTCCTCAGCGCAACTGGCTAAGTGCCTGGGCTAGTGGTGGCACGGATAGGTCTGTTGTGGGCTGCATCCCACTGGAATGCAGCTAGTGCTGCAAGGCAGCCGCATTTGAATGCACAGCCGATCCTGTCTCTACATGCGCTAACTTGTAGAATATAGTCTAATCAGTTATAAGCACGCACCTTGTCACCCATAATGAGCTTGCAAGCGTATGGTTACGAGTATCAGCATCCCGCAGGCCGCACAAATGAGGATAGACCACCCCATCGATTCTACAGGAATTTCACTTGGCGTAACTGTGCTCCTGCTTTTTGAGTTGGCTACGGCTGGTTTCCCTTCCAAATCCTGTTACACTCAGTTGCGTGCTGGGATTGCGGGCAAGGCAACTGTTAGCCTAAGCAGCGAACTACTTCGCAAACAATGCCAGTTACAGGAGTGAACGCTTGATATACCTAACTAGATTTACGGCATATCATGCCTGTTTACGCCGTTTGGCAGTACTAATTCATTCTTTCGCGCTGTTGCAGGTGAAGCAACTGATGGTATGCGTCGGAGAGGAGTTAGCGTTTCGTGCGCCATCAGTGGCCTGAATCCTTGGAATAGCTAGAAAGCTTACCAAGTGTTCATGTGGTTCCAAACAGTTGCCGGTTGGAGGAGTTGGCCTTGCGGTTACCCTCTGCAAAACGTTGAGGGTTTATTGCTTCCGCTGTGCCCTGACCAGCTCATTTCCTCCCATATTAACAATCAACAATCACAACAATCATTGATCGGACCTCCTCTGCATGCCGGCACCGTAGAATGGCTCATCTGTCCCATACAACTCTCCCTTGGGCAAGCGCACTTCATACACAGATATTAGGATTTTTGTTATTAAGTGTAAGCGAAGAAACTGCCTTCCGGCGTCATGCCAAGCATGCACACTGGCAGCACATAACAGACCGCAGGTGCTTAAATAACCAGCAGGTAATCATCAGCTCCTTTGGGGAATAAAGTCAGTGGGCGTACCCTGTAAAGACCTCAGGAACTCAAGCGGTCGTGGCAAAGCTACAGCCGATCGATGCAGTGCTTTGCAACAAACTCACAAGAAAAGTGAAGACAAGCCCACGCTTCTGAGCCAGCGCAGCGCGCACCCTGAGCTGAGGTCTTTCCTCTGCTCCTCGTCCTTCTGGCTCACTTTTACAGCCGGCCAAAATTCTTTACAACTTCCTTTTGGACTGTCGCTAGAGGTCTATTGTGCGAAGCCGGCTCCCCAACTTACAATAGCAATTTTTGTTGGTGCACGACATCCTACTTGGCTTAACACCCTGATCAGTAAAAATGGAGTCGCACAGGGAACTTCCCTCCCAAAATATTAGTAAATGCCCCAGTAGCTTGTTCCGATATTGTGCGCACAATTTTGGGAGGAGCTAATAGTAAATTTACCACTTCTCCCACTACGATGCTTCCTGCTTCCTTCCGCTTCTGCAACGATGATGGCGCTACTCCCACCCAAGCGCACAAATGAGCAAACGCCATTACCTAGATTATCTGTCCAGAGGAGCCGAGGTCTACTCACTATATCCTTATGACATCTCGCGTTTCCCATCCTGCACTCTCCTCTGTGCCTCGTGGCAAAGGTTAACTGAAAAATACTGTCTTCACACGTGCGCATTCACTGGTGCCGGGCTGCAGCGACTAATATGCAAGCTAGCTCAGGGGCGCCATCGCCGAATATGCTCAATAAGGAGAACATGGCGACTCGGATCAGTTCTAGAATCTCTGATGGCCCATTATCACTGAAGCTTGGCGGATACGCCGCAGTGTGTGTCTGCCGCTGGCAAAGGAAAACGTGCTCACTGGTAGCGTCTGGAATACGCGTTTTGCGTTTGGCGCAACTCTTCTTCAAGGACTCAAATTGCGAGAAAGCCAACCCAATTCGTGAGGCGAAAAAACAGAAAATGCACAATCAAAGGCTCCCGCTGAAGCATGAGCTCTTCCGCTCCCTTTATGCTTCTCTCACTGACTGGAGCCCGATTTGTGATGGTAATCGCACTTCAGCATATCCTTTGTCGACGTATATGACGGAAACAGTAGGTTGTGGCTTAAGTCTAGCTGCGCAACGCTTCATATTACAGGCAGGTAATAAGGCATTATGCCGTCCTAACTATTCCAAAGCCCAGGAGGCGACAGCGCCTTCACTACAAAAGGTCCCAGTAAGACCGCTTAGGTTTGGTTTCCTCATGTCCTAGAGGGACTGGTTAAGGCTGATGTATACTGAATGTCCAAGCAGATGAGTCGCCTCAGGTTAGCTCTTAACTAATCAAGACCGCTCCAGAACAAAGGCCACGAATGCTAGGAAGTCTCAACTCACCAGCTCTGGATTGTTCTAGTTAGCGTGCAAATATATCTCTGGCGAATGTGCATAAGCCTTCAGTTCCAACGGAGGTGTTCTTTACTAATGTGCCTATGCTTCAACTGCTTCGTCTTTGCAACTTGTGCTCATATGCCAATTAGATGAAGCATACCCTCACACGCCCCCGCCACTCCCCATAGTGAGCCTGGTAGCGCAACAGGCACCTGCTATGCTAGACAGTTGGATGTTCGCGACGGTGCACCATCTGGCCCATGCTGCTGCTTCAGAGCATTCGTGTTCCTCTCACCAAGCATGCTCATAAAGGCAACAGAACTGATTTCCCCCTAGGCCTGAACAGCCCACCTGCACGAGCATTTAGCCAAGGGTCCCCCAACTTCAGTTCCCCCGCTTCCCCCACCTCCCTCCCCTACTTTGAAGAGCTGATTTCGCTCATGTACTGGGATAAAAACTGCCAGGCAGGCATCCGCTGTTCCACAGATATTAAGGACAAATCACCGTTTGCATAGAGGAATATAAACGGGCATGTTTGTAACATCCGCAAGTATCAAATGCACATACTTCCCTTTAGGGCCGAACGGAAGCACTGCACTTCAGGTAATGAGGCAACATCTCAGTGGCGGCGCCGGCCCTGCGCATTATTGGGTTCTGCGGTATTTAAAGGATATTGGGCTTGCTATGAAGGGGTCGAACTGATCAAATGCGCATCGCTTTGGTATTGCTTCTCCTATTTTTAATGCTGACGTCTGGAGATTACGTCAACTTGATACTACTAACCGACACCACACATCAGAGGATGTCGTTTAACAGCATCCAAATGAAGAGTGTGTATCAGTTTCTCAAATCATGCGAAGACAAAATCTACCGCCTCCTCCCCTGGAGTTCCAGTGTCTGAAGAGATCACCCTTCATCCCCCTTCAGCCATTATATCCCAAGGTTATCACCTTGCATTCTAAATTAACGGACATACCATCCGGGTGATCTACAAGCTCCTGCGGCCTCCGCCTTCTTGACCAGTTGGAAGCCGGCGGAAGGGTCTACACTGCAGAAGCATACACAAAGTTGAGGTACGCAAGGCAGAATGGATGGCCTTAGCTAATAGAACGGTATTGTTTTCTGCACTCATAATGCCACCAGAGGTTGATTGGAAAAGGTGGATACTGTCACCATGCATGGCGCACAAGGGAGACGCTGCTGTCCAAGTTCATCCGGCTTCAAGAGTTCCACTGTTCCCAGCGTAGCTCCGTGTGCTTGACGACGCGTTCCCCTAACAGCTCGATTAGCACAAAGAAACAACACGAATAATGCGCATTATTATATATGCATTGGCATCGTCCCAACAAGGATAGAACTGCTTGGCCTAGGCGCTTTCACCCTCCAGAACTGACTGATCAAAACATATTCAACGGGTATCACGTTAGATACTAATCGAAAACTATTTACACCTGAGCTCACTGTGCTCATTTGCAGCCGGCTTCAGCCATCCAGCTAGTTTTACGAAGAAGCGCGCGAAACTGATGGAGAATGGCACCCAGCCCACCCCACCCCACCCCCTAAGCGAGCATTCACGAGAGTAAATCATGTTAGGTGGGGGGGATTATCAAGTACCTCCAGTGGAATGCGCAACCACCCCAGCTGCACTAACAGCAAACGCTCTTGCCTTCTTTCAAGAGGAAAGCGCAGTCAAACAACTTAGCCGTAGCCTCCGCCCTCTTGAGAAAGCGACGCGAGAAGAAGACCGTGAAAAGAGACGTGGCAACCTCTCACACCTGAAAGTCCCAGTGACGCAAGAATTTATGGCTAGCCAAATGAGCATGACGGAGCGCAGTATACTGCTAACATGCCTACGAGTAAATGTGACCGCTCAGGAGTTGCGTGAACCTCCTCTCAGACTTGCTTACACTTCGCTCGATTAGCTATGGCAATGTGGTTCTCCCCAACACTCAAGCGGAAAAACCCTAGGCAACAAAAAGCTGTTCGTTAGTATCAAAGCTCTCATGGCACATACCGAGACAGGTGCCTACCTCAATCTAAAGTGTTCCTTACAGTAATCATCATATGTGCGCACTTCGTACGCTGCAGTGTCAGAGCACTGAAAGGCCATGCACCGTGCTTTGCACGACGGCCCTTGGCCACTCGCCGGAAAATGGAATGGCAAAATTCGTCTGGATCATGTACATTTTACTTCCTTGAGTGACTCAATAACACGCTGCAAATCTCTTCTGCACGAAGCCAACGACCACAAAGGCAAAGATATCTGTTGTCCCGAAGCAAGCACCAGCCATTCACCGAGAGGTCTGCCATTCAGCATCATCCATACCCCACTTTGACCACTGCCCTTGTTGAAACCTAGGAATTACCGCTGTGCAGAAGATCATTTGCTTCAGGGAAACCAAAATATCTGCCGAGGGCCTCTTGCCCAGCCTATAAATATCTAAAGCTCTCTGTAGCGATTTAGCCAGGTGGATGTTCTGTTTAGCTGATGCACGTGCAGCAGCGCTTTTTGTGGGCCCGGTATAGTCTGGAAGTGCACCAAGGACACTCTCCCACCATTCACCGCGCTTCGCCTGCGGTCCCCATACCTCACTGGCAGCATACAGTGAATCTATAAGGATAAGAGCAAAAGCAAGCCTCTCGACAGCGACACGCGGCTTGACATGTTCAACCTCCAACTTCATTTGGAGTACTGCATACCCAACAAGAAGCTCAGCATGAGTTATAAGGGTATCTAGATGATTCCAGTCCAGCACTGGCATCTTCAGGCAGTCTTTCACAATCACCATTGAGCGAAGGCAATTGAAGCGCCTGCTGTTTACCGCCTTCCAATTCGCCTTCCTAAAATCCCTCACGAACGCTCCAGGTGCAACGCTTGGTAATCTAAAGAAGGGGTGGGTGCTGATATCCTTCTCAGCAGGCGTCTGCAGCAGCATCAAAGAGCGAAAGGCAGGAGCACGCACTCCTCTAATCCCTTGAAAGGCTAGCTAAATAACGCGAGTAACACGATATCAGTATGGCTAGCCTCAAGTACTTCACCAAAAAAGCAAAAGCCGTTGAAAGGTAAGCAAGAAGAGGGAAAATGTTTAGTGCACTGCCCAACGAGGAGCTGCTCATATATGCCTTTGTAAAGCAGCAAGAACACAACCACAGCCCATGGATTTCTGCAGAAAGGGGCTCAGAAGTAATAGACAAGCTGTCAGCACTTACTTCAGCATTAGAAACCTGATGTACCAATCCATCCTCGCCTCCTTGTCCCTTCATATGCTTGCGGGCCTGAAGCTGCATAGGCTGCAGTTTCTTGTTCACACGCTGAGAATACTGCTGGCCAAGTACAGATTGCGAATCGCGCATATGTGTCCCGGGATGCACGTCGTGAGATGCCTCACGAAAGCAATCTGCATCTGAACAAGGGGGCGATGAGCGTGATGTTCCCGTGCGCTCCTCCCAAAGTTGTGGCTCGTGCGCTGCGCTACCAGAAGTGCCACCTTCGAAAGAGATAGGTGTGAGAGCATCAAGGAGCGTTTCATGGTCATCGACGCCGTTTCGTGGCTCTTCCGTCGTAGGTTGAAGCTCAGAAGAAGTAGGGGTGGGAGGCATTTCCCTTGAGGGGTCAAGTAGCCACGCATCAATCGACAAGCTCGCTTCGTCTGCAGCTAATGCTTCGTCTATGTATTGATCCAGCGGATGCACTGGCTGTTGTTCCTTGCTCACAAGTTGAGAATAATGCAGGCCAGTTACAACTTGTGAATCGCGCGTATGTGTCCCGGGATGCACGTCGTAAGATGCCTCACGAAAGCAATCTGCATCTGAACAGGGGGGCGATGAGCATGATGTTCCCGTGCGCTCCTCCCAAAGTTGTGGCTCGTGCGCTGCGCTACCAGAAGTGCCTTCGAAAGAGATAGGTGTGAGAGCATCAAGGAGTGTTTCATGGTCATCGACGCCGTTTCGTGGCTCTTCCGTCGTAGGCTGAAGCTCAGAAGTAGGGGTGGGAGGCATTTCCCTTGAGGGGTCAAGTAGCCACGCATCAATAGGCAAGTTCGCTTCGCCTGCAGCTAATGCTTCGTCTATATACTGATCCAGGGATTGGTTTGGCTCCATACCGAGAATCCCCCCTTCTGGGTTACCCAGAGAGTAATCGCTCAGTGTCAACAGGTTGATTTCGAGCTTCTGCAGTTCTCTTGACCCCTGCCTCCTCCTTTTCTGTCCAACCTCCTCTTCATCCATCCCTCGCTTCCGCTGAATAATGCAGCTTGCAGTATTACCCCTTCTTTCGTTATCGGCGTTTGGCTTTGAAGATTGGGATGGTCGTGCGGGACGAGTGGAATGACTCGCTTCTGGCCCCCCTTCAAGTACCGGCAGTTCACAGAGGCGCGCAAAAGTACTTCTAGATGTGTCATTGTACTTAGGGTTATCCCTTGCAGCCAATCTCCGACTAGGTGAAGGTCTTAGGGTCTCTTTCCTACTGGGCACAACGACGCAGTACGATACAAGGAAGAGGACGGCAACAACTGAGGCAAATGCAGCGAGGCCTGCAGTAGCTGAAGCTTTTCCACGACGGGGGTAGGCGATGCCTGACAGCGTGTCCTCCGCATCTTCTTGTGCCATTTTCTCCTGCCACACTGGTCTGACGAACAAATGCTCGTGCCGACCGTCCCCACCGTACTGCCCGCGCAAGGACCAAAGGTTTAACATTTGCTGTCCCCACGGAAGCAGCCTTTTATAACTGCTTGAACAGGGATGCAAGGGAAGAGTTACCAGGGAGAATATACGCTTCAAAACCGCAAGGGGAGCCAAGGCACAGATGCCCTGGCTGCCCTTGCGGTTTTGCCCAGTGGGCAGCCTCTGGTGATCCTCAAGATACCACCCACCCACTTATGTTCGGTGTGGCACAAAAGTCATCTAAATATGCACAGATGCTGAACACGTTTTCCCCCTAACAAACGCGTCCAGGAACGCCTCAGACAAGCCAGGGTTCGCAGCTTCGGGTCCTACGGTGACGCCAACGAACTGCTCTACAAGACAGTGCAAAGTGACTCAAACGGGTCTAAAATACAAATTTACTGTAATAAGTGGAAAAGTCAAGCCCAGGAACCGCTCTACGAAGCAGAATGAAACGACTAAAACACGTGGAGAGCATCGACACAAGATGCGGGAAGCGCTCCTCCCGCAAACTTCCTTAGGGAGCAGAATGAAGCTTCTACAACATGCCTAAAAATGTGAATATCGTAGATGTATGGGGTGGCTCTCTGATGCTTGCTGTACCTTAAGTGCTAAACTATCAGACTAATGCTTGAAGGGCCTGGTATGACCAGCGAACCCTACCCCTAGGGATAGGCGACCAGACTAATAGCACCGATTCGCCGCCAAGGAGCTCCTCTGAGGAGCTTTAAAAGATATTTTCCCTAAATTATGTACCAGAAAATCAGGCCTTCTCCTTTCGAAAAATGAACTTGGATCAAGGACCTGGCTTGCGGTGCAAAGGTGACCAATGGCAGGACCCCTCGTTGCACTCGGTAGACGGTAAAATTCATACCTCATTTGACACTAAAGTTCTTTAACGGGAAAACAAATCATGAAAAGTGCCTTCACCTTCCCGGACCTTTCAGATTATGACGGGTGCCGCCTTGTTGGACCAGCGCAAGAATTCCTCGTTTGTCTCGGTATGAGTTTCTGTCTTCAAAATCTGCCCCCCATGCCCCCATGCTATTATTGCTACTGGCGGGAAATGCTTAAAAGAAGGGGCATTATAATGATGGCCATGCCTAGGCCAGGTCAGTATTTCCAGAAGGGGCTCCAAGCGAGCTGTAAAGTAAGCTTAGTCCCAGATGGAACCCATGAGAGAACTGAGGAGGCGTAAACAAGGGAAGTTGCCGACTGGCCGCTTCTTCGAGAAGCACCAGCCGCTGGTGAGTGCAGGTCCAGCAGATACTGCGCTTGTTCCACTGCGATGAAGCCCCGCGTGGACACACAATTAACCGTCATTTTGCTGCGTGCGTTTACATTGTATGCTATAGCCTTATGGTGTTAAAGGTTGTTGAAAACTTACCTGGCACTCCCTAGTCAGCCTGAGGGGAAGTAGACGTACAAGTACCAGCATTGCGCTAGCCATACTACATCCCACACGCAAATTGGAGTACATGCGTAGGCCATTTCGGCTCTTGAGTGCAAATGCCGAAGTGTAGCTGCAAGTAGATCGGGACTTGATGGGGTCAATCAATGAGCGGTGAGTGAATATATGCACGAGCGGCGTGCCTGTCTTAAGCCCCAATGTGCAGGGCCACCTACGGCAACTGCAACGTGCTATGCAGCTGTTAAGAGAGAAGCGGTGGTAGAACAAGCAATGTATCTGAACAGAGAACGAATAAGAAACTAGCAGAAGCCTCATCGGGTACCTGAACTCATTCCCAAAACTCGTTTACCTTAATTCCGAAAACGCTTTTTTCACTACAACTGGTGCTAGCGACACAGAGACTGGCTGGAAGCTCACCGTTTTAGAGTGCGTCTGAGAGTTTCCATCAATTCTGCTCACTCTTGGCTTTCTTCGTGTCTTAAATGGGGCGAATTGCGCAAAACCTCCGTCAGCATACTAAATCCACACGCAGTGCACGCATTTCTCCTTCTTTCCCTGCATCGCCTTGCACTCCGGTGCAGCCTGCCCGCCCATTTTTCCTGGGGACACGGGCTACACTCTTATCATAGATTCTGCAAATGATGTTTCGGCAGCGTGGCAGCTTCGATTCGCACTCTCTCATTGCAACCCGGTATATAAATCTCGATAGTGTCATCTGGACACCCCATGCACACGCTTTACTCAGTTGCCTAAGATTATGTCTTGGTGAACAAGCTCAACATAAAATCCCTGTATCACGGCAGCACAGCATACTTCTGAATTGAGTTCGCATTTTATGCCCAGGTATTCTCCTCTTCCCGTGTCCCCATGTGCCATCAGCGGATCCTAGCCGTAGGAGCTGCGCCAACGAATAGACCAATATGCTGCGTCAATAGACTGTTGCGCCACTCCTCAGCGCCGTAGCTTCAGATGCCAAATCCACTTCGCAGCCTGGGTCAAAAAGGGCTAGCAACTCCTGACCATCAACGTAAACTTGAATAAGCAAAGAGTTCACTGAAGCCTGATCCGCAAGTGCAGCAGTTAGCAATCTTCGCCTAATCGCTGCTTCGCACGCCGTTTACAGGCTAGACAGTTTGGTCGATCTTTTATTAGTTACCCTGTGGCGCTGCTCAGAGTCTTGCACCTCAACTGTTTCCATGCTGCTATAAGCCCGAATTATGTGACCTTGCATGTTGCAAAGGAAGCAGGTTCGCGCCTCGGTATGTCCTTCAGGGTTTCTGAGTGCCGGCTTTGCCGGCTTTCATCTGTTCTCCGCTTCTCAGGTCTCCCTGAGAACAGCTAACACTCGCTGCCCTATTCGCCACTGCTTCATTATCTGGGCCATTTCTGAAAACTATTTTCTTCCTTCTTAGCTGGGGTGGGGGCAGCGGTTTTTTCTCTTTTTCATGCGTGAGTATGCCATATGACTTTCTTCCTCAGTCCCTGTCCACGTGCTCGCCTACTAATGATTTCCTTTCTCCAGTAGGCTGCTGTGCTTTGAATCATAGGCATAAAAACGCCCAGTCAACTGTGGGGTTTAACCGAAACAAGCGAAGTTGTCGCTTGACCGGTGCTTCAATAAGCGCCGGCCGCATGTAATCACAACCCCCACAGTTTGACCATCGACAACTTCGCTTGCTTGAGTTTTATCAGTACTGCCATGGACATTCCCTTTATTAGCCTAGGGATAAACCAACATCGCAGCGCGTGTCGGAAGGTTTCCATACTCCGCATGTGCTCCGGAAATGTGATGACCTTTCTTAGATATAATCGCCATTTTCGTGCTTCCCCTTCTTCTATGGAGCACGCCAATAGCAACTGCAGCTCTTCGGGTGCACTTTGACGACGACAGTACAACTTTACGGAATGAAGAAACTGCTCCACTGCCCGTACTTCTTAACACCAGTCATACCTGGAAGGCCGGAATAGGCGAAGGAACCCCTCAAGAATTGCAAGACACATTTTCAGCCGGATGAAGTGGTGATACTGTGTTTGTTCCAGTGCAGTGTGGCGCCCAACTGTTGGCCGTCTCCTAACTGCCCACGGGAGGCCAGATCTTGATCAACCACGGTTACGTGAGAGGAAAGGCAGAGACTTTGACAAAAACTTTAGGGAGAATACCTGAAAGTTATTTTTTAGCAGAGGTCGTTGGTCACTAATGAGTGCAATGCACCAGCCCACCCCGCTGTGGAGATGAAACTCGCTACTGGCATCTGCCAAATGCGGCGAGCGTCTTCGGCCTTACCTGAAGACCGTTTGGAGCTGCAACAGGGCCAAAGACCTAATGGATTAGTTTGTCAAATCAGCCACGCTCCACTCCAGCCTTGAAGCCTCCTGGACACAGATGCCTATGGGCTTGGAGAGGCGCGAACACGGGCCGGCCTGTCATGGGTTGCAACGCACTGTAATGCAGCTACTGATGCAAGGAAGCCCTCGATGCACGCACAGCCAATAACTTGTTGAACGCGCCAGCGTTGCAGATTGTAGTTTAGTGTGTCTTTAAGCATTTGCTTGACCATCGATGCCCTCCTGAAAGTAAATGGGGTTAGGAGCACCAACATCGCTCAGGCCATACTACAGATGTATAGCTGAAGCCTTCGCTACATGTGATAGCAGTGCAATCTCTGGCCCAGAGTGCATTTAAGCATTTACTAGGCCCTCCATAGTGAACCCCAGCGCTAGCAGAGATACAAGCATAGCAACACGGAGGGCACGCTATACGAGGACTCTCGTTACAACACCCTGCAAGAGGTTAGTGCACCTTCATCGCGGTAGATAATAGGAAATTGTTGCCAAACTCTCGATTGCAACACAAGAGTCCCAAATGGGCTAATTTAATGAGTGCTAGATGGTGGACAGGTACTGGCCCCCCCGCCTCTTCTTACCTGCAAATACGAGCGGGCCCCGCGACCGTTTTGGAAACAAAGATCTGGACAGTTTGCGTGGAAACGATGACGAATGGGTAAATAGGAGCATTGTTTTGTATATATTTTTAAATAGTACGTTTTCATTCCAAAAAATCCGGAAGCGCCGACGGAAGGTGAACGACGAGTGGGTGTCAGGATGCAGTTGCCAACTGACCACCTTCCTTCAGCCCGTGTTTTACTTCTCCAACCATCCAAACTTCAGGTTAACAACCTAAATGCGATATTGTCTTTAGCCTTAACACTTTTCATTCTTGTTTTTGGACGCATGCTTTGATCATTTGAGAGTTACGCTGCAAAAGGCAAATAGGGCTCCTGTCTCCGCGGCCTTTGTCGCCCGCCAACGATTCACCTTGTCTAAAGCCAGCTGCAAATCTCCCAGTTTCGAGGACATTTGCTTGCATTTCAAGGCTAAATTCAAATACACTAATCCTGTATAGTGGCGCATTAATCCCCATTACTCAACTCAACTGTACCCCGCACCTTTCCCACTGCCTGTGTGGGTTTGCACTCGCCCAATTTCAGTAGCAACAACGTCTAAAGTCTACAGACGCAGCTGATGAGGTATCAACCTTATAACACCACTTTGGGTGGGGTGGGTACCTTTAGCTTCACGCTGCTTTCCCTGCTGAATCTCACCTTTCTTCTCGGCCGCCCCCAGCAGGCAATAGGAGAGGCCTGGGCCTCCTTGCAAGTCCCTTCTACGGCACACCAGACATCCTCCGCAGGTTATGCGGGTCGAACTATTGCCGATGAGGATGCAGCTTCTTCAAGAGCCGGAAATGAGGCATCCTTTCCCCAAGCACCCCCGTCAGGCGCCGCTGCGGTGGCATATCCAACGTTAAAGCAAAAACGCGGACACAGGCGCATGTTTGCACCAGACCCGATAGTAGAAGAGGCTATTACGGCGGAAGAGTATCGGCGGGTTATGGTGAAGGCAACGCTTGCCGGAAAGGGCTTGATAATGATGTTTTACTCTGCGTGGTGCCCGCATTGTTTTTCGTACAGGAAGACGTTTTCGCAACTAGCAATGGATCTTCATCCTCGCTTTCACTTTGGGGCACTGAACTGCATGGAAGACGAAGGTACCATGGATATTTGTGGCAGCTTAGGCATATTCGCGCTGCCTTCCATCAAACTGCTTGTCCCGGCGTCCCTGCACCTACAACTACCGGCCTCCGAGCAGCATCCTAAGCAGAATACATCACTTGAGGGAAATTTGCATTTGGAGTTCCCTGGGATGCACGACGGAGGCGTGTTGGATTCGTTTGACGCATCACGTCCGGAAGGTTTCGCAATTCATTCCCTTGCACTCCCCAGCGATGACATCTATCTCGCCGTGCAATATGCGGCTCGAAAAACGCGGCAAAAAATTGAAAAGAACGAACTGTAAGCTGTGGAATAAGGTTCTGCCCTCCTTTCTTTGCTGTTCACACGAATTCGGCATCGAATTAATGCATTTTCCTTCTCCATTTGCTTCTGCTGATTCCCCCTGCAGCCAGCTGACATTGGGAGGCGACATCGCCGCATTCGAGCATCTGCGCGGCATTCCGTGTAGTTCGTACAGATGGGGATCCGAGCAAATGCCGGAACTTGCGGCGCATGACTCCTCTGTGGTCCAGCAAGAGAAGGAGGACGGCCGTGACGTTGAAAGAAACAGTGTACCAATGGGCGGTCGTGAGGCACCTACGGCAGTTTCTGCTCGAGCGCGTCTACACGACGGAATTAGGGGATTACAGTTCATTTTGGCGAGCTGGGTTTTTACGCGAAGGGAGCGCATGAGCTTTGCTGAGCAGTTTGCCTTAATTGATCTGCTCGAAATAGTGCGGGCTGTGGTACCCATCAGGTCGGTCAAGAGGGCAGCTGCGCATGCGATTATCCATCTGCAGAACTCCATGCAGGTCCTTCCAGACGACCTACCTTTGGGGGAGCTTGAATCCCTCTCAGAAGAACATAAACGTTTCTCGAAGTATCTTGAGGTGTACAGAGAGATCGATGACAATCTCTCTTCTTCTAAGGGTTTAAGAACAGCGGATTGGCGGAAATGGATAGGATCTTTGGCATTCGGTGCCGAGGCGCTGCCGCTCCCTCCCCTGGAGGAGCCGAGGTTAAAGCATTGCACGACCATCACATGCAGCGTATGGATGCTTATGCATGTGCTAGCAGAGGGGGCTAGGGAGCTCTCCGCTAAGGTGAACGCACACCCCAAGTGCGGACCAGACGAGCTATTTTTCAAAAGAAAAGGACAGTCCCTTCCGATTTACCTCCTACGACAGCAGCAGCAGCAGCGAAGACCTTTCGATCTTGAACAAATTATTGGCACCGCAACTTTGTCAACTGTCAGTCACCCTTCTTTGCTAAACTTATTTGCACTTGAGGCTTCAGCGTACTTACACTGTAGAGCGTACAAAATGCGCGCTTGTGCTAATACTAGGTTCATGGCAGGAGTACGTGGAGTGTTTCCGCTTGTAGGCGTTGCAGCTTGCCCACATGGAGTATGCCCTATTTAATTGCTCGCATTGTTCATGCCTCAGTTTGTTTTGTGCGCTTGGTATGGGGCATATGCACAGGATGCGCTAATTGAGCAGAACCCTTCCTTGGGCTGTATGATCGTCCCCGCCTTCGAAGTCTCTCACGCCATTTACAACTTCCTGCAGCGTTTTTTTGGCTGCAGTGCATGCCGGAAACACTTTACTCTGCTATTTTCGAGGCGCAGTCACGGGCTAGATGCACTTTCCCCTCCTGCGGGAGGTGCGCTTATCCGCTTGCCACGTACTGCAGGCATGGCCTCACACAACCAGGAAGAGACGGGGTTATCCGTGCGAAGAGGAAGTGATCGCTCCCTTCTTGAGGAGTTTAGGGGGCAACGTAGGGGTGCAATTTCTGCATGGACGGAAAGGCACGCGGAGGCCAGCAAGATGGATGAACTCAAGCTGTGGCTGTGGAGGTTTCACAATGCGGTGACTGTACGTACTGCTGCTGATGCCACGCTTGCCTTCGTGAAGGGCAACGCCGGCGCTGTTAATTATGCAAACTGCGACACAAGGTGGCCCCCACGGGTAGCATGCACCAGCTGTAGAAACACTCCACCGCCAGAGACGGGGCTGGTATCTATACAGCTGCTGTTAGCGAGAGATGCAGACAAGGACATTCTTGCTATGGAAGAAGAATTTGGCGATTTCAATATGGCAGATGTTTTAACCTTTTTGAGGCAAAGCTATTGGCCAGATGACATTGAGGACATGAACATCTGACAAGAATCACGCTTCATGTGCAGAAGCAGGCGCACCAAATGCGGTGGCAGAAAGTAAATGCATAGCTAGGCTTTCTTCGGATTTTGTGCAGCAAATGCAGAGAAGGAATTGAGAGGTTGGGCTTTCGCTCGAACTGTCTCTGGAAGCAGAGCAACTGAGAAGAGGCAGCAATGCAGAGAAAACGTATGGGAGCAGCAGCATCATGGAGAGCAGGAGCAGCTCTTGTCATCATGTTGCTGATCCCCAAAATGCTATAATGCATCACCCGCTATTGCCCCCACGTTGCTGCCCCCTGTTTTGCTAAGAAGCAACAGCAGCAGCACCGTGCAAAGTCCCGGCAGCGGCATGCGCAACATTAGCAGCACGCGCAGCTTCAGTGGCACTGCAGCAATGATGTGAAGAAATACAAGCTACAATGCACACAGTAGTGCGCTCATGCAGCTTTGGCGATGCTACTAACTACCAACAGGAACATGCGCAGCAGCGAATGCTCAGAAAGTGCAACGCTTGCACCAGAGGCACCGGCACTGCAATCAACGGCAGCATACACAGCAAAAACACACGGCAAGTACAGGAGCAGGCATCGCCGCCGCCGCGTTGGGAGCCTGTTGATCTCAAGTGTGTGAAATCACAAAAGGATAACCCCCGCATTTAAGGAAATGGTACACGCAAAGGAAGACCTCAGTGCGGAATGGTTGACTGTTGCCACAACTGCAGCAGCAGTTGCTGCTGGTAGTATTGTGCGTATTTGGTTGTGTTTTATCCATATTGAGCATTTGTTTGAGTCTTTTGGAACTAGAAGCAATGAACCTTACAGCCGCAGATCTATTTCCCGTGGCACTGGGGACCAGTAGCGGCAGCTGCTGCCGGCGCTGTGAGTAGTCAAATGCAGCTTGATGCAAATAACAGACGGGAAAGGATGACAGCTGGGGTGTTTACAGCCTCCTGACTCGCTGTTATGCCACGGCGTCTGCTATTTTGCTCCGGATTCGATTCATTGTTGTTTGCTTTCTAGTTCTCTCTCGGCTGGGAACAGTTGTGACCAAGTTTATTGAGGGTATATGGTATTCTTTATGCTGTACGCTGTATTTATTGCTTGCATCAGCAAACAATATGGCAGAATCCTATGCCATGACATACCTAAGCCCGTTATTTTCTTGGACTGGTTAATCTATTGCGGCCCAGGCGCTGCGAAGACGACCCACTTCTTGCTGGTGGGTTTCAAGAGGTCTGTTGCTGTTCTTGATCGCTTGCCGCTGCTTCTGATATACACAGATACGTGCATTTTCAGAGATAGGGACAATGAGGACGTTAGTTTGCAGAGCCACGGCAGTGCAGATAAAGTTAAGATACATAATCACAGCAAAAAAGACGCACAGAAAACGATGAGCGCGAGAGACAGATGAAGCGGCTGCAACGGAGAGAGTTCAGGGTATGCCGTAGTCTTTGCAGATATGGTATATCCGTGAGATATTCATCTGTTGGGGATCCACTTCAGCAGTTCCTTCGCGCATTTCCTGTCCTGCTTCCCCAGGGAAAACACCCAATACGCGCTGACTACAATGCTGGGAGGCTTTGCCCACGTTTTAAAACGAATGTTTCTACCTTGTCATTCTCATTCTATCTGTGCCTCCGCTATCCGGTAGCAGCCTGCCAGGCATTTCGGGCAGAGCAGCAAAAGCAGAGCCCGCGGGAAAGCAAGTTGTCGAGAAGGCCAAGCGCAAGATATTTCCGCTCGGAACAGCAGAATTTACTGTAGGTATAGTTGCTATTTACTGAATTTTGGAAGGGTTATGCGAAATTCATTGATGCATTGAGGAAGAGGAAAGGCATGCCGAGGCGCCGCCGGTTACCAGACCGACTGGCAGGAGACCCATAATCCCCCATCGTGCGGAGGCTCCTACTGGAAGCAGAAGGAAGGTAATGGCAGCGCTGCAGCGCTAAAAAGAACTCTCTTTTGCCTTAAAAACTAATAGCTAAGCACCTCACGGCCTCGGATTGTACTTGCCCCGTACGATAATGGCTCTCAGACCAACAACAACAGTATTCAGGCTGGGTGCAAATCCCTGGTCGAAATTGCCCCGAATTCTATCGTAAAAGGCAGCAATGTGCGTCTTTGTCTGCTTAGCATGGGGGCGATGCCAGCGTACAGTACACCCAGAACGGTTGGGCTGGGGCGAGAGTGGCTAGGGCGTAACTCTGGAACAATATGCCTCCTTTAGTTCCTGGTTCTGGCCGCACCAAATTGAGTGACTTGCTACAGTGAAACTGAATATGCTTTTTGGGTGGTCAACCACCCAATGCCCTGGCCTAGCACTGCATTACCACCGCCACCTCCTTAGCGGTCAACCCTGTCTCTGCACACTGGTCCTTTCTTGGAGCGTTGTTGCCCTGCCAGTTCCAGGTGAACGAACTTCCTTTTAAACTATTTACGTTCGGCGGGCCTATGGCTACGGTGGACAATGCCTTGACGCAGGCCGCTGAGGCAGCCGACAATGTTGTGCGTGCTTTTCACCTGGTCTCATTATCCCTGTCGAGTAGTCGTGGGAAACCCTAACAGTTGCTGTCTCTGAATAGCCAAACGCTCCGCCGCACATGTAGAACAGATCCCCCACGGGGTTTCAAAGCGAAGAGCAGGTCCTTAGGGCAGGAAGAGGTCGTTGCGGGCCACTGGCCTTTTAGCGCCTTTTCGCGCCTCTATGCATTTCCTGGCATACTCAGAGAAATTGATGTTATAATAGCACTCGAAACACGATTAAAAATTTTATTAATTTCGAAATCACTGGTTATCAAGCTTACTGTCAGCAACAGGAGCAGCCGCTATCACGGTAGCTTGAAGGGCACTTGCCAGAGGCCCCAATGGCGCACGGGGGCCCATCTATCTACGAAAAGACAGTGTAAGGTAGTTGAATTTGCCTACATAGTTGGTAGAGCCCTTGAAGTCAGGCATTGTGGGAAAGAGCTTCAAAGTAACTGCGTGGAAAACGAAGCGGTCACTGTAGCGCTGTACCACCAGGGCTACATTCCCATTTCCGGAGACAATTACGTGCACCTTAGCACCCGAGCCTAAACTCTCCCTTTCAGACTAAAATTTGCTAGAGTTATCAAGTTCTCCCCAAAGGGCAGATATGTGTGTAAAAAGCCGTTCTAATAACTCAGACCGACTCGGCCGCCCACGGCGCCCTAGGGCGGACCCGCGGGAGCCCATGTCGCGATTGCGAGCTATACCCGGGCCCTAGGGGCTTGGCGATAGTCGATCGGCAATTAATTGCTTCAATTTGATAAACAGAACCTCACTAAATAGCCGTATTTCTCTTCTTATCGTTTTGAAAGCCTAATTCCCGGTACATTGTAGTGCCGGACACTACAGTCACTCTGACGCCCGCCAGCATTCAACTGGCCACGGACCGAAGGACCGTAAGTCCCTAAATATTGCATTGACAGGCTTAACATTTTCCCCACTGCGCATTATTTAACAATTCAACATTGTATATCCTTGGATAGGCCCAGACGCGCTGAGACACACCGGGGCTTGAACGCCTGTGCTACTAGCAGCGCTGCAGTCCGGCCGGTAGCAGCGCGTCAGTAAATCCGACGGCTTTATAATCAGTGCCATTGAAACCAACAGCAAAATGAACCGTAGTAAGGGCAAAAGACTTTGAAGACTGTCGAAGGCTTAGTCGATCGGAGAAGTCACTTTGCGGTGTGAGCAGATACAGTCTCCAACGCTGCGCGCTCAGGAAGCAGTTGCACTGAAATGCTTAGAGTGTGGAACGGGCATGAAAGTATCCGTCATGCAGCACTTACTGGAGACGGCATCAGCTGACATAGGGCAACAGTGGCAACAGAAAGGGCAGCAGCAGCAGGAAGTGCAGCAACAACAATGGCGGAAGAAGATTTCTTCTCTCTGCTCCTCAACAACCATATTGGAGGAGGCAGTGGGATGCCTCCTGACGATCAGCAGCAGCAACAGCAGTTGTTAGCGAGACAGCATGGCCGATCTCTGCCGCAGCAGCTGGTGAAGCAGCAGGATGAGGAGCCCCGGGTTAACAGCAGCAAGAGCAGCTACCTGCATGGGCGTGATGAGAAGGGTGGCCTTCGAAGGCGAGGCCTTCAGGCTGGCCATGCATCTGCGGCAGCAGTGGAAGCTGTGAAAGCTGCTGCTGTAGATGTAATGAGTGCAACTTCAGCGAGCTGGCAGCTGCTGCAACGCGAGCAGATGCAGCAGCTGCAGCAAAGGTGGCAACCGACAGGAACAGACTGCCTTCGGGAGCACCAACGTAGGTGGCATCTTCAGCCACACTGTCAGCAACGCCTCGGGCGACACCGGCAAAGGCTCGTAGGCAAAGAGGTTATCTCCTGCTGCGCAAGTGATTCACAACCTAGTAGCCGGGCAAGCAGTCGTAGCACCAGTTCCAGAAGGCCAAAATACTCATATAGAAGGTCGGCGGACTGCTCGTCGCTCCTGAGGAGAGACAGCTGTACCCGTACTGCAAGGCGTCGTAACAGCAGCAAGGCCAGCGGGGACAGCAACAGCATGGGCCGAATCAGAGCCAGGTCCAGGCGAAGCAGCCAGGAGCCCCGCAGGAGCATCAGCACGGGTGCTGACGGCAGAGGTAGAGGGCAGAAGCCAACGGTTAACAGACTTAGGACTAGGAGCAGCAGCAGGAGCAGCAGGCACAATACTAGGAACAGGAGCAGACGCTACCGCAGCAGTAGACGCACTATAAAGAGATCGTGTGGTAGACCCTGTCAGCAGCATCACCAGCAGGAGCAGGATGCAAAGGATCAACATGAGACGCAGCCCCAGCAAGGAAAGCATCAGCAGCTGCTGCAACAGCAAGAATTTCATAGCGACGGCAGCAGAAGCAGCAGGGACTCGGTTGCCTCTCTCGTTTCCCGCAGTCGCCGTCTTCTGCTAGGCGATGGATCGAGCAGACGAGAGCAGCAGCAGGAGCACATACTGCGGCAGCAACAGGAGGAGTTGCTGCAACGGAGGCAGCTACAGCCGCAGTGTTGCTTGCTGCAGTCTAAGACCCTAGCAGGACGAAAAGAGAGAAGCAAGCACCAGCAAAGCCACCGCAGCACCAAGAGAAGCAACAGTCGCAGATCCGCGAGCAGCAGTAATGGCGTTATTCGCAAAGAAAACAGAGCCACCGCATTCAACGAACGGAACAGTAAAGTGGATTCTTCCCCAGAGCCCTTCCATCTTTGCACAGAGAAACACAGCAAGGTCAGTCCGCCCGAGCACCAGCAGAAGGCGGCGCAACCAGAGGAAGGGCAACAGCAGCATCACCACGAAGAAGGAGGAACAAAGCTCCGAAAAAAGGAAGGTGCAATGCAACAAGGAAAACTGGTTCTGCAACAGCAACAACAGCAGCAGCAACTCCACGTGCTAGAGGCGCAGCAGCTCCTGTTGCAGCAACAAAAGCTGCACCATCAAAAGGCAGAGAACGAGCTGAAAGAGAGGCAGCATCAACTGCAACAGGAAGAGCTTGCCCTACATTCAAGGCAGCAGCAGCAACAGGAGCGGGCGGTCCGCTTCCAGCGCCAGCAAAAGCGTCTCACTGTTGCTGCAGCCGCTGCTGTTGGCGCTTTGCAGCAGCAGCTTCAGCTTCTCCGAAAGCTACTACAGCACAACCTAAAAGACGCTGCGATATGGATGGAAAACAGCCTTATGGGGTTCAAATCTGTTTGTGACAGACAGGCAAGTTACATTAGGAGTGTAGCTATGCAGCTTCAAAGTCCGCATTGCAGTCTCTAGGCGATCGACCATATCCGGCTGTGGTGCAGGTTGGAACAGCTGCGGCCGCAGCAGCTGAGGCAGCTTCAGCACATGACGAGCAGAAACAGCAACTGCAGCAGAGCATCACCTTGCTGCAACTGGAGTTGCGGCACACCGCGGGAGCTAAGCAGCAACAAGAAAAACTCGTGAGCTATGACCTTCAAATAAGGACCCAAAAGGCGCACCAGGTAGCAGCCATGGCTCGTTTATCCTTCGTTTGCTCCAGGATAGTACTCATGCTTGAGGGTTTGTGCTTTTAGGTTGAAATGCTGCGAACTCAGCAGGAGGAACAGCGGGAGGCAGCAGCAGCAGCAGCGCAGCAGGCTGAGGAGCGCCTAAAGCAGCAGCAGGCGATGCAGCAGCAACACCTGGAACAGATTCAGGAGCTCAAGTGTGCCCACCAGAAAAAGCTGCAGGAAGCCCAGCAGCAACATCAAAGGCAATTGCAGCAGCTACTTCAACAGCAGCAAGCAGCCAGCAGCGAAAGGGAGCAGCTGCAGCAGCAACTACAGGAGGCTCAAGAAGCACTAGAAACACTCAGGCTGCAGAGAGAAGATGTGAATATACCTAAGCCTTCAACGTGCTGCAAGCCTACTTGTGGATACCGCTGCCTGCTTTGTGTCTGCTGCTACTGCTTTTCTAGCATCTACTTGGTGTTTTTTGTGGCTAGGTTTTTGGATTTTGCTGTGGCTTTTGCATGTAGGAAAAAGCGGAAAATGATAAGCAACAGAGAGCCAAGGCAGCCGAATTGAGGCGAGTTACGGAAAGCAACACCCTCCTACGCCAGAAGTTGCAACAGCAGGAGCAACAGTTACAGCAGCACCAGCAGCAGCTGACCCTCCTGCAGGAGCAGGCCGCGAAAGATGCGCAGCAGCAGCGGGAAAAGCAGCAGAAGCAGGAGCAGCAAATGCTGCAGGCTGTGGAGCAGCTGAATGCAGCTGCCTCTCACAAAGAGGCCAGATTGCAGAGTCTGCAGCGCGAGAAAGAAGCTGACAAACTGCAGCTAGAGAGGTAATCGCAGATCCTAAAACTGTTGGCCCAGGCAGAATTCGCGAAGCTAATCAACCGCCAGTATTCGTTATGCGTGTTGTCGCAATGTGCCCAGATCAACAGCAGTGGGGGGGGCTGGTCGGTTTGTCTTTCCTCTGCCCCCCACCACCTGTTACAGGCTGCTTTAGAAGACAGTGCTGAGTTGTGAATTTGGGGTGTCTTGCGTCGCTTTGCAGGGAGAGGCAATTTGTGCTGCTGCAATCTGAGGAGCTCGAAGAAGCCCGAAAACGGCTTGCTGCAGCAGCTTCACAGCAGCAACAGCAACATCAGACGATCCACGAGCAGCAGCAGCAGCTATTACGGCTGCAACGGAAGCAACAACAGCAAGAAGACGAAATAGCGTCGCTGCGGCTACAACTGCAGCAATTTAAACAGCAGAACGAAGCTGTTGAACGAGAGCACGAAGAGCGATATGCGCTACTCCAGGTACGGTGCAAAGAGTATCACAGCTGAAATAGCTGTTCTGGCTGGTGAAAGCGATGGTGCTGGTCGCATTTCTAGAAGTGTGAGTCCTTGTGTTGCTCTTGACGGATTGGTTGCTGCGTCAAGGGTCTATACGGCACGTTGCCTCTTTTTCCGCTTCATTCCCATCCAGTACCCACATACCTGCTGTCACTTCCTCTGCCTAAGCTAAAATTTCGGTTCACGGTTTTCTACAGGCCGAATCAAGCCAACGTTTACAACAGCTGCTGCAGCAGGAGCAGCAGTTGCGGCGGGAAGTTGCGGCACAGCGCGAGTTGTTGCGAAAGGGCAACAGCAACACCGATGAGCTGTTGCTGGCGAGGCACGAGCTAACTACGCTTAAGCATGAGCTGCAGGTGTGTTCGTCGTAGCTGCAGTCGCTGTTTTACGCTGTCGTGGTTTCTTCTTTACTTCAACTGGTTCTTGCTGCTTTTGGTTGGCAGCAGACACTCGTGAAGCAGCAAGGTGCGCTGCTGTCCTTGCGCGACTGCGTTAAGTCAACCTTCAAGCTTTGCTGCTGTCGCTTTCTACAGGAGTTGTTAGCTGAGGAAACAGGAAAACGCGAGGCCCTGCAGCAACAAAATGAGGAGCAACAGCAGCAAATTTCCACAAAGCAGCAGCTGCTGCGCTGTCTCATGCAAGAGAAGGCCGCCGTGGAGGGACAGCTATGCCAGCTACAGCAACAGCAGCAGAAACAGCAACAACAATACGAGGAAACGTGCAAACAGCACCTAGCGCAGACCCTTCAGCTACAGCAGGAGCGAGATGAAGAGCAACGGAAGGCCGAGCAACTACAAGGCAAGCTGGAACAGCAACAACAGCAGCTGCTGCTCCAGCAACAAAAGCTCAAGTGTCTTGCAGTGAGTGAATGTGAGACTGCTGCTGCCAGAGGTCTCTCTCCCTTCAGTAGTTATGCTGTTGCGCCGGCTGCTGGTGCTTTTCATTAAAACCAGTGTTGATGCGTCCGTTGTTTGGGTCAGCGTCAGGACGAGGAGCAGCAACAGCAGCTGCTGCTGCTGCAACGGGAAGAAGCAGCGCTCCATGAGCGTCTAAGTCTAGAGTCAGCAACGGCAACAAAGCTGAGAGAAACGCTTTCTGCGGCGCAGCAGACGGTCCAACAACAGCGGCAGCAGCTGCTGCTGCTGCAACAGGCGTGCGTGAGAGGAGGGGAACGGATCGACGAGGAACTTCTCAAACAGACGAATTTAGACAAGTCTGCAGTGCCAGATGCAGCAGCTGCTGGTGCTGCTTCTGAAGTTGCGCTAGAGCCACCTGATGAATCGCGTGTTGCTGAGCCTACGAAGACTGAAAATTTTCCTGCAGCAACAAACACAGATGCACAAACCATGGGTGAAACGGGGAAGAGCACGCATTTGCTAGCCGCTGTGCTTATGCAGAAGCGGTCGATAGAAGTTCTTGACCCCTCAAAGACCAAAGATAAACAGCAGCAACCGCAAAATCGCTCGGACGCTCCTAAGCAAAGCCGCCAGAGTAGCGCCGATACATGTGACACTGAACTGCATGTAGACGGCAACGACAGAAGCTGCAGCTTCCGCGCTGTGCACAGAAGCAGCAGCAACAGCTCCCCCCGAACGAGTAGCGTGGGGAGCGACAGCAGCAACAGCAGCAGCTGCACGAACACCAAGCTAAGGAGCCCTTTTGGTTTCTTCCAGGGGAGGGATTTATCTAGAGGCAGCGAGAGCAGCTGCAGCGCTGAGGAACAGCCACCACAGCCATTGAGGCCTGGGGACACACCTCGATTTGGTCCAGCGGCATATCTACTGCCGAAAGTGGCTAATAATTCCAGCTACCCAACCAGCATGCACGGAGACATGAATCAGCAGCAGCTCAAGGAATCATCCTCAGGAAGCAAGCGGATGGACACCTCTTGCTGCAGCAAAGAGAACACTGGTGGCAACCAGCTCGCGGTGCTGCAGAGTGAACTAAGCGGGGTCCGTAGCTCGGCCGTCGCCGCTAGAAAACGGATGAAGCAGCTGCAGCAGCAGTTGAAGAACGTAAGTCCTGCTCTGATGCACAAGTGACGACGTTGCTGCTTTTTGACGCAGGAGCCCAGGGTTGCATCACGTTTGGTGTCCCCAAGCCCAGCAAAAGCAGTTGCAGCAAGAATGGAGCTGCACGAATTTGCAGCAGCACGTATTCAAAGAGCAAATTGTCGGAAACGTTTGCAGGGAGCCTGCTCGAGCCTCTCTTCATGAGTCTAATGCACTGCTTGCGGACCTTTGTGAACTGAGAAGCGAGAACCGCTTAAAAGGCGAGGGTTGTTCGTAAACTGGACGGACCTAAAAGGTTTCTGCAAGGCTCACTGCTTGGGATTTGAAGCAGGCCTGTTCCATACGCTTATGCAGTAGGGGTCACTGTCTGTCCTTGACTGCAGGTGCAGCAACAGCGCGAAAGTATTGAAAGCTATCAGCACCAGCGGCAACAAGAAGAGGCTGAAGTATATGAGCTGCTGGCGCGGCAGTCCTGTTGTTGTGAAATAGCATATCAAGATCTCCTCCAACAAAGCACCCGGTTTGCCGCTGCTGTCAAAAACAAGCAAAAGCTTGAGGCTGCTTCTGCTGCCTTGGCCTCCACAGAGGACCCTGCGCTCGCAACAACGGAAAGTCTGGCGCCAGCAGCAGCAAGAGCTGATGACGCAGCACACGGGCACTTTGGAGGCTTTTTTGCCGATGCACAAGACACAGAAAAGGAAGAAGCACTGCGACTACTATTAGCCGCAGCAGGCTGGAGCAAAGTGCGCGCTGCAATTCAGTATTGGTCAAGGGAAGCGAGCAGGTGAGCATATTGCTGCCGCATTGTTCTCTTTAGTCGCCTTCTAGCAGTAATACTGCACATTAACTGTGGTGCACAGAAGCATTCATAGAGGCTGCTTCAGCTATTCGCTGCTTAAAATGCTAGTGGCCTGCTGTTCCTTGCTGTTGCACTTGCTGCAGCGCCAAGTGGATACTGCAGCGAGCTCATACAGAGAGAGATGCAGCAGCAAATGCCAGGCAGAATGCTCAACGACAGTTGCAGCAGCTGCAGCAACGAGCAGATGCAGAGAGGCGGCAATTGCACCAGTTGCAGCAGGAAGAGCTCGCATTGCAGTCGCAGGAGGCGCTCTGCAGGGACGAGCTGCGAAGTTTAGCCAGCAGGGAGCAGCAGCTGCTGCTACAAGCTCGTCAAAAAGGAATGGGCAGCAGCGGCAGATGCCGCAGTAGAGTGCCTCTCTTCAGTGCACGCACACTTAGCTCCAACCGCAGCGGGAGCAGCAGCAGAAACAGGTCAGGCGTCAATCGTAGTGTTTCAGCAGACCCGCCTGGCTGTAGCAGCTGCAGCAGATCGACTTGTAGTGCACACGCTTCGCTTTCTTCTCCCGCTGTTGCTTCTTGTGACGGAGAAAACAGCAGCAGCAGTAGAGGCTTGAGGGCCCTTGAGTCTCTCGAGAAGCTTTTGCAGCAGCACAGTATGCTGCCCGTGTCCACTTCAGCTGCTCGTAGAGACCTAGATGTGACACATGCATCAGGAACTATGGACCCGAAGCGTCCTCCAAGCAAAGGTTGCTCTTTCTGGGTACAGTTAGAGAAAGGCGCAGGGATATAGAAATGGCTGTCGAGAATGCCTCGGCCACTGCAACAACGAAAACACCGCGTTGACTATTTGTTTAAATTATCAGCTGTTCTTCTTGCTATCTGCTTTGTTTTGGGGACCTGTTTGCGGCTTATCCTCCCAGACCCTGAAATCCATATGCTGCGCGTCTCTCCCAGACCCTTGACGTGCGCGTGCTGAGCGCCTTAATATGTGCGTATATGCGTATATGCTTCGATTGACCATTGTGCCTTTAAGAACTAGTAAGAAAAGCCCTTGCACAAGCAGTGAATTGAAAAGCTGCAGCGGCAGCACTGCAGAGATAACTCAGACTGTTTCCGCAGGATCATCAGTTTGCTGCTGCGATTTGTTACAGCGCCTTTCTAGGGTATGGACAAGCAAACGAACCAGAGCCGCTCGAGCTCTGGCCTCCCTGCCCATTGCTTCGTACTGCTGCCCTTTGCTGTAGTTTTGTTGCCGTTGCTCCTTCTGTTGCTGTGGATGAAAGTGATTTTGTTGTTGCTCCCCATGGCTGGGGAACAGGCAAGTTACTTTCGCAGCTGTCAATATGAAGTTCACTAGAGAGTTTTCTCTCTGAGACTGTGCTGCCGATGTTGTTGCTGCGGCCTCTGGTTGCGGTACTATGGGGTCCCCTGCTGTAGTTCTTAGGCTCTCAGCTGCAGCACTAGCTTGCGCATTTGCACCGAAGGTTGCAGCGGCATCTGCAGCTGCAGCAAGAAGCCGTTGTTGCGGAGACATCATGAGGCTGTCCAAGTCAACTAAGGGCAGGGAGGGGACAGGGAAAGATGGGGCTATTGGGGGGTGCAGTGCAGGCCTCAGGGGGGGGAAGGGCTGCAGCAATTTTGGCTTGATAAGTTCAAGTGGCGTGCCTATGGAGTTCGTATTTATCTGCTGCAGTAGTTGCTGCAGGCGTAGCAGCAGTCGCGGCTGCAGCGCAAAACTCTGCTGCTGATGCAGCAGTCGAAACTCCCTAGGAACATCTGGCGGGGCCTCTAGGCACGGCTGCGGCAGCAGCGAAAGCACCTCTGTGTCTATCTGTCGGGTATACTTGCTTATTGCTGCTGTTACTTCCCCTGTGGTTGGCTGCAGCTGATCCAGAGACACACGACCCAGGAGCAGCTGCAGAAGCAGACGCACTAATTCTGTATTACTGTAAAGGTTCAAGTAAGGGTCCTGCAGCAGCTTGCTACTACCAGCAGCGATCAGAACCCCTCCTCCAGCAGCAGCAGCAGCCCCAATGAGCGGACGCTGCGAAGGGCTGCAGTAGTTACTGCTGCATAGCAGTGGCACCGCAGGAGCTTGAACATAGACAGTGGACCCGTAAGGATAAACAAATACACCGCCGGTGCAATCGCTGCCGTTGCTGCTACCGCTCTGCTGCTGCTGTTGCTGTCGTTGCATTTCCTGCTGTATCTTTTCTCCTACGAGCTGGTCCTGCTGGAGCAGCACTTCTCTTGGGTGGTATACGCCGCGCTGCTGCTGCTGCGGCGTCGGGGGAACTGCAGAAACAACAGAATCTGCAGCAAGGGAAAGACCCATCTCTTCAAGCAAGAAGTTTACGTTGCTACTGCTACTGTTGCTGCCACCTAGAACGAGAATGCTGCGGACCTGCCGCACACTTGCGGTTGATGCTTTTGCATGAGAGGAACAACCAGCATTCCCTGCTGTCCTCCCTGTAGAATCCCGTGCCTTCGTGGCATGCACACTTGGATCACCCAGTGGAACCGGCTCGTCGCTGGTGGAAGGCGGCGGAGCTGTAACTACCGTGGCAGCTGTTTGAAGCCCAGTAGCAACAACTGCATCCGGAACGTTGGCGACTGATGGGCCTGGTACTGTGTCAGTATGTGATGCTTGGAGAAAGAGTTTCAGAGACAGGAGCTCATCTGCAGTAAAGGGCTTGACTGGATTGCCCAAAATGAGCAGGGATACGCCGTGGCGGTGCAATCTCTCCAGGTTGAGGAGAGATCGGTTGACGACACATGTGCAGCCCAGCTGCTGCAGCAGACGGCAGCAGCGTCGCAGAGAAGGGTCATTTGGATCTACCGTCTCTCCCTTTGAAACATTGAATGCAACCACAATACGCTGCTGCTGTTGGTGCTGCTGCAGCTGTGTGCATGAAGAAGTACGTGGGAAATGTGTGGGATGCTCAGGCGGCATTGGTGGCAAGCAGCTTTTGCTTCTCTCTTTTCTCACGTTTGCAGAATGCGGTTACACAGACTCTTTCGGGGGCCAATTTTAGGCAGTAAAAACAGTTAGAACGGTTAGAGTCTGTACTTTCCTTCTTCTGTGCATGCCATCCTATTCAGCTAAGCAACCATAGATCAGTTTGAGTTCGCCGTCTAACAGGTTGTGTCGTCAGTCTAACCTGCCCCCTACTATACCTTTTCCAAGGGCATTTGTGCAACGTTGTCTCCTCCGCTGTATATCTGTGTCTCTTCGTTAATTTGTGGTGTGGTTCTCTTCTTTTTGCTTGCCTCCCCTCGTTCCTCTGTGTCCTCCTGTGCAACCGAGTCTGCAACCGATGCTCACTCCACGTCGGAGGGACGCATCCGCTGTCACCATCTGTCGGTTTATGGTTGTACCTTTGATACCAGCACCCGCCACGGTGCATCCAGTTGCCTGCCTACTGTTGCCTCTAGCCTTCGTCCCCTATCTCCCACCCACTCTTCGTCGATATATTCCTGCTTTGAGTCCCTCCACTGCAGCTCTCGTTCTGCTCAATATTATCTCTTACAAAATTTCCTATATGTGTCTTCGTAACTAGTGAACTTATTCTGCAGCATTAGCTAGGCTGCAGCAGTTCTGCGAGCAGTTCATTGCGTTAGCCATTCCCGCTGCTGCCGACAACGCAGCGCCTCATCTTAAACACATGCACACCCTAGGTAACTCACCAGCCGAATAAACACCATGCAGATGGGTTAGCCATAAAATAAAAGCGTCTAGACAAAAATGCCAGTGTTTCTGCAGTACAATCCGGCGCCGATTTCTCCAGGATCAAGATCTGCAGCAGCTGCTGCTGCCACTACCATTCCGTGCAGACGGCTGCACGGGGCTCCTGCGCAATGCCTTTGATTTTTTATTCTGCCTACGCATATCCATCCACGCAATTTTGAGCAGCACGCTAAAAGCAAAAGGAAAGCAAGGGGGAGCGGAGCTAGCATTAAAAGCCTGACTGAACATTCAAGCTCTGGCGAGAGCTGCGCCAGCAGCAACTGCTGTTGCTCCTGCCCCAAGTGCGTATTATTTGACGCAACGTAACGTAAATCTTTCAAGATGGGATTTCAAAGGCGGCAGCAACAGTACAAGTAGGTGGCATGCGCCCCATGGATCGTTGTGAACCGTTGTGACCTGTTTCATGCCGCCGGTGCACTTAAGGAGGTGCACGTGTTGTTTATATTGTGGGCCCTGTTATTGGAGGTGGAGGCCATTTGCATGCATGCATCGTTCTAATGAAGAAACTTACTTCAGCAACAGCAGCAGCAATTCTACCAGTGGCCAAAATAGCAACAACCGTTAGAGCAGCAATAACAGTTCACCAATACGGGAAGGGGACCACGAGGGTTTTGGCTTCTGGCATGAAGCGTACAGCCGCTACAGGCGTTGGTAGGGTACAGGCGTTGGTGCTGTTGGTTCTTGCTTCTGCTCGTGACTCTTGCGGCAACTGCCTCTTCTGCCGCAGCAGCAGTGTACGTGTGTAGCTTTGCCTAATGTTGGCACTCGTAATCTGAGTTGCTTGCATGCCCGCTATGGAGGACTCAGTAAGTGTTTAGAAACAATCTAAGCTACTGTCTAAAGTGCAACCGCCTGCAGCAAAGGGACGACGGTTATCCGTGCACGTAGGGCTGCCTTCCAGCCCTAGCTGCACCACAGGCCTGTCCGTGCCCCAGCAGCATACTTCCTTGGCCAGCAGCGCCCAGGAGTGTTGGTGGCCGGAGGGGGACTCAACTGTTTTTTACGAACTTTTTCTCTACATATTGACTCTATTGAAGCTCGTGAGGGTTCACAGCTAAAATCGAGGACTCTTGTCGCACTTGGTAGCATCGCGTGGTTCACCGAGCCAGGTGCGCGCAACGAACCTGCAAACCTCTGCAAGGGAGCTTAGCATGCTGCGATAACTGGTGGAAAAGAAAAAAGCAACTGGGGAAAAGACCTTAAACGTTTTCTGGAGAACTCCTTGTCAAAGCCTAGGCCTTTTTTTCTTGCGTCATGAAGACTATTTATCATCTGCCCTCGCGTGGGGAGAGGACTCACGGTTGAGAGCCTTGCCGAGCACAGACAAGCTCGATTTCCCCATCACTTCCTGCAGAAAGTGCATTTCCACCAAGAACAATTCATGAAGAATACCTCCGCTTCTGCCGACCATTCAGATATGACAGGCACCGAGATGCGGAGGCAGTAGAGGAGTTCTTTTGTTACCTCCGTCTGTGCCTTCGTCTTCAAAATGCGCCGGAAGATCTTCATTTGATTTTAGCATCTTCCGTATTCGAAGGGAACGCATGACAATGGCGGTTGCTTTTCAGCAAAGGTTCCGCTTTTCTGGGAAGCATCAAGATCATGCAAGTCTTGCGCGATGCTGTGCGGTGCATGTTTAGTCTCCAGTCTGTAGGGGAAGAGGCTATTGTGGGACTGTGAAAACTTGTGCAAGGAAGGGAACCAATTGAACTTTACATCGAGGAACATCAGACAATGGCAAACAGAAGTCTAGCACCAAACCGGAAGCTCCTATATGATTGCTTCATAGCAGAGTTATCCGCTAGGCACAGGCAGCTGGTAACCGGATGGGCCGTAGGGAGGGAACTAAAGGACGAAGCGCTTAACTTCGCCCAGATAGTGATGCATTTCCGCATACAAGAAACGAAAAACGTCTCTCACACAGCCCTTGCTGAGAAAAAAGAAAGTGGACAAGAAAGCGACCCAGATCTTGAGCGTACCGATACTGGGGCTGTGAATGCTAGACTAGTCCAGAAAGGGAATACAAAGGATAACCGACAGTAGGCAGCGAGTTCGGCACCGAGGAAACTGGGAGGAAGTACTGAGCAGCGTATTTGCTTCTTTTGCAATAAACGGTTACCTAATCCGAGATAGGATACGCATAAAGAAGGCTAAGAAACATGAGTCAAGACTTTAAGAAGCGGGAAGAAAACAAAACAAACAAGAAAACGCCCGGGCCCCCATGCAGCATACAGTGCTGTGATGCCCTCACACAGCCACACCTACGCATCCACCTCGGGTGAACTCAGCGCTTATCCAAGCTCGTACTAGCGGCCAGCAGTTGGTAGTATTAATTGGCATTGATATTGGATCTGCTATCTGAGGGTACGGTGAGGAGATGCAGCCAATCAGTTCATTTGTTGGCGCAGTCTCTATGTGTGCGTTGTGCGGATGGCCGGCAGGCCACCGGAATCAGTAAAGTAATAAGCCCCGAAGTGCGTGCTCTATACAGAAACTGGTCATATCATTATGGCGCGGGACTTCTATGTTGGATCGATTCACACTGATACAATTCTAGGCATGCCGTGGGTCACTTTGTGGAGGGCGCGCCTGCGGCTTGGAAAGGGCGCTTTTGAGGTAGATACGTGGGGAAGCGATGAGGGTGTACACCCGTCAGCGGTTCCAACAGAGTTTAAGCCCTCCACTATAAAAGTACTGGAATAAGTGCCCCAGAGAGACAGAAACGAGGAGGCTCCTACGGATCGCAGAGGCACTGCAACGATCGACGGAGAAACGCAGTCATGGTGGTCCTACGAGGACCGCAGGCTCGGGGGATTCTTTTGCGTCAGCATTTACAGGGCAGCAGAAGTGGGCACAATTGAAGGAAGAGTTCTCAGATACAATCAATAGCAAATAACGTCCGGCGGGCCGGCCACCCGCTGGTAGCCCAAGGCACCACCGCATCGAACTCACTCTCGGAGCAGTCCCAAGCATTGTTGTAAGGCGCTGACATCCTCCGTATCTTGAACAGGAAAACGAATGGCAAGCAGAAGAACTGCTCAAAAGAGCAAGACTCAACTGCCAACTAGCGGGTTTGGACACAACGCGTTGCTGGCGAAGAAAAATGACTAGGGGTGGCGAATGCGCGTCGACTTCATGCCCCTCAGCAAAACCACGATGAAATAGAAGTTGCCGGCGTCACAGAACAACGAATTACTTGACCGCTTTCAGGGTTCAGCAGTATATTCATCATATGACTACGTTGACCCGTCTCTGCAGATCCCAATATGTCCAGACGATGAGCACAAAACTGCATTCCATACCCGCACGCGCAAGGTAGAGTATATCTATGTAGCCTTTGGGCTCGTGCACGCACCTGCCGAACTGTGGCTACATGGAAAGCGCGAATTATTGGGCCAATACACAAGGGGTAGGTGGCACTTTGCACGGATGATTTTCGCGTGCTCAGCTGCCTTGTGCAAGTGCACTAGCAGCGCTTGCGGCGTGATGTGCAACTGCTACACGGGAAGCAGCGGTTCAACAAAGCACAGAAGTGTTCGGCTTTTACTAAAAACGCTGGTTTCGTACGAATTGATGTCTCTGCAGCACGGCCTGAACCAGAATCTTTGAATATAGAAACGGCTAAGACATAACCGCTACCTCAGTACTGTCGCACGGGCGTTCGTTCATAAGTTGCTCGGTCTCGCATGGGACTACGGAAAGTTCATTCTTGGTGTGGCCCGCACCTCTTTCCCTCTACAGAGCTATTTATGAAGGACAAACAACTTGCGTGGATGGAGAAAGAAGACTAAACCACCCGGCGCCTCATCGAACACCTGATATCCTCTTCACTGCTGGCGCTCTCTGATTTCGGGAAGCGTTTCTTCCTAAGAACAGACGTCAGCGAAGCAGGAGTTGGAAGGCAGCTCTCTCAGCAAGCCACCGATTCGAAAAAGCACACAACAGTAGCCTGTCACTCACACTGATTTATGGAAAGGTACGTGAAGCATCCGGTACGTGAGAAGGAACTCTAAGCTTTCTGGAGGGGCGTACAACACTGTTGACATTATTTTTATGGCAGGCACTTCCCTGCTCGAACCGGCCCTGAATCCCTGAGGCGCCTGGTGTAGCGCGGAACCATTACAATGGAGCTCAAGTTGGACTTCTAGATGTTTAGCTCGACGAACAGTAACAAATATAGCATTAATATAGATAGAGTAGAACATGTTAGATAGAATATATGGACTATCAAACTCGGAGTGCTCGTCAGCATGCACAAAGCCAGGTGTAGTGAACAGCCTAGTCACCCAGCTGATACTACGCGAAACTGGTTTGCGCAACTTAGGTGCACACTACCTATCTAATTCATATCTCTGCGAATACATTACTAGAAAGCATTAAACACCAAACACCGACTATTCAAGGTCCAAGAGTCGGCTTCTTAAAAGGTCCCTCTCTTAAAAGTCTCTCTTAAAAGTCTGCTTGTCCTCAAAGCGGTAGGACTGCGTGCTTCACCCTCTAAGAGGCAAGCTTCGAAGGACCCGCCAGCCCCAAATCCTAAGGGCTGTAGGCAGATGTTGCCCATTCAACCACAACGGCTGTCTAAAATTTCCTTAATATGTACTAAATATTCTTCACAATGCGCTTTATAACGATTGTACTGGCCAGAAGCGTAGCGGGGAGCCCCTTGTAGTGCCCGTGCACTACAACTTCCCCCCCGCTCGGACTAAATACCTCTCCCTTCACAACAAGAAAGACTAACAACACGCCACACAGAGCGTAGGCCTGTAGGCCTGAATTAAGACGGGAACAAGGAAGGTGTGATAACCGTCAGAGCGCTTTGGCGGCAGCCTTGCCGCTAATGCGATCTTCCGGTGTCCCGCAACACCCCGAGGATCTCCCCAGAGATCCATTCCGCCTCTGCTGTCAGCATCCATTCATCAGATTGAAAATATCCAGCTGTGTCTCGGCCTTCGGTGACTCCTCCTCACCTCCGTCTGCTATTGAGTTCTTATGAGCTTGGTTGCTGATATGGCTGACTGGCGGGGGGCGGAGCCCCAATCCATGTATAGCAGAGTCCCCCTCAAGGCTCATCGATGATACATACCCGCACTGTCTTTCCTGCTTCCGGAGAAGCCAGTATGCGGTGCCTTCCCTCCGCATTTGCCTTACCCTCCGCCTCCCTTTTGCCTTTCTGCACATGACCGAGCTACCGTTAGCCCGTCCCACGTCTCATTCATGTGGGGTCGCAGCTTGTTCGACTGAAGAGACCACGCCACTCTTTGCGTGGTCGACGAAGCAAGCCCTAACAGAACTTCGTCGGGACCAAACCCCCTCAAGAAATCTCCCGTGGAACGCTCTCCTCCACCCCACGTCTTCGATCTCATGACAACACGATCAACGCGCATCTGTTCGTTATTGACCGCTGTAAACATACACTCTTCTGAAGCTCGCTGCGCCTTCATCTGTAAACGTGCAACTCTCTCCTGACTAATGAAACTCTTAGAGGCCTCCGTACCCAAAAGCGCTTCGCCGTGGCTTCCAGCCACATCTACTCTTACAACAGCGGTAATGCCCACGTTGCACAATATACCGCCCTTCTTAGATTCTGATAACACACTAACTTCACGCCTCCTTGGCGTCACTACACTCTCATCAGTTGGATAATTAGACTCGTCCGTTCCCTCTGCCTATCTTCTGGAAAGGCCGTTTTCTACTCGCCGCATCTCTTCCACTTCATCCGTGGTGGCCTCCACCTGTAGCTGAACTCCCACTGTCTGCAGATACTCTTCGATTTCAGTAACCTCTATCGTAACGGGCCTGACCCGCCAAATATCTTCGTCGCCCACTCCGGGGAGACTGGAATGTCATTACGTCCACGCACTACAGCGCATAGAACCCCTATATCCTTACATTCATAGCATACTTCGGTTCTCTTAACCATTGTATTCTACAGGCGGAGTTCCCTCCGTTGCCTTCTCCCCTCTCCGTTTCGCTTGCGGCAGATCATGCAGCATCTGTTGGCGCCTGGTCAGCCTGCCATCTTCCGACACTATCCTGAAGTTAAGCTTGTGCTGTGGCTCTTCGTGACACGCTGTCGTGTACGAGCACACCCTTGACGTCCGGGGGAAAAGTCCATTCGGCGGAACGATGGGTGTTTCCTCATCTTCTACAACCAATTCACGCTCGTATAGGAATTTTCTCCTTTCCGGGTCCGAGCCTGAGTTACCGCTTAGGATCTTTCTGTTGCATAGGTGAATGCCCGTCTTGACGACACATCCTGAGACAGGTGAGGAAATGACTCATCAATTGTCACAAATGCGGGCTCAACATAAGTGCAGGAGGTCTCAGGTAGCATCATCCCGTTGCGCAGGTTCATTTGCGCATTGGCCTCCGACCGCTTGGATCCTACAACGTCCCTGTTCAACAGCGACTGTTGTCGCGGATTCTACACCGAATGCAAGAGATTTCGAGTTAAACGTTTCTTGGACCAGCCCCCAGATGTAGTGAACAGCCTAGTCACTCAGCTGGCGCTACGCGAAACTCTGCTCTGCGCAACGTAGGTGCACACTACCTATCTAACTCATATCTCTGCGAATACATTACTAGAAAGCATTAAACACCAAACACCGACTATTCAAGGTCCAAGAGTCGGCTTCTTAGAAAGTTTTTCCTTAAAAAGTCCCTCTCTTAAAAGTCTCTCTTAAAAGTCTGCTTGTCCTCAAAGAGAGGTACGACCGCGCGCCTCACCCTCTAAGAGGCAAGCTTCGAAGGACCCGCCAGCCCCAAATCCTAAGGGCTGTAGACAAAGGCTGCCCATTCAGCCACAAGAGCGGTCTAACAGCTCCGTAATATATACTAAATATTCTTCGCAGTGTACTTTATAACGATTGTACTGGCCAGAAGCGTAGCGGGGAGCCCCTTGTAGTGCCCGTGCACTACACCAGAGCTGGGTATAAGGCCGGCGTGCACCTCAGGCCCTGACCCTCTGCGAGATCGGAGGCAGCTCTGCTAATCTGGGATTTTCCTTCTACAGAGAAACTTGAATATTTCAAAGGAATGTTATCTGATTATTTAAGATATTTTAAGGTATATTCTTGGGATTTTATCATAGGGCGCAGAGTTTGTACCCACTAGGTGTACTTGCATACGGCGTACACGTAGTAGGAACAGATTCCGCTACTCAGTACACCTGGGAGCAGTTTCTAAGACCGTGATAATGAAAGAGCTGCAAGGTAGCATTGGCGGTTTTTGGAGTACGACTTGGCAGTCAAGTATATCAAGTGCATCACCAGCATGGTTGCAGATGCAGTCTCTCGAAGCCCTACCGGTCAAGCACTGTGTTCTGCAACTGTTCGTACCTGCCACACTTCCCGGTTCCTCTCTAAATTGAGTTATTCTTACTCCTTAGCTTCTCATGCGGCTGCAGTTCGCTCTAAGATAAACAACAGGCAAAGTCATAAACACCACAGCGCTGACAACGATCTCTTGTGGTACCAAATGAAACGTGGATTCCGCCAACTATTCTTTCAAGCTTCACTTCGCACAGAGATTGTGCGCAAAATGCACGCACATTCTTTTGCGCGTCATGGTTGTGTCAACAGAACGGTGAAGCTGGTTGCTATGTCCTCTTGGCGGCCTAGCATGCGCCCTTCCGCTGATGGGTATGCCCTCTCTCAGCCGAAATGCCAGCAGCACAATTTAGCAGCACACTCTTAAAAGTGTTCTCGTGCCATGTCTCTAGATCCCGACGTGTGCATCTCCATGCATTTCTTAGTGGGCCTACCAGCAGTTCGAGGCAGCGACAGCACCTTGCTTTGCGACAGACTCAGAAAATATGCAGATACGCCCAGTTTATGCCCTGCTCGAGTTCAGTTGCAGCAGAGGGAGCGGCCTAATTATATCACTAATTTGCGTCTGAAAGCTGCACGCCTCTCAAGAAAATATCAATGCTGGAAGGACCAGAAGTCTCTTATCGCTTTCTGGAGTGAAAACGTGAAGCACCTTAATGTGACGCCTACCATGACCACGGCGAAACAGCAGAGGCATACGATCAAGATGAGTGCATCAATAGCACACTTGTGGTTGGCGCAGTATTTGCGACTCTATACTGCACAGCGAAGGGAAACAAGCTATTCATCAAAACGACTTGATTTCCTTCCCTCTGCAGCCGGTGCTTATAATGCAGCAGTGCACTCTTCGACTCATTGCTCTCCTGCACCCCCCCTCTACACTGAAACGCCTTGGGCTGATTCGACATGAAAGCTGGCTGCCGAGCGCCCCTGTCGTAAGCCTGTAGCCAGTGACCTCCATATACAGCTTGGACCAGCGTAGGACTGCATGAATAAGGCTCAGGGACGAAATGCAAGAAACCATATCAAACGATATCCAGCAATAATTATCAACTAAGGCGACTTGCTTATTGCGGATTCGCAGCGCTTTCGAACTGCGTAGGAGAAGCATCAACCGAAGGCACTGCCCACGTGCTGGATAGGGCCCTTCTCTGTTTGCTCTTGGGTTAAAGTGTTGGTTTGCGTAGTGAGCGTATCCTCAACATGGCGATGCCAGCATACTGTCAGCTCGGGGGAGATTTCAACGTTTCCCTGAACTTTCTGAGGAAATTAACATTCTCAGCGGTAAACCTCAGCAACGCAACAGAGAGAAAGAACAACTGGAGGCGACCGAGATTCTGGACACACTTTAATCCAATCACAGAGGCCAACACCAATGTGAATCTTATGTCAAATGGCCAGGGAACCGAAAACTCGAGTGGGCTTTTGTTGACTGCTTACGTGCACAAATTCAAGATAGTCAAAGATAGATAGGCTAGCGGCTCTCCCCTGGTTAGCGGCAGCACCTGTACACAAGGGTGCGTGCAGCTCTGCCTAAACCTACGTTTTTACCGATCGTTGTGTGTCCGAGCACATGCTGTCGTAGGCTAGTTTGCAAACATGATCCTGAGGGCTACTCGGGTCTGGTTTTAATCTTTCGCATGCCGTTGTCATCATGCGCTACTTGCAGGGCATCGCTGCCCCCAGCACCTATCTTTCTTATTTTTGGGTCTGCGCCCCCGCCTTCCGGGCCGTTGGGCCCTGCTCTTGTTCTCTTAGATGTTGAGATATAGTGGGGTTCTCGCTCAAAATGGCTTTCTCGACAAGTGCAAACGGCATGAAATGCCGTCGTTTACCAGCGACCACGCCAGTTGACGGTCCCCCTGTCGTGAGCAGCGGGTCAGCAGCTGCAGCAGCATGTGCAGCGGCACCTACCCGTAGGCCGGCTGTTCCTGCTCGCCGTTATTTTTCTTTTTCACGTTCTTGTGTATAGAGGACCAGGCACACGAGGATATGTGTAGCTTTGCGAAACTGGTGGTCAGAAGTAGGTGTTGGTACTCAGATTCATGCTTGCCCACAGCCTGACTACGGATAACAAGTAAGTGCTTAAAGACACTCTAAACTACAGTCTACTATGCTAGCGCATGCAGCAAGGGCTCACTGGCTGTGCGTAATTCTGGTGATGCCTTGTAGCTCCAGCTGCAGCAAGTTGCTTTGTACCTCATGAAAAGGCCTGTCCATGTGGCCACCAGCCCAGACTCTTCGCCAACTGCGCCGAGATGGGTTTGTAGGATCGAAGGGGGGGGGCTTAACTGCCTCCTACTAACTCCTGCCTCAACTACGAACTCTTGCTGTTCGTGATGGTCCTCGGCTAAAATCGAGGGATCTCCTTACACTGAATGGAGGGGAGGCCAGATGCTTTTAACGTATTCCTTCTCTAAATATTCGGCTCATACTTCGTGATGGTTCATGGATAAAATCCAAAGGACGCCACTGCAGGTACCAACATCACGCAGATCATGCTACGGGTCTTCATCGGCCGCAGCTAATACTACAAGGCAGCGCCACATGCACGTACAACCAATGCTCCCTTTGTTTCATTGGCAAGTATTGCAGACAGAAGTGCTGGTTGTGTTCACATGCTTGCTTGACCCTCCATAATAAGCCTGCGAGCAGTGCTCGCAGGGATGCGAGTACCATCACGAAGAGCGTGATGCATTCCCCTATAAGCAGCACAACTCAAATGCAGATGCACTTAAAGCATCTAAGATAAACTGAGATCGCATTATCACGAGCTAGGCTGCGGCCGCATTTCTGGTACTAGCATCGGCTTTGTGTGTGAATTCGGAAGATGGGCATCAAGCCAAGGCCCCCCACGAAGAACGAGCATGCAAGCAGAAGGTAAGCATCAACTGCATGTCAAGCCATTCTCCAACCAAAAGCATCACTTAAAAGATTGCGCGTTTCGTTGGTCAAAAATGGTCGGAATGCGGCATTTTACTGAGCACGACATGGGAACAAAGCTCCCGCGGAGTCATGCAGCCCCAAAGCTGCAACTGATGCCTTGGCAGCACGCCGCATAGGCCGCACGCCACATCTTCGAGCAAATTAATGTATATTTTAGTAAGACCAATAAAATTTCACGGCGACTCTGTAACCGTTTTTTAGTCCCGGGCCATTAATAGAGCCCGGTACTACCCACACCCCTTGCTTGTGCTGCCCCCCTTTGTGCCGTTGAGGAGAAATGACCGCCAAGCCACCAGCGCCAGCCTCAACTGGGAGAAAAACCCCCAGCGAATTCCTACAGAGCGTGTTGGGAGGGAACGTCCTTGTCAAGCTCAACAGCGGAGTTATCTACAAAGGTAACCGTCGGCACTATCTTCATGATGCAATATTGAACACAGGAAGATTGCGGCGCCAACTGCGAACTACCGAAAAGTTCGTGCTACTTAGTTAACTGATTTGCAACATTTAAAAATTATGTGCGTCATAGATAGTGTAGCGTCTGCTGCAAGCTGCGTCGTTGATGCATTGCACCGATTCCAAGCAGACGCTTCCCGTCGTGCTGGTGTTGCAATGCACGCCATATATATAGGAATTTTGCTTCTGTGGTGTCATAGTTGGCAGTTATGCATGCTTTTTACTGTACGCCTTACTCGCCCAATCTAGAAAATTCTCTGTTCACAGCGTGTTGCTGCATTGCACCTCTCAATACCAGAAGATGGTTTGGTAATTCACCGATGCTACTGAGCTTGCGGCGTCGTGGAAATGTGCTTCCGAGGATATTATTTACATAAATTATCATTATATCCTCACCGTGTACGTACAGCCACACGCTAAGGGGCCGCCGACCGCGAGGGATGAATGTGCTGCGACCGCAGGTATTATGCAGTGCCTGGATGACCGAATGAATATCGCTTTAGAAAAAGCGCAGGAGTTCTCGGAGGAACAAACGCTTGTGGCTTCTTATCCGCTGGCACTTATTCGGGGGAACAACGGTGAGAGTCCTTCACACAAGAAACCCGAAATGGCAACCTCAGGTTAGTTGTGCTGCGTAGCAGCGAAATTTCTGTGGTGGTAACTGCAGTTTGAATTATACGTTTCTGTTTATTCAGTGCTATACATTAGCTCCGAGAAGGAAGCGGAGACCCAGTGATGGTCTGTGTTGGCATTCTGAACGCCACTACACCCCTGACAATTCAATTGACTATGCAGACAAGAACTCTGCCAGCCTTTTTCGTTTAAAAAATGCTTCTTAGGTCCTATTCTTTTAAGCATGCGCCCCGCTCGACAGAAACACACTCGCTGTGTGTTTGCAATGCGGCAACACACAAGTCCTCAGTGCACGTGCCGGTGCGCCGCTCGTTAGCTAGCTAGCTATACCATGCAGCACACCTAGCTGGACGGCTAGCCACGAATATACAGATGCACCAGCTGCGACGCCGTGAGCAGTTCAGCATCCACAAAGCTCCCAACTGTCGGATGATCATCAGGACTGCTCTCCCGACGATATCACTGGCTGTGGAGTGCAACTGAAATTAGCTGCATACTCATCAAACTGCATGCGGCGCGCATTGGCCACCATGTTGGATTGGCAGAGCCGCGTTTGGAGCTGCACTGTCAGTCACTCTCTCCTTCCGTTTCTCGATGCTTTTTCTTCTTGTGCTTCTTTGGGTGTTTATCTGCGACCTCCTCCTGAGCTTCTGTTTCTTCCTCCGCGCGCCTCTTTTTTTTCTTTGTCTGCGAAACAAACAAGAAACCGCGCGCTGAAGTTTGCCACGGCACGTTCAGTGCCCCTACCAAAACGGATTACACAGGAGGGAGCTTAAGTTCACTTCAAACTACCTTTTCAGAGGCGCCGTTCTGTGTCGATTCGTCTGCTTCTGTTGTTGCTGGCTGTTCCTCCTGTTCTACCTTCACGGCGGGAGGTGCTGGAGTTTGTGGTTCCCCCGTCAATTTGGGGAGGAAGCCTTCCGTCTTTAGCCACTCCTTAGGAGTGTTCTCGTTAGGCCTCCCTTTCTTATCCAGCAACCCCCCTAAAATCATCTTCTTCTTCTCAGACGCACGTGGTCCATAGCCCCACCGCATCGCATAAGTGTCGCGATCCATCAACACTCGTTTGACTGCCGCCACAACCCCATGATCAACACTCGCTATCACAGGAGTTGACATCTGCGCTACGCCTGAACGTCCCAAAGGCGCCCACATTTGCACTTCCATATCTATCCATTTATGCATCTGTATTACATATAGGTAAAGAAACATACATCCATATTGGTTATATATAATGCATATGCGGGTGTTTATCGAGGGGAGCGTATTTCCGTCCCATTCACCACTTACCTAATGCAATGGCCTCTCCCTTCGTAGTCATCAGGACAACTTCCGCGTTGACTTCGATGTTATTTTCGAACCTCAGGACGCCGGGTATCATGAGTTTAGCACCATAACAAATGGCATTGACGCAGGAGTCCTTCACTACGATGCGGGGAAGGCCAACAAGGAGCATCTCCAACGGGAAGATGATTCTTCAGGGCAGCACACCACGCAACCCACGCAAGTATATTTAAAAAATAACTAATTTTAAGAATTCCATAAACTATGTATTCTTTCTCTTTGCAAGCTGGCCCGTGACAGGGAAGCAGCCGGCCTAGCACTACCCCTTTGGGGCCCGAAATGCTTAACTGTCAACCGCCACACGCCTTCAAAAAGCCTCACCTTCGGAGATAAGTTTCGTCTCGGAATGCATCGTAAACATACATCGCATCGAGGACATCGTGGAGCGTGACAAGGTTCCCGTTTTCTTGCAAATTGCCACTTCTCACGCGGCGTAGTTCTTGCATGTGCGCCCCGGTGCCCAACAAAAGCCCCAAATGAACGCATAGAGTTCGGATGTATGTTCCCGCCTCGCAAGACACCCGAAAAACGCACAAATGCTTTTCCTCGTCGTACGACAGGATCTCCGACTCGTAAATCGTCCTATAACCCACACCACCAAACACAAAAGAGGACGAAACTATGGACATGAGATTATCTACGCCGCCCCGCTGAAGCACAGCCCCGAACAAGCCTTGAACAATTGGCCACCCATGAGTTCCACACTTAGCAGCATTTCAATTAGCAAATATTCCAGTCCCCCTGCCTTTGAAAGGCACGCAAGGTGCTCACCTGATCCGCAGCTGCCGCTTGACAGCAGAAATGACTGGCGGCCTTTGAAACAGTGCACCAGTAAGGGTCTCCAGTGCCTGCAGTGCAGAAAAAAAATGCGATGCGGCACTCCGCTCATGGCGCCCTCACAGTTTATATATATATATATATATATATATATATATATATATATATATATATATATATATATATATATATATATATATATACACGGCGTAGAAGACTCTTTGCAGAGCTATGCATTCCAATGTGCATTGTCCTGGTAAATAAGCATAAGCGCCAGAACTGAGCATTTCAAGACGTGGTACGTACCCGTGCCACTTTGGCCTTGCTCTCTGGCTTGGAGTGGAAACGAGCGACGGCCACGTATTCCTTCCCCGCGCTCTGTTGGCTCTTGACGAGCCGAGTAGCCCTGCAAACAAAGTAACAAACTCTAGTACTCCCCAATATTGCACCAAAATACCTGAATGAATTAGGTCACTTCGATCGTTCCCGGCACACCGATTAGCACAATGACGCAGCAAGCCGTTCTCAACTGCCCCCCCTCTGGATGCCCTCTCCACGCGGCATGCGGAATGCGCATGCTGCTTACACATTATAATTATAATTATAATTACATTGTATATTTTAATTCAATGCAAAGTAGATGGTATATGCCGTAAACCAACTGCTGCTTGCCTGTTGATACACACGAGCAGACACCCCGTCACCTTCGGGTCCAGGGTGCCGCTATGGCCCGTCTTCTCAACCCGCAGGATCTTCTTCAGCCACGCAACGACCTGCCCGCAGAAACACGCGATAAACGCAACATCATATCATTCAGTATTACTACACTTCGACTAGTTCCACATGTGACTAACAGTGCAGCAGCAACAACGATTTCAGCAACACCAGCAACAGCACCTCCAGAAGAGCCAGCACCGTGTCCGTGCTCACCTCGTGTGATGAAGGGTTCGCGGGCTTGTCCAGCAGTAACGACCCGTAGTTCAGATGTTGCTGCAGCGGTCTCGCCAACGGGCTGCTGCCGAAAGGCAGCGGAGTGTAGTGCCCCGTCCTTACGTTCAGCCGGTCATAGTTCTACAGGGGCACCACGCACACAGGCAAAAAAGTCAACAGATCCATGCTCATCGAAAACTACACACCAATTGTAAATGCGGTACAAAGTATACACTGGAAGAGCGCATATAGTGATCTAAAGAGTATGCAAGCAGCCCTGCAACACACTGCAACAGAAACGGAAAGGCGCACGGGCCCCTGCATCTTCAGTCTCCAGCAACAAAAATCGAACAGACAGTGCACAGACCTATGGGTCCATACAAAAGGAAGGAGAAAATGAGGGACAAAAAAAATGTACGACTCACCTTCAGGAGCAGCGGCCACTTGCTTGTGTCAATCGGTGGCGGAGTGCTCGTAGGCTGAATAACAAAACCTCCACTCGAGCTCACCTTCTTCTTTTCCTTTTCCCCCATCATGCCAAAGTATATGAAAAACTATGGAGATGCTTCTGAAATAGAGGTTTTAACGGCTGAGAAGACGGACTTAACACTGCATGCACGCATGCGCCGCGTGCCTCGGCCAAAGGGAGCGAAAGCGCCTTTTCGTGGCAGTTAAGCAGCAGACAAACAGATAGACAGAAAGATACAAACTTTAGGGGCAACAAAAACGACGTAAAGAAAGAAAATACAAGTTCCTCGCCCCCACTACGAGCCCTTTTGACCTGGAGGAGCTCAAGAGGCGAGCCACCCGCCTGTTGCTCGCGCTGCAACGAGGACCCCAACCAAATACAAGTAAGGGTTACCTTAAACACGACAAAAGAAATTAGGAAGGCTGATGGGATGACAGGGCTAGCGCATGCAGCAGCTACGGAAATTTCGTGCTGCTGCTTGTGTGGGGCAGCGGGCCCTGCTGCATTGGCTGGTCTCGCGCTGCTCCTGCTCCTGCTGCTGCTTCTTCCCTTGCTGCAGCAAAAAAACCACGTACCTACTAAAATCCATATTTGGATGCACTCGCTACGGCTGGCTCTTCATCTTTTTCAGGTGCTACCTCTACAGCAGCACCAGCGATCCAACAAACCTTGGGGCTGGGCCAAGAAGCCTCTGCGGCAATGCCCCATAGATTTTCTTTGAACCAGCGACGATGCAGCTCGTATTTAAAGATAAGAAGAGAAGTAGACCGAATCTCATGTTCATTTTCCTTTCACAGACAGAATCTCCTAATCCTATAGGGGCATGTACACGAGATGCGGGGGACCGCCTGCCAGCACACCATCGCTGTCTCAGGGCATCCGCCCCCCTCTGAAAGTGTTTAGAACAGCTAGAAGAAGAGCTTAATGCATTACTAAATAGGCTCATAGATGGGTATTCGATAGATCTTGCTAGCGAACGAGGTCCTAGAACACCTCGCGAATTGCAGCATTCACCTTGCCCGCACGCTCCATGAAACGCAGTAGAAGGGAGGCAGCTATTGTCAACTCTTGCAGATGCACTTCAACCCGAACAAAGCGGGGAGCAGCATGCACACCCAAGAGGGGGCTCCCCTGGGGCATCCCGTGACGACGAGCTCCTTTATGGCGAGGAGAGACCCACAAGACTCGCCTGTTTACCAGGTGGTACAAAACACACAGCCAATGCAGCTGCCAAAGCTGCCCACTCAAGGCGCAATACTAAGTCAGTTGCTGCCGCATCATCATCAGCTACAATTGCAACAACAGCAGCTGCTGCAGCGCCACCGCCAGCTTACCAAGCCTGCAACTCCAGTCCTACACAAACATCAAGACAACCAGCAGGCTACTGTACCGATGCAGCCCATGTCTTGTGCTGGGCGGCGCAGTCGGTCAAATTCCTCTTTAGCCAGTCAACAAAAAGGAAGTCCCTCTCAGCAGAACAGCAGCAGCAAGGGGTTGCTGCACAGCTGCAGCAAGGGAGGGGGCAGCCTGCTCTGTGGCAACCCTAGCGATGCTCGGGCAACTCCATTTAGCAGTTCTACCTGCAACAATCGACTGAGTTTTGGCAGCACGCGCAGCAGCTTAGGGTCTGGCAACCAACTTAGTAACAGGCGATACGTGAGCAGCGACCCAGAGCACAGCATCTCAGCAGCCATTGCATCTGCAGCTGCTGGTGCTTGTGCTTCTGCGGACGCAGCGGGGGCCTGTTCAATCCCTGCTACTGTATCTCCTGCCTGTGCTGCTGCTCCTTCTAGCATTTGCTCCGTAGGAGGCGAGTCGTGTACCGACTGGGGCGCGATTTCAGCAGAAGACGGCAGCAGCAGCAACAGCAGCAGCAGCGGGAGCAACGTGTTTGTGGCAGTGCGCGTGCGTCCACTGAGTGAATCTGAGCGTAAGCAAGGAGACAGCAAAAGTGTCTCCGTGGTGGCTCCTCAGTCTCTGCTGGTGACCGAGTGGGGCGCAGGAGGAGGCCCGCGAGGGCGCCGGGTTCGTCGTCGATGTTTTCTGTTTGACAGTGTCTTTGGAGAGAGTGCAAGCCAGGAGGAAGTGTTTCAGTTGAGCACATCACCGTTGCTGCAAGAGCTATTCAAAGGCGTGAATGTCTCTGTCTTTGCCTACGGCGCCACAGCAGCGGGAAAGACCTACACCATGCTTGGCACAGAAGCAGGCCCCGGGGTGATGCCCAGAGCCCTACAGCTCCTGTTCGAGCAGGTCTGACAGCAGCAAGTGCAGCTCTCGTGTGTGTCGGTGGACGCTACAAGTCACGCTGCCTTGCTTCTAGACAGAATGGAACAGGGGTAGTTGACCGGTCGAACACCGTAGTCCTACAGTGGCATGCTACTGAGAATTTCGTTGTTTTCGCTACAAGTGTCTCACTCAAACAGCATTCACAACCCTAAAGTTGCTCCACGAAGTGCTGTTGCTGGAGGGTACAAGACGGCATATATGCATACGCTTGCAGGCAGCCTTGGGTTTAGGGCTGCTAATTCCTTAACGTCACGGCTGATCTAGATGCTGCATGCTTCTATGAGGGTAGCAGCAGCAGCAGAAGCTTACCATCGCATGCAGCTCGTCAGCCGCAGTTTCAACTAAAGGAAGCCACACAGGGTGTCCCAACATTCGCAGCAACCTCACAAACGGCCAGAACATTTTCCTCCTTCTTCACATTGCGTGCAAATGGCACTCATGAAACCTTCAGCTGGGGCTGCTTGGAGCGGGTGTGGGGCGCGTACAGGTCAGCAGTGAGCAGGAAAAGGAGTACGTTTTGAGCTGCTGCTTCGTGGAGATTTACAACGAGACGATTAGAGATTTGTTGGGGCCTCGCGGCGAAGTTTGCGAATTGCGAGAAGACCCCGAGCGCGGTGTGGTGGTACAGCACGCCACTCTCCACAGACTCTGCTCCCCGCAGCAGGCAATGCTGCTCTTGCTTGAGGGCAACGCGCGCAGGACACAAGAGGCAACGAATGCAAATCAAACCTCTTCCAGGTCCCACGCCGTCCTACAAGTCAGACGAGCAACCACCAATCTCTGTTCACAGCTGCATGCAATATGCCGAGCGGGCGGTGCTCCCGCCCCACCGAATCCAGATCGCAAAGAAATGAAACACTCCACAGCAGCTAACCAGCGTGGCTACCTTGAGAGTTGGCGAGCTAGATAACTCAACAAGTGGAGTCCTAGTTAGCTGGGTAGCCAGTTTGCTGGCTAGATACACAGGCAGCCTGGACGCTAGAGGGCTGTTTAAGTGTCTCGCTTCACACTACTCAAGGGTCAGATCGCTAGTCAGAGTGTCGTGTGTGGGAGTTGGCATGGCTCACGCTGGTGGAACGCCACGTCTTCTCAGCCTTTGCTGGCTTTGTGGGGGAAGGCTCCCTACTAGTGCACGTCTTCATTGCCGTTCAAGCCCACGGGGTGCGGGGAAAGTTGACCACTGTATCTAGCAAGCGTATGCAATTTCAGCAGTAGCGTGCCGCATGCGGCTGCTTCAAACGCAGACGATTCACTCGATTTGTTGGTTGTTTCGGCTGGCGCTACCTCATGCACTTGCAGGTTCCATGCGCGTACTGTATATACGTTTTGCATGACTCTAGTTTAGATGGTCGTTTGTAGTGCTTCGGAGTATATGTTGAGCTTATATACTGGATATATTTGGTTTGTGTGCATTATGCACTCTTCCCTGCATGCTTGTGCATATACAGTCATGCCTTCGTTTTGCTGTTATCCCCTCACCGTCGCAGGTGAACGTGATGCTGCGCCGCCGAAATGGAGAGGAGACACAACTATCGAAACTGTCTCTCGTTGACCTGGCGGGGAGCGAACGGGCCTCTCAAACAAGCAATCACGGACAAAGAATGACAGAAGGTGCCACTCTGCACCTATTTCAGGGTGTCAGGGCTGCACGCTGCTAAAGTGTTGTCTTATGTTACTGCTTTAGAGGCTTATGGGTGAGGTTTTGAGGTGTGGGGGTTTAGGCTTTAGGGGTAGGTGCCCAAATGTGTGCTGAAACAAGTATCTACAAGTTGTGCGGTTTAGACATTGAAGGGCGTGGAGGCTGGGGGGTTCATGCAGCAGAAGCTTGCAGTCTGCGTTTTATGGTTAAACACTTCCACATGAGTCCTTTTGCCAGTGTGTGTTTTATTTGTCTGTCCCCACGAATATTCACCTGCGTGTTCGTCTTTGTCCCTCTCGGCGTTTGCCATTTCCTTTCTCGTTCCTTAACAACAGCCACATGCCTCTGCAAAAGCCCCCGTCAAACCCTAAATGCTAAGCCACAAAAACAGAAGAGGCTGCTGTTTGGGCGAAGGCCTGTCAGTGTCATTTCTGGTTCCAGCGTTTAGTGTTCAGTGCTTAGGGTTTAGCCTAGCGTGTAGTGCCGGGCTTGCATTAAGGGGCGTCTCCTTCAAATAAGGTCTTTTGTTTTAAATGTTCTCAAACTCTCAGGTGCCAGCATTAACAGGTCGTTGCTGGCATTGGGAAACGTGATAAACGCGTTGACTGCAAGGGCTGGGGGACCCTCTGGGGGCGCTTGTGGGGGCCCCTGCGCTGGGCCCCCCTTGCGCTTCGTTCCGTACAGGGACAGCAAGCTCACGCGGCTGCTGAAGGACAGCCTGGGGGGCTGCTGCCGCACGGCGATGATTGCAACGGTTTCCCCCGCCAGCAGCCACCAGGAGGAGACGCTCAACACATTGAAATATGCTAAGCGAGCAAAGGCCATTCGCAACAACAGCGGCCAACTCCACAAAGTGCAAAAATGCATCAGCGACACTGACGCCCACAGCGAGCCCGCCGCAGTTGCGGGCCTCAAGGCCAAGCTCCACCAGCTCCAATGCCAACTGCATCGCCAAGTGAGCCACAGACACATTATCAATAAAGCAAGCAGTAACACTTCTGGAAACCAGCATCGTCCATCCACAAAGCGTATCTACAGAAACCCTCCGCAGGTTTGCGATATGCAGTTTAGGTTTTGAGATTGTGGCTTAGCGTTTAGGAGGCTTTTGAAACCTTCACAGAGCTAATTGACTCGTTCCTCAATGCGACTGCTTGCCTATGCATGGACTTGTGTACTGCACGTTGGCTCTGTTTAACCTCTCAACTGTTCGAACCTCTGGGTCAATGAGAAAAGATGCGCGCACTCTTCCCTGTTTTTACGAAAGCTTCTGCGGGCTGGTGTCCTTCGATCACAGGAGGCTCTGCCTAAATATGCGTGCGTGCGTGTGTGTGTGGGTGTGGGTGGGTGTGGGTATATATATATATATATATATATATATATATATATATATATATATATATATATATATATATATATATATATATATATATATATATATGTGTGTGTGTGTGTGTGTGTGTGTGTGTGTGCTGATTTTCATGATTATTCCTTCATTGTTCTATTGCGCTACGCTCCATGCTTGCGGTTATGGGGTTGTTGCTTGTTCACTGTTCTCAAGGCCAACCATCCTTCAGCAGAAAGCCGCTTCCTGCGTCTGGTGCAGGCAAGCACACCTCTTGAGGCTTTAGGCTTTAAGCTTTAGGCTTCAGCTTTATTGTAGCAAAGGGGTCAACTTTTCCATAAAAGCAAAAGAGGCTACCTACTAAACCGCCTTAAATACCCTACAGCTGCACAAAAAAGTCATGTGACGTACAAAGCATACCATGCGACCCTTCCGACACGTGTTTGCGTGCATGCGTGCGTCTGTATGCTGATGCCCTTATTCGGCCTGAGCTTCTGTTCAGGATCTGCACGAGAGACTCAACATGAGAAGGCGGCTGCATGCCAACCCAATCACCACTTTCCTTGACGCAGCAGAGGAGCCAGAGGTAAGCCATTCTCTGGGCCCTAAACTGAATTCCATATTAAGAATATGAAAAGTGCAAGCTTTAGGCCCCCGCCCAACCTGTGGGCCCCTTTTGGCCTCGGGTGTATGGTTCAAGAATTAAAAATGAGATGAAGGCTCTAGTGTATTGCTATCCAACTCACACATCCCTTTACGAATTCTTCCTTCTTTGGGTTTCCCAGGCCTTGTGTGCGTTGAACGTTCGTTTGTCTTTCTGTGGCCTTAAGTCTCTGCGGGCATTATTACTTGTGTCTCCCTGCGGCTGCATCTCTGTTTCTGCCCTTGTATCTGTTTTCTTTCGTCTCTGTTTCTGCCAAAATTGCCCGTTGTTGTCGTGGTTTCTGGCTATATCCTTTTTGTCTTTACCTCTCTATCTCTGATTTGCTTTTGGATCCACGCTTGCTCTAAACGTATGCTCGGATGCTCCCAGTCTTGCTTTTCGTAGTTGTTTAGGCTTTTACTGCCGGAGCCTCGCCTCTTCCTCTTTGCTGCATTCTATAGCATTCAGCTTTTACTCGCTCTGTGCTTTTGCTTCAAGTCTACCCGATGCGGGTGATCCATAAGAAGGGTATTTTTGGTGGTGTTGCAGCAGGACATGCCGGAGCTGCCGACAGCAGAGATGGGGCGCAGAGGAGCAGCAGCAGCAACGGCGGAACCTACAATGCAGCACGCCACTGCAGAGGCTGTGAATCTTTTGCTGGAAGACATCGATGCTTTGGCTACCGAAAATGCTCTTCTTACGGTACTTCGCAACACGGTAAAAGTAGAGTTACACACAAAAGCCGAAAGAAGCACTGGATTTACACGTGAAGGGCCAAAACTTTCGCAGCCAGAAACAACAGAAAGGGCTGAGCTAAGGATCATCGGCATCGGGTAAACTTGAAGCAAAACAGTAAACTAGTTAGAAAACTAGTTAATGCTGAACATTATAGAACGCTTGAAATAACAAATAGAAATCACCACTCAACTAGAAAAGGCGCAGGTAGCAACAAACACAATTGGCATAAGAAACGATACCGACGGCGAGCACCCAGTGCACAACAAACAAGGAGAGAAAGAATAAAAAATGTCTGAGAGGATTGCTGTGAGCCAACCACCGCCACACCAAGCACAAGCCTGGGGAGAACACCTGAAATTAGCAGGGCATTGCAAAAGCACAAAAAGAGAACTTGGAGGGGTAAAAACGCAAAAATCAAATTCAATAAAGACTGAGCAAGGCAGCAAAACAAGAAGGCACGATGAGTCCACATGCCAGTGGCAGACTGGCCGAAAGAGACTGTAAAGCAAACGGGAGATAGTGGGGCCAAAGGGCAAAGCAAAGACAAATGCACACCAAACACGAACAAACGAATTGATAATGCCAGCTTCTTCACCTGATTTCAGCCTTTAGTTGCTTACGGTGTAAGGAACCTAGTCAACAAACGCTAGAATCCAAGCCGTAAAAGCAAAGTTTTAACTCCTTAAGGTGTAGACAGGCACAATACAGAAAAAGCACACGAACACACAGAAAGAGACTTCCGAAAAGGGATAGCAGCAATAAGGCAAGGATCTGCAGACATATCAGGCATATAACAGTAATATTTTCAGCAGTACTGTTCTTGTCTTTGCTACTTCAGCCGTCATTGTGGCTGAAGTGACAGTTGTATCACCGGTCTTACTTTCATTGCCTTCGTAATGTAACAATATGCACCAATAATATTGTCACTTCTGAAACTGTTGACTGGCTTGATGTCTTTCTGAGGATTGGTGTCACTGTTAGCGTCGTTATTGTCATTACTATAATGCCTGTGAGTACTGTTGCTAATTCTCTTATTGCCGGTGTTGCTGCCGTGTCTGGCTGCCACGCCTGTCATTATTATTATTATTTGTATGCCCCCATACGAGCTGCTGGTTTTCAATGGTGCCGTGTCAGTACTTTACTGTTCATCTTTTTGCTAGTAGCTTTTAGCAGCAGCAGAAGTAAACAGCCGTGCACGCCGGAGTAGAGGCGTGCTTAGCCAAAAGGCAAAAGGCAGGCACAGAGCAACGGAGGGTGGCACATAGAACAGACAGCAGACATTCAGAAGGCAAACAAAGAAATATTCCAGTGTCTCCTCAACGCATTCACCTCATAAAGAAACAAACATATGAAATATTGCCGTTGTCGCAGGAGCAGGTGGCAGCGCTTCAGGCAAGCCTTAGGGAAAGCGGAGACAGGTTTGCCTTCCTGCAGTCCTTAGCGCAGCAGCAGCAGCAGCAGCATTTTGACGGAGAATTTGTGGAATCAACCGATCTCCATGCAGCAGCAGCTCAAGCCACAATAGAGGCAGCTGATGGAGTAACAGCGCGAAGTGACAAACCGAGCTGGGAAAGCGTCGGAGGCCTCTTAACGACACTTCCTAATGAGTGCAGCACCAGTAGAGTACCAGCGGTCGACGAAGAGTTGCCAGTGCTGCTCCGCATGCGGCCACTGCAATCGCAGCAGCAGCTGGTGGAACCACAACAGCAGTTGCATCAGCATGAAGATGACTTCGAAGTGCCCACTGAAGAGCAAGAGCTGGAGTGCATCGAGTCCAACAGCGAGCAGCAGCAGCAGCAGCAGCTGCTGCAAGAACAACCCCTTGCACTGCAGCCCCAAGGCCTTATCCGCAACAAAGGCACCCTCCAATTTGATGAATACTTTTCTCCCCAAAGCATCAGTGCAGCAGACTGCAGCCCGTCTAGAGGGCCAGCCACAGGAGCAGCAGTAGCAGCACCTAATGACGCTGCAGGTGCTGCACCTACCGCACCAGCTACTGCTGGTGGAGGGCGTTCATTGGGCTTCAGCCCCTTCCGCTTTTTCGGGAGAAGCGGCGCTTTCGGCAGACTATACAGCACCAGCCCAGTCTCTCTGAATCCTTCTGCCACCGCTGGTCCTCTTGCTGTTCCTGCTGCCGGCGCTGCTGCTACCGCTGCTGCTGCTTCGCCACATGCTGATGGCGACGCTCCTGGATCGCACTCTAAAGGCCCTGTAAAGGGATGAGGGACTCTTCTTCAAAAACCAGGCCAATTTGTCACTTTGTTTGTTATAAGCCTGGACAGCTTCTAAAAGCAGGGCGTTCCCGGTGCAGGATGCACCCGCAGCTGGAAAACCATCGAGCGATTTGCCTAGTTAGCGAGCCTCATGGATACGTACCTAGCTAGCTGGCTAGCCAGTTGTTCATGCCGGTAGCTAACTTTCTAGGTACCTAGCTTGCTAGGTAGGCAGCTGGCTGGCTAGCTAGGTAGCCAATGTTTGGCAGCTCGTGCCACTGGAGCCTCTGTAGACAGGCAGGCAACTTGCTGGCTAGTTATCTTCTTTCGTACGTTGCTTGCTGAGCCTGTGGCTGAGGAGCTGTTCTATCGGCCTGGCGTGTGTGAAACGGCTGCGTCGGCGGTGTGTCTGCCGGCTACTCTCGATGCAACTTCTCTGAGGTTGGGCTGCGTGAAGAAACGCCCTGCGAACTGCAGCAGCTGCTGCTCGTGAAGTCGCTGCTGGGGCTGCAGCCGCTGCTGGTGCTCCAGGACGGCGCCCAAAAATGCGAGCAGCAACTCACTCAGTTCCGGGTGAGCAGCCAGGTACCTGCGCAGCACCATAGAAAGGTAGGTGTTGAAAAGCACAGATTAACCGCAGGGTTGCCTCTACTCTCACCTCGTATGCCATCTGAGGTGTTTGCCACTCGCTATCCCCTCCTCTGGCGTGTCGACACACAAGAAAGACAATCCTCCAGCAATAAGCCAGCAAACTAATCAGTTATCTAGCTAACCGGCTATTCGTGTTGGTGTTTCTGCCAGTACGCTGCTTTCTCCACCCCTGCGTTCGTTCGTCTACAGCGCTATCGTTGTTCCTGTGGCTCTTTTTAGCTATCTCTGTGGGGTTCTTAGTTGCTCCTAGTATCTGCTCTTCCGTGTTCATCCATCTTCTTTTGTTTGCTTTGGTATCTGCTTGTCTAGTTCTGCTTTTGTTGGCAGTCCAGCTAGCTTGTTAGCTAGCCAGTCCCTCGATAGCCCTCCAGTGCGCCAGCTGGCTGACATAGCAACCCCACAAACCGTCGTGACAGTCTCTCGGTTGAAGAGCAGCAGCACATATTCGCCGGTTCATACAATCATGCCTTTGCTTACAAATTAACATTTAAATGCTCTTATATAGTCATTTCCCGCTCCGGCTGGAGCATGTAAGCGTGCACTTATGCCCACAATCCGCCATCTAAATATCCCTCCCTGTACACCCCAAGTGAAGTAGCCTATTGTGCTGCTGCTCTTTGGGCAAGTTAAACGGAAGCGCTCGGCAATACGTATACCGTAACCAGTTCCACTCCACAGGTATGCATGGGAAGGTGAATTTGATGGCTGTCTATACGCACCTGTTACCCCATGCCACAGCATTTGCACACTCAAGCACATTTACTGCATATACGCTTGTGCGTGTGCGTGCTCCTTTGTGCCCAGTTACAACATAATTGTATGCATATACATTAGTGGATGCCTATGCATTCGTACACTCATGCAAATACATATATATATATATATATATATATATATATATATATATATATATATATATATATATATATATATATATATGTGCTTATGCAATAGATCCGTGCGCATATTTACACGCAAAGTGAGTGCTGGCGATTCTAAACCATCGTGAACAATACTCCGCAGAGACAAGGGGCAATCGCTTGCACTTTTTGTAACCTAAGAATTGCTTATTATATATATATATATACATATATATACATATATATATATATATATATATATATATATATATATAATGAATTATTTGTACTTTTCATTGTCCATTCGAAGCTTAATTTCAAATCTCTTCAATTCCTGTTCTTGCTCTGCACTCAGGGTCGATCTTTGCTGCGGCATGGGAAGCTGCGGCTGCTGCTGCTGCAGCTCCGCTGCTGCTTGAAGAGCTGCTTCTGTTGCTGCGGTTCCTCCTACTGAAGTTGCAGGTGCTCCTGCTGCTTCAGCTGTTGCTCTTGCAACCGCTGCAGCAGTAGCAGCAGCAGCACGCTCCTCCTGTGCATTCTCCGTAGCAAGAACGCCTTGGTTAGCTGTCTGGGCTGGCGCCTTGGTTGCACTCATGATCAGTGTCTATGCATCAACAGGATTTAGGGTAAGGGGTTTAGGGTTCGCGACTGCAAGAGCTGGGTTTAGTGTTTGTGCCTACAAAAGCTGGAAACAGCCACCGGCTTGGGAGGAATACAGCGTAATTAACGCATTCAACTTATTTAATTGTATTCGGGTATTGTAATTTGTGTATTTGCATTGCTACAGCTAATGCCACACAGTCACTTGCAACTGCTCCCGCAGGCGTACCGGAGTCGGTGAGCCCCAAGCCCTAAACCCTAAACCATGAAACGCACATTTTTTTATTAACACACATTACAATTTGATTCAATTGTTGCATTTACGTTTTCTTCTAAGACTGAGATTGGGGGTCTAAGGTTTGGCCTTGAGAGCCAAGTGTTTATGGCTTGGGACGCGCTACCCCAGCAGCTCTGTTGGTGGCTTGTTGCATTTCTCCTGCCTGTCTTCCATTCGGTGCTGCAGACAAATGAACCAATATGTATTTAGGACTTTGTCTTGTGCTCTGGTGAAGCTGAAGAAGACAAACAAACGGGGGCAGAAACCTGATCCCTGTACCTGACAGAGTTCGTTGCCTACCAGCGCTGCTGCACGACTTGAGGGTTTGGGCGCTAGGGTTTGGCGCAGCAACGAGAAAGAAGCAACCGCGCATGGGGCTCGTTGGAATGCATTCAAGGGCCCGTGCAATTGTTGCTTCGTGCGTCCGCAGCAGCAGCAACAGCAGCAATACGCTCCGGTGCAACTTCCATACCAGAACAATCTACAGCGGCAGCAGCCGCAGCAGCTGCAGCAGTGGCACCACCGGCGGCAGCATCGGCAGCAGACAGAGAGAAGAATGCAACAGTGGCGCTGCAGCCGTTTGTGTCGCGGCAGATGAGTGGAGGGGAACAGAAAAGCAACAGCAACATTACAGGCGCCGGCTGCTGCTGCAGCAGCAAATCATTAACAAGGAGCAGAAGTTGCTTAGTGCGGCAGCAGCACGATGGCAGCACTTTTGGCACCAAGAAAACCCTCACGCCCCTCGGCCCTCAAATGTAGTGTGCACCAGCATCAACAGCAACGAAGGCAACAGCAGCAGCAGTAGCGATGACAACAGTAGTAGCAACAACAGCAGCAGCAGCAGCAGGGATGTAGTTCATGTTGTCCTCATTAATCTTGGGTCTCCTTCACGGCCAACCTACACAGCAGTGTGGAAATACCTGAGGCGTAAGCGGTTGCTAGTGCTAGAGCAGCATGTGCTGCCTGCGTCTGCTGTTGCTGCTGCTGCTGCGGCATCGATCTTGCTGATCCTTGGCTCTAGTTAGCGTTGAATAGGCTCAAATACGTTTCGTAAAAGCCAGGGTGAGGGCATGCTGGCTTGTTTCTGCTGCTGCTGCTGCTGCTGCTGCTGTTGCCTGTGCAGAGTTTTTAAGTGATCGGCGCGTCATTGAGCTGCCAAGGGTCTTTTGGCTTCCCCTTCTACACCTCGTCATTCTTCCAATTCGGTCTCGTAAGTTAGCAGCAGTACCAGCAGTAGCAGCAACAGCAGCAACAGCAACAGAACTTCAAGAAGAGGACATGTAGAGATCTTGCGTGCGATTGCTCCTTTCAGTTATTTCGGCGAAGAGATACTCCTCCATATGGCTGTCTTCTGAAGATGTTAAGGAGCGTCTTTCTGCTGCAGCGGCTACGCTGCAGCAGCGGCAGCAGCAGCAGCAGCAGCAGCAGCAGCAGCAAAAGCCTTCGTTGTTGAAACAGCAGGTGGACGGTGTATTGAGGGGGGGTGCAGCTCCGCCTCTGCTTGTGCACCTCCTTTCTCTTGCTGCTCGTTTGCAGCAGCACCTCGACCAGCGTCAGCAGCAGCAACAGGAATCGCTGCCTCGCTTTGAAGTATCGGCCTGTGTGCGCTATGGAGACCCTAGTATAGCAGATTGCTTGCAGCATCTGCAGCAGCAGCATCGACAGCTGAAACTGCTGCTGCTGCCTCTCTATCCACAACCCACGGCTTCATGCACAGGATCTGCCTTCGATGCAGTCTTCCGTGAACTCAATAAGTGGCGGTTAGTTGCTGCTGTGACTGCTGGTTCTGCTGCTGCTTTGGCTGCTGTTGCTGCGGCCGCCGCACCTGCTGTGGCTGCTGCTGCTCCTACTTCTGCTTTTGATGTGGCCGTTGCTTTTGCTGTTGCTGTTGCTGCGGCAGCTGCTGCTGTTGGCCGTACTGTGATTCATGGCAAGACTGCGGGGGTCGCTGCTGCAAGCTTGACTTTCCCTGTCTTGCTCTTTTTGGCAGCTCCCCAGCTGGATTGCCTCACGCTATCGCTGCAGCAGCAGCAGCAGCACGACGAGCAGTAGCAGCTGCCTTCACTGTGATAAGAGCAGCAGCTTTGTTTGTCCCTGTGTGCAGAGTTATGCCGGATTTGAGGATGGTGGGGGGGTACTGGAACAACGTGGTGTACATACACTCCATCGCATCTTCGATCGAGAAGTTCTGGCAGCAGCATGGGTCCGTGTATATTCCATCACATGAAATTATCTTCATCTGTTTGCTCGCAACGCTATGCATGGCTATGGGTCGCTTTGTATGGGCAGAGATGCACTCACGCATCTCGCCGTTTATATGCACATATGGATTTTGCTTTGAATGCTGTGTAATTATATGTACACGAGGCATTATACATATTATGCGCGCGTTGTTCGTAGCTTTCAGTTGTGTAATATATGGGTGCATATGTAGGAGTGTAGGCACAAACTACGTGATATACGCGCATGGCGGAGTATGTATTTCTATATTATGTTGATGCACGGTGTGTTCGATGGTGTTATTATCCATGTTATGTATTTATTTACAATAGAATACAAGGTTTGCGAACAGGCGGGGGCAGCATCTGTTGTTTTCTTACCATGGCATTCCCCGGGAGGTGAGCTGGACAGCAGGCGACCCCTACGCCTGTCTATGCTTCCAAACAACAAGACTTGTTGCGCAGCAGCTTGGGCTTAAGGTGCGCCTCCCGTTGTTGTTGCTGCTGCTATTGATGCTGCTATTTCGGCTGCTGCTGCTGCTGCTGCGTTGATGGCGGCAACGGTTGTTCCCGTTGTTACCAGTGCCCCTGCCAGTGTCGCTTCTGCCATTTTCAGTGGCTCCTGCTGGTGCTGCTGCTCCAGCAGGAGCAACTGGTGCTGTTCTTGTTGCTGCATTTGCTGCTCGTATTGTTCCTCTTGGCGTTGGCTGTATTGCTGCTGCTGACGCTACCTGCTGCTCCATATGCTTTTTGCATTGCAGCAGCTGTTCATTCTGAGCTGCCGCTGGGGATTTGAGTGCGCTTGCCTTGTGGCTGCTGTTGCTGCCGCTATGCAGGCTGGGGAATATGAGGTCGCTATGCAGTCTAGGACAGGATGCTCTGAATGGACTCAACCCTATCTCATACCCGTAAGCTTGCTTCTGCTTCTGCTGCTGCTGGCTGCTGCCGTTGCTACTGCTGCTGTTCCTTCTGATGCTACTGCTGCTGTTTCTGCTGCTACTGCTACAGCTTCTTCAGCATGGCTTCCGATTACTCCAAATATCTAAGCACTTAATTAACTTTTTTCTTTATGCTTGCTCTCCTGACTCCTTGTTTTACCGTCTTTTACACTTTTTTTCCTTGCTACTTTGCCTATACTCTTCGAGGTTGATTCCTTCTGTTTTTTTTGTGTGTGTGATATGTTCATCTCTGCCCACCTCCTGCTTGCATGTGTGTCTGCTGAATGATTATTTTCTTTGCTGAGTTGGTTTGTGGGCATTCGTCATATTTTCTCTTTTGCTTGCTCGCCTGGCCAGTAGCTGAGTTTGTCTTCGGCAGCTCTAACTTGTTGTTTCGCATGTTTTGCCTGCTGTTTATCCTCTTTTCGTGCATTTCGTTTGCTTGAGCTGACATTTGCTTCCTTGTGTTGTACTTCATTTCGTATGCTTCCTTTCCCCTGTTTAAATTTGTCCATCATGGTGTACGCTTGCCAGCTTTTGTTTCTTTTGTTGGTGCTTGGCTGCATTGTTCTGTTCGCTATTTAGCTATTGATTACCGTCATTCTAATTGTTATGCAAAGTGTTATGTATTCTTTTTTATATATTATGGCCCGCCTTTGCTGCTTTCCCTCATATATCCGCTTAGCTAGTACGCCGCCATCGTATTTGTGTATTTGTTATATGATGCCTCTGTGCTACGACTGTGTACATCGCTAGTTGGTGTACATTTTTATCTTGCCTGTGTCATGGGTTTTCCTTCATTGCCCATGGGCTTAGGCAGCTTATTAGCTGCACGTATTGCATCTAATGTATTCTTTCATATCCTTGGTTTGCTCTGCATGCATGCGTTGGTGTTTGGACAGGCTTTGGAGGCTCTTGCTGGAGCCGGGTGTCGTTCTGTGGATGTCGTTCTTCCGGGGTTCGCTGCGGACTGCTTGGAGACGCTGGAAGAAATTCAAACAGAAGCTGCAAAGCATTTCAGAAAACACACTGTGAGCTATCCTCATCTCTAAAAGCCTATGTATATTCGAGTGCATCAAGGTGCATTCACACAAAAACAGATGCTTCATTTTCTTTGTGTCTGTCTATCCACCTGTCTATCTGTATACATGCAATCTATATATCTATATCTGTATCTCTGTATCTATATCTCCGTATCTATATCTATCTATATCTATATCTGTCTATATGTATATATCTATATCTTTATCTGTATCTGTATATCATAGATATAGATATAGATATAGATATAGATATAGATATAGATATAGATATAGATATAGATATAGATATAGATATATAGATATAGATATAGATATAGATATAGATATAGATATAGATATAGATATAGATATAGATATAGATATAGATATAGATATAGATATAGATATAGATATAGATATAGATATAGATGTAAATATAGGTATATAGATATAGATATAGATATAGATATATAGATATAGATATAGATATAGATATAGATATAGATATAGATATAGATATAGATATAGATATAGATATAGATATATAGATATAGATATATAGATATAGATATATAGATATAGATATATAGATATAGATATATAGATATAGATATATAGATATAGATATATAGATATAGATATATAGATATAGATATATAGATATAGATATATAGATATAGATATATAGATATAGATATATAGATATAGATATATAGATATAGATATATAGATATAGATATATAGATATAGATATATAGATATAGATATATAGATATAGATATATAGATATAGATATATAGATATAGATATATAGATATAGATATATAGATATAGATATATAGATATAGATATATAGATATAGATATATAGATATAGATATAGATATAGATATATAGATATAGATATATAGATATAGATATATAGATATAGATATATAGATATAGATATAGATATAGATATAGATATAGATATAGATATAGATATAGATATATAGATATAGATATATAGATATAGATATAGATATAGATATAGATATAGATATAGATATATAGATATATGGATATTTAGATACATAGATATATAGATATATAGGTATATAGATCATATGCAGAAAAAGAGCAGCAGCAGCAGCAGGTAGGCGAAGACCCAAGCGAACACGCAAGCGAAACGCCAAACAGACAGACTATTAGAGATATGAGCAGGCGTGCGTTAGATGAGGGGGAAGTACGTGAAGCACCAGACGTCTTGGTGTGGTTTATTGAATTTAGAGGCATGTAAAGACGTTGTTATCTCCTCGTCAAAGCATGCTGTGTCCCCTCTGTGCACGCCCACCATAAATGGCCAAATACTCTTGCAGCTGCAGCAGCAGCTGCTGCTGCGGTTATTCTTGCTCCTGTTGGCGCATTTGTTGCTGCTACTGCTGATGCTGTTCTTGCTTGCTCTCCTGCTATCGCTCTTGTTGTTGTTGCGATCGTTCCTGGTGATGGCGACGATGCTGTTGCTCTTGTTTGTTGCTCCAATTGTTGCTATGGCTTCTGTTGCTGCTGCTGCTACTGATGTTGCTGCTGCAGGCAGGTGCAGGAGTGTTGCGGGTAATACCGTGTTTAAATGCCTCGGATGAAGCCTTGGCGGTTTTAGAAGCCCTAGTCCTCGACAACACGACGCAGTGGAGAAGAAAGCGCCTTGCTAGGTGAATGTACCATCATGGCGGCATTCTTCGTATTCGTATTACTCTCGTTTTCCTATTCTTCTTGTTATTTTCTTGCTATTGTATTACTACTAAATATACTTAAAGCTCTACGTATTTGTTGATATTGAATAATGGCTAATAATAAGCAATGACTGCACCTAACAGCCAAGCAACAACAAATACTAGCATTACTGCTGCTTGGAAATGCCCAAGAAGAACAGCTAAATAAATTTTGTTTGAAACAGTCACCAGACGCGCTTTGTTTGCGATAGTCAGCGACGTGCTGTGCGGCAGACAGCCGCAGGGGTAGATGACTATTGGCTGCCAGCCTAAGCAAATATCTTTTTGACATTTTTAAGAATGCGATTAATGGAGACCTGCCTGTCTCCATTGCTGAACATGCATGCCTTTAACCAGTGCGTATATACAATTAAACGAGTTGTAAAACTCTGGCTAGCCTTCAGGGTTGCTGCAGCACGACAGAGCGCAGCACTTATTCCCTTGGAAGGCTCGCTCTTCAATAGGGCCCTACTGCTCTTTAGTAATCAACGCCTTGGTGAGGAGGCAAGTCCTTCAAAGTATTCGTCGTTTGAAACTTTATTAGTAGGCCGTCTTAGTCTTGTTACTGCAGTGGAGCATCGTTGCCACTCTTAATACGGCTACCGAAAGGCGTTAGCGTCTCTGTACCGCCTTCTCTGAGTCCCTGCATTTGTGCCTTTGTCCTTCTCAGTCACTCCATCTCAGCCGCGCATGATCTGCTTTTCTCACTATATATATTCACTAATATGCATGCACGTATGTATGCCAACGTACACACGCATATAAGTATACATTACATACTTGTTACTCATCAGAAGAAATGTGTGCATACAATAATTAACGCATATATTCATGTATATGCACAAGGAGTAGTTCTTTTGACGGCATTATGCCTCGTTTTAACTTCTGAACAAAGATGAAAGGGCGAAGCCTTCTTGCATCAAATGAATTATGAGCACATCGGGGCCGAAGGCATGACGCAACGGAGCGTCTTAAGTGCTCAACGGGCTCGAGGGATATTGGTTCTTCTCCAATGCATTCTGCCTACATTGTTATGAAGTGTATTCATCTTTAACAGGGAAACAAGACCATGAGCAGCATGCGTGTGCTGCTGCATGTTAGCGAAGTGGGGGGCCCTGCTGCACGAGGTCTGTAGTGAGGCAGCACTGCATTGGAACGCAAGTTCGGCAGCCTAATACCCAATTAGTGAGAAGAGCACTGAAATGCATTATTAGAAATAAGGCAAAACAGTACTCGGCTAAAATTAGGCAGCTAATCCAGAAATCGTCTGCATCTAAATCACGGGTGGTAGCTGCACATGAGACTGGTGCTGCAGTCGAGGCATTGAGCAGCAAGGGGCCATCATGCTAGTATTATTACAGCCCTCCTTTCAGGGAGTAAGCCCTAACATGGGGACCTTTTGATATTTTAAGTTTATATTAAGGGATAAGCACTGAGTGTAGCGTATAAGGGCGGATATGCACCCAAGGACTGAATTGTAGTGGCAGCTAAGAGCACTGTACGCTACAAGGTCACTTGGAAGGCAAGCCCATGTTGAAAACTTGTAGCATGCGTGCAGATCTTTTGCAATCGTCAACAATTAAACAAATAATTATTTCAAATAACTGCTCAGGAAAGTTGCAACAGCAGGAGCACAAATGTATGCTCCGTACCAGCCGCAGCAGTATTTCATACGTGCTTGCTGTGTGCCATAGGGCTCTCGGCAAGAGTAACGACAGGAGTCGAATTTAGTCTACATAGTATGCCTTTGTTAGTTAAAAGAGAAAATTCATTATAAACAAAGTGTTTTGTTCCGCGATTTAGCCTTGTTCTGTTAAATTGTGCAATAAATAAATTCGCTTGCAGCGAGACCTTGTGTCCGCACCTCCGGTTCTACCTTAGAACGAACCCAAACGTGTTCTGCCCTCTGATTTAGTGAAACGATTAAATAAAAGGCATTAAAAAATTAAACAGTGAAAACTAGGGAAAATACGCCAAAAGAAGCCGATATTGCCCCCAAGTGACGACGGCCCATGCGCTTGCGGTGCTCTCTGTCTGCATGTAGAGGCCCACAGGCCAGCCAACTTTTGTTAGAAAAACCACTTAAATTTCGTTTGCTTCCCTCCCCAGCCTTTGGGGTACAAACTGAGAGTGTTTGGGGCTTGGGTTCACTAAAGCGCTAATTGTGTAAAGCCACTACATTTCCCTGGGCGCCTCGGCAGCCGCTGAATTGGGGAAAGGCTGCGTCAGCATCTAGTCAACAGCAAACAAGCGAACTGCACTCATTGATCTGAACGGAAAAGTAGCAGAGAAAACTGCGTGGGTGGTTCGAAGCAGCAGAGGGGCTGTGCAATCAAAAATTGTTGAAGTTGGATACAGGCGATGGAAGCGACGGACAGCAGCTGCAGCGCTCTGCTAGACAGCGTGCGTCGGCAGGTCTTTGTGCGCGCTGTAAATTTGAAAGCATTTTTTAAGCCCTTCGATCACCTGAATCATGGGGAAGTTTCACCGGCCCAATTTCACAGAGCGTTAGACGTTGCGGGGATTCGTCTAACGGAGGCCGATGCAGCGCATCTAGCCAAGGCGTATATCTCGCCGCCGACGGGAGCAGTCAAGTACAGAGAATTTTGTTACGATGTTGACAAAGTATTTAGGTTGGCAGACCTGGAGAAAGATCCTTACGCCACCCCTCTTGCGCCAGGCAAACAAAACCCTTAGACTTCACCTTTCTCCCCGTTGTTACGCCGAATAAAAAAAATTAAAGAAATGCAAGCCCTGCTTTAAATGCACAAACCGAAACACACTCATGAAAACTTGCAGTTCCAATGCTCCATGGCGCAATAAAACGCAGCATTCTCCAGTTATCCCGAGATGCATGCATGCGTGAACGGCAGGCGAAATACTGCAGCCTCTCCCCGAGGTGCAGCTACAGCCTGAGGAGGCGCTACAGGCAAACAGAGCCCTGAAGCAACTGCGTCTTCTGACCAAAACAAGGTGTCTGGACTTGAGAGCTGCTTTCGCTCCTTTCGACAAGCACAGCGGGAAAATTCCTCTCAGCGTCTTCCAGCGAGCCTTCCCCATCGCCTTCAGAGAAAGTACGTAAATGCTTCAAAAGAACCAACACGGCAGCAGCACCAGCAGAGCGTGCAGCAAGAGAAGCAGAGGAAGGAGAACGGATACGGAAGGAGCGGTAGAAACAGCAAAAAAACAGGAGCCTCAAGCGCAAGAGCAGCAGCAGCAGAGGCATTTTCAATATCAGCGCCAGCAGACGCACCAACAGGAAAAAATAAAACCAGCAGCAACAACAGGATAGGCAATTCGTCTGTATTAAGGGGCATCTAAACGCAGCCGTATCTGCACGTGAAATGGTTTGATTCTCTTACCGCAGCCACGCGGATATGATACTCTACCAAAGCGATCGCTTCATTCTTATTACAATACTCGTTGTTTCTATTTTAAATCACGCTGCGGTTGCTATCTCTATCCCTGATACTCTTAGTGCGACTATGCGTACTCGCTCAACTCTTCCTATTGCTATTACCAGAACCACTGATTCGGTCGCTGCTTTTCTTTGTGGTAACGGCGAGAATGAGAGTAACAAAGGCAATGATCATTACTTCTGTAGCTCTCGTTCTTACCGTTACTATGGCTCTTGCGTTTACTTGGGGTTGCAGTTGCTGCTTTTCCAGGTGTATGGCTTTGGGTGCCTTTGTTGTTGAGGCCTCCGCTCTTGACTTTTCCGCTTCTTGTTTATGCTTGCAGATAAATTTACAGAAGAAGAAATATATCAGTTGGCTCGCCTGTTAATGACTTCTGACGGTTTAGTCGACTGCAGGAAACTGTATCAGCTCGTCGACGGGCCTCCCCCAGAAACTTCTCCCCCAGCGGATTCTAAAGGGCCGCATGGGTGCTCCCTAGGGGCTCCCAGTACAGCTTTGCAGATCCCCAATGCCTCTTCAGGGGCCCCTAGTAATCCTTTAGGATACCCGAGGTCCACCTTGCAGGAACCCGGCACCTTTATGGGGGCCGGTGAAGCCTTTGCCGAGAGACACACGGACGATGGGTCAACAGCGCGATCATCCAGGGACACGAAGAGAAGCTGGGCAAGAGAGAAACGAAGTGTTTTAGAAAAGATCGAAGTGAGGACGGTTCAGCATTTGGGTACAAGTGAACTGCTGTTAACTGCTGCTTAATGCTGCATACACCAAATACACAAGAAAGAAATACAGAATATGGAAGCTGGAAAGATGCAGCGTAGAACGTAATGCATGTAAAGGGAGCAAAAGTGAAGCAGAGGAGGACAAAGGGTAATGGTTCTGGTGCTGAGTGATGCTGCATTTGAAGACCGCTTATGAGTTTCGGTTGCTGTCTGAACCCCGCTGTTTCATAACAAGTCACTCGAAATCTCGAGCTGCGGCGAAAGTATCTCGGCCTGTTCAACTTCGCGTAGTGCCATCAAAGGGGAACGCCGCGGCCTGTTCTTTTTTGCGGTGTATTCGGCTTTGTACCGATTACCAGAAATCTTTGTTATTATTATCATGCTTTTTAGTTAGAAGCGCTTGTTAGCGTTGGCACCTGCTGACTGGCCAGCAATGGCTGATTGTGCAAGATACCCAAACAGCAGCAAAGCAGCAACGAGCCAAATAAGGGCCAAACCCTATAGACGCACACCATGAGGAAACGTCAAACGGAAGCACACTGCATACAGATACAGGCTCCATGTAAAACAGGCTACGAAACAGAGGGGAGGCGACGAAGGCAAAGAAAACGAATACAAACGCTGCGCTGTGATGCAGACCGGAGTTGGCGCCAACCAGCTGCCCCTAAGAGAAAGCTTTCGAGATTTTGACGGCTTAAGAAAGGGTGTCTGCACCATCCAGCAGGCGCAGGCAGTTTTGTTGTCTATGCTGCGACTTCCCCTGGGCGAGGTAAGTTTCCTCCTGAACGAGGGGAAGCAGAAGCAACGAACTAATATATGTAAATGCACTCGAATGAGTATTAATGAAGCAGTTTAAAACTTCAACCGATAATGGGTTTGGTGCCCGCGGTGTGTACGAGAAAATAAAGTAGCCTACGAGTGAAAAGAGGGGGCAGTCACATGGTAGATCAAGTTGATCCAATGCGAGGGATGAGGAGACGCATAAATGCAATACCCCAGTGGATTTGTAGCATATTGAAGGCGCAGTGGATGGTGACAAGGACAAGAAAGCAAAGGTGTACCTGCACTTTGACATTTTTGTATTTTGCTGCTTTTACAGAACGACTGGGAAAGTCTTTTGGAGCAGTTTGTGCGACCTGACGGAATGTTTGAATACGACAGGCTTTGCAAAAGAATCGAAAGCAGCCTCACTAACCCGGTAATCCTTCCGTATACTGGAGAAAGCCAATCGGCTTTGCTGTATATTTGTCGTTCACACGATGCACCGTACACATGCATTCTTGCATTTCACGTTCATGGCGTTCCACACATTAAACGCCGAGAAGACACACAAATCTATGCACACTTAGCACACTTAAGGCTACAGTGCATCTTTACACCCGCACCCACTACATCCGTACTGCTGTACATTCATGACATATACACACCCCCGTTTTTAGTTTCGTTTATCTGCAAAGCTTTTCTATTTGAACACTTGCTTCGTGTATGCAGTCTTCATGCTAACACACCAAATGCAGTTAATTTGCTAGGCCGAATTGCACATGAGTTGTTCAGTGCCTTTATTATTAACATATTGCCTCCAAGTCTCCAACAAACATGCTGTCTCGGATATGATTCGTGACTCTAGAGAACTCCAGGCGTCTTTACAAGCATCGCTACAAACATTGTTATAAATGTTCAAAGGGCTTAACCCCTTCATATTTCGTCATCCGGCAACGGAGATGCAGCACTCGTGGTATCTATGGAGCGGTTGGATCATAGGTCCAAACGTACAAAACGCATGAATGTTTTAAATGCCTGAAGCAAGCATATTACATTTCACCCCTTGTACACACTTTTTCTTTCATTACCTTTATGTGCTTCTTTGTTTTCTCCAGGAGGCCCAGCAATACCCAACCCGCGTCGTGCCAATCCGAACTCCGACAGAGCTCAGGCTTGCACAGGAGGACAAAACTACCATGACTGAAGAGGAACTGGTAAGAAGGGTTTAGGGTTTAGAGTTTAGGGTATGCGGAGCGGGTACAAAAACCTAGCATGACTGAAGGGTAGATAATAGGGAAACGGAGGCTTCACGGTTAAGAGTTTGCAGCACAAGAAGACAAAGCCGCCACAAGAGGAAGTCTCTTGCGGTTGCGGTCTAGGGTTTACAATTCAGGATTGTCAGTATAGACAGGCAACAACACAGTGAGTGAGTGGGAGAGTAGGTTTAAGGCTTAGCGTTTAGGGTCTAGGGGATACGATTTTCAGTTATGAAAGGCAAAATGGGTACCACTGACGATACATGCGTAAGGAGATTACAAGTTTAGGATTTAGAATTCTTGCGCCATAGAAACCGCTAAACAACCTGCGCAGGGAGGAGTTTGACTTTGTTTAGAATTAAGGGCTACGGTTGCTTAGCTTAGAGAACACGAATGAGGTAGAAAAGAGCGAAAGAAGATAAAGGTCTCAGGATTTGGCGTTTCGTGCTAGTGGCTTCCACGAGCATACCCCCAATGAGTATGGAGTCACAGACAGGAAGACGTGAAGCTTAGGGTTTAGGGTTTAGGTTAGGCAGAGGGGGTTCATGTAGCAAAATGTATATCTTTAGAACCGACGCTGACAGCTGAACGTTCCTGGGATTTCGCTTAGCGATGATGGAAAAACGCAGAAAGCTTATCGGTTTTTTCGCTGACTAACGTTCAAACACAACACTAAAAAGACACTAACAGCAATGAAATCATCAAGCCACTCCGATTCAGAACAATGACTGAACAGAAAAGGAAAAGCCACACTTGGCGCTTCAGGGGCCCGAAGTGCTGAACTTCTTATTAAAATGCACATTTACGCTACTCTTTAGCAACTTTTGCACCTCTTATCACACTCTTTGTCCTCTTGAAGTCTCTTCTACACTATTTTCACTTCACAAGTGTTGAAAATGTAATTAAACACAATTCATTGAGTGCAGCTGCTCCAACGGTAGGCAGGCGGAATCATTAGAGTTGAATGCATATCAACAGATACAACAACAATGATTTGAGGGCGATTCATGCAGACAAGTACAGAGGCGCTTTTATTTATAGGCGCATCTACATAAACTCAACCAATGAAGCTGCATTTGTGTGCAGAAGAGGCTAAAAGTATTGCAAGACCGGTTGGCTTTCCAAGTCAAACAAACCCGGAAAATTCTCCTCCCCACCTTTCAGGATTTTGACAAGCAACGCACGTAAAAAGCAAACAGGCACATTTCATATAAGGTGTTCATCTGCGCGTATTCAAAGAAACACTTTGTTGCGTCTCTGACGAGCAACCAAACAACTGCTTCTTGCTTGTCTATTTGAAAAGCGTGAATTCACTGCACTGCCCATATATGAAATATCACCTTTAAACGTGTTTCCTCGTAGCTGTCAACATCCCTATGCCGATATGCATGCTATCCACCTGCGCCACATGTCTGAAAATATTTTCTCTTTAAATCCACTTTGTTTCGAATTTGTTCCAAATCCTTTTTGCTTGATTCACGTTTCACGCTCGGCTTGACTTTGCCTCTGTCTGTAATTCATTTTCGCTCTCTTTATTAATAAGCACCTTCGTCTTCTTTGCAATCTGGTCTTAACCTCGAAGGCAACATGTGACGCGCCGCCAGTTGTGGCGCATTTTGGGAATGTTGGGTCTCCCCATCACTGAGGAGGAACTTGACTTGGTGCGAATTTAGAAATACAAACAAATAAACTCGCACATACACTAATAAAACTAGCTGAAAAGGCAGTGTTCAAAATAGTCCTATCAATACAACAGTACATGAGTAACACTTGGTCAAAAGGCACGCTGCATATCGATTCTCCCTTTACATGGTGATTGCTTAGTTGCTTTAAAATGCTGAAACTCTTAAACGTTGTTGCTTGCTCTACTGTTGTTGCTGTTGCTACTGCTGCTGCTGTTGCTGTTGTTCGACTTTACTAGCAACAGCCTGATCACGCGATGCGAAAAATTATATGATAACTGGCTCTTTAAACACATTTCACCATTCACCAAGAAAGCTCCCTGTAAAGAGCCCATATGTACGCTGCCTTGTTGTTTTCACTTTGTTTTATTGGTCTGTTCGCTGTGCTTTGTTTTTTCTAGCTTTGTCTGTGGTTGTGCGACAAGGGCAATTTACAAGAAGTAGCATACCGCCCACTACTAGCAGCTATCGATCCTCCACCTGCTGAAGAAGAAGACGATATACGTGAATTTTCGGAGTCTACTTACTATAGACATGGTGAGAGCGTCAAAAGACAGCCCCTATGCCCTTAGAGCTTACCTCTCAATTCGAAAGTTTCGCCTGAAAGAACAAACAGCGCTGCAGCCATCTGAAAAAGTAGTAATCGAAGTTATGCGAGCGATTCTCTCACACCGTAGATCACTGACTATTCATTTGAAATGCAGCACATATCAGCTGTCTATTTTACTTGGGATTATCGCATGTATGCTTTGAAAGACAGAGAAGAATTGTACTTGTGCCGATAGCCACCAACACACGCTAAAAGCCTAAACAAGAGTTATTAGTGATGTTTTGAAAAAATGAAGAAATACACCAAATGGAAACGACGCCATAACAGCAACAATTAAATGGGTACATGCAAACAGAAGAGTCCATACAAAGGACAGAAACTAAAGTTGATGAAGGTTGTGTGCTTCCCTTCGCTTCAGGCAGAGTTGTGCCCCTCGCAGAGACTTTGAGCAGAAGCGGCAAACCGTAATCTGTGTATTTTTCTTCGTCTTTCTTCGGTGTTCTATTGATGAACTGTTCCCTAATGTTAAATATAGCTATTCCTTTATGTCTGAAGGGAAATAGCAAACGATGCCCCTTCCAACCTATTCACAAAACTCTATTCAATAAGCCCTTCTTACTCCCTTCACTCTCCGGAGCTCTTCGCTCGCGGAGGCGATACATTTGTATTTTAGGCGAACAGCCGGGGCTGAGTTCTGTCCTCTGTTACTTTCTATTTTCTCTCTAAAATTTTGATTTCTAAAGAACTTGACAGCACAGATGAGGCGTCGTTCGCCTTAGTTATTGGGGGAAACTGCTACTAGCTAGCTCTTGTATCTTCAACATAAACAAGCCTTCATAATAAATTAAAATCGCAAGGGTACTTGTCTCTGTGCAGGTAAAGATTAAGCAAAAATAAAAAAGGGGAACAATGTAATGTTTCGGAATATGCGAGAACATATTATTGCTGGTCAGAGAACCTGACTCTAAAGACTATCCTTACACAGCATAGTCTTCCGTAAACATCGCACTATGTAATGCAGCAAATCAATAGAAGAATGCAATATATATGTTGTAAAATAGAGAATCATGAAATATTGTTACATCGACAGCTGCACCGAACGTATCTACGGCGAAAGCCGAAGGCAAACACACACATAAACACACACACTCATTTCCACACAGAAGGACTTGTGCACGATCAAATAACATGTTCTATGAAGGCAGTGTGAGGTAGTTCGAAAGCAATAACAGAAACAAGAAGAAATACATTTAAGCCTTATCACACCCCCTTTCACCAGACAAATATGCATCTTGCTTTGCTTCGTTGCATTTAAGTTATTTGTTGTTTTGTTTCCTTCTGTATAATCACTCTGCAGCTCGTCACTCTACTCTGGGTGGCTGTGTCCGCGCACAAGAATACGATCATACAACATAAACGTGTTAAGGGTGTTTAATGAACAAACGAAAAATAAACTGGGTGCATTTTGCAGCCTATTCTCGTATTATTATGATTCAACAGCCTAAGCCGCCTGTGCGTAATTACGAGATTCATATGCACGGGGGGTAATTGTATGAAACAACGTTGAGGAGGGTTTCGGGTTTGTTGAGGGTTATACGATTGTCTCTGAGGATTTAGAGTTTGTTTAGGGTTTTGTGGCCTCAACGAGATAAGCGATAAGATTAGCACGTTCTGTTTCTTTCTTGATCCCTGCAAACACCATCTTCGTCCCTGGAATGTACGACCTTGGATTGACAAGGTATTCCCACAGATGCTTCTCACTCCAAACAATACCGCTATTCTTATTCGCCTCGCTGTAAGGGAAATCCGCAGAACCCGAAGCCCGCCCAAGAAAGCCAAACAGATTTGGGCCCTGCTTCGCCGCGCCACCTGCATGCATGCATGCACACATGCAAAAAAACACAGAAATACCCATGAAAATATCAACCATACAACAAAATGCTGATGAAATATAAACGGATCACCACCAATGATAATCGTGATGATGATTATTACAAGTAGGAGTGATATTCCAGAGAAAATCCCGAGGGGAAAGAAAGTGAATACGAGAGAAAAACACAATAAAAGCACCTTTACCTAACCGACAAACATCGCGAGAAACTTTCAACCCGCAGCGATGGTTAGACGCATCCTCAAAATAAATAAATGCAAAGACCTCATGAACTTCATGAACTGTAGACGTGAGGAGGGTCAATCGCTCAAATAGGCTTATTAACGAGTCTATGATACAAGCGGAGAAGTACAGACAGATAAATGATAAAAGAAGAAAAGGCGAGAGAAGCGGAGAGCCACAAATGATGCTCTAAAGCAAGAAGGAAATGAAGAATTCAACAATCAAACACCATCGACTAGAACGTGTGCAGCAGGTCCCCCTATGATCATTTAAACTGCAGAAGACAAAGTATATAGTCGAAATTGGATTAGACATCCGAATTTAATAATTAAATGAGACGAAACATTAAACGTAAATCAAATACAAATCACCAAAACCTTCGTGTGCGTATTCGACGAGCGCCGAGGTGGCTACTTGTTTATCCTTCTTTCCGTTTGCTGCTTCACATTCAGAAGCATAAAATTAAATACTTCACATTAAAATAAATAAAAAGAAATGAATTACCTTTGTTTACAGTGTGGCATTGAGCGCACTTTGCCTTAAACACCTTCGCGCCAGCCTTGGGGTCGCCTGGAGGCACCGTCACGTCCGGCTCAGCTCGTGACATTTTGCGAAATATGAAAGAAATATATGAATTTGCTGCAACTCGTTCTTTAAACTAAAAAAAGCAATAACATGTAACCTTCAACTCGTCGCTTTCCGCTTGTCTGTCACCTGCCGGCGATATATCCGGGGCCCCTGCAGCAGCGGATCTGTGCAACGCATGCACGGGGCTTTCATTCGATGGGCGCGTTAGCATGTATAACAAAGCACAATTAATTGAAGTTAAACTTAAAGGAATATCCATGAATTGCTTTTAATCACACATCATGATTTGCCCTGGAAAATGAAGCCTTAGACCCCAACAAGACGGCTCCTCGATGCCGATACTTGTATAAAAACTGATGAATCGTTTCTAATCGTATAATGTTTTACCCTGAAAAGTGTAGGCTTTCGATATCACAGGTGCATAGAAGGCGATGTTTTGGGTGCTGGCTGCTGTAGTATTCATGATATAGACTAATTGTAGACTAATGAAAGGTCTGAATCTTAGCGGAGGAGAGTGGAAAGCTACAATATTTATTTAAATAGTTGAATAAAGAGTTAATACAAATCACATAATCTTCATTCTACCATGTTGCGTTCCTCAAGACTGCCATCTTAAGGATCAGAATCCCATAGAGAAGGAGGCAACACACTCAAGAGACGCACGCAATTCATATTGCTGCAGCAGCTGCCGCATGCATAAGTAATCTGTTTGCTGCATGCGCTACACTTTTGTAGAATATAATGTAATGTACTGTAAACAGTCATTAAACATTTGCTTAGCTTTCATCAATCAGCCAGCAAATGAACAGAAACACAAACACCAACTTCATACATATCGTCCTGTACTAGCAGCTTAAGCCTTCTAACTCAAAGCCTCCATCTTATCAGAAAACAATTACAAGCAGCAATAAATAGAAAGATGAATTTAATGAAGAGAATACACAAACAGATTTGATTTTATTTCTTCCCTCCTCTGTTACGATTTGCCTGATTCTACATCTCGTATTCGTGTTTCCTTACAAGATGACTACGGGGGAACAAGCAGCTTCTTCTAAAATACTATCTAAATTACATTTAAAAAATATACTAGCATATTATATATATTATTGTACATGCATGCACACAAAGATCTGCAGCAGCAAATGCTGCAACAGCTATGAACGCTACATCTAAAGACAGACGTGAGAGTTCTATCGAATCACCTCAGTACAAGAAATCAGGAAGCTACACTACAAGTGTGTTTCTAGCTGTTTTGTGTGCGATTTTCTCCGAATATTTGACTCAATTGCAGCTCACAAGGGTCCTCGACAATAATAGAACACTCTCTTTCTTCCAGCATTGCAAAAACAAACGAAACACAGATCTAAACACAGTGCTAGATCCTTCATACTGAGCCTGCGCGTTTGCAGGCGTATGAGTAGTGACATCAACCTCAGCATCTGTAGGATCTCCCTTCAAGCTCATTCTATTTAAGCCCCTACACTGTAAATAGGCATTATACACTTATCTATCCATTCATAAACAACATACATGCACGTCAAAGTAGAAAAAAGAGTTGAAGACAGGAACATATAGTGGTGGGAAGCAGCATTTCTATGTCTCTGCAGGCGAGCTGAATTCTCCTTTCTCTACAAAGACAAACAGTGCATAGAACAGAGAAATAATGTATTACCGTCTACACTTTTGCAGTGTAGATACACCTCAAATGTGTTGCTGTTTTATGTTTCTTGTGCTGCCATCGCACATTTTCTATTTCGCTTTCTTGCAAACTTCTCGAGCTGCGGATCCTGCAGAGAACAAATTGCTGTGGAAATAATACGAAAACCCTTTTATTAAACTCAAATTATTGCATAAATAATATAAAACTAATTTATTAAATCGTTCTAGTACAACGAAGAAGAGAACATAGACAGCCAGTGCTGTAGACAAAGGCTGTGCTGCTGCTGCCTTACTAGCAGCTCCTGGGCACTGTCGTGTGTAGGATTATCGCGGTGTTGCTCTCTACTTACAAAATATGGTGTTTATTGATTAAATATAAATAAAATCAAAGCAAAACATGTATAAAGGAGGAGCAAATGTAAACAAGAAGATATACAAGGGCTTGAAGGCACAGACAGAATCGAGGGAGCTGCAATGACCCGATGCAACGACGTAAGCAAAAGCAGCAGCAGCAGCAGCAGCAACAGCAGCAGCAACAGCATCAGCAAAGACGACACCGATGGAGCTGTCTGCTGCTGCTGCTGCTGCTTCTTGTGGAACTGCTTCCCTTGGCTGCTGGTGTTGCCGCCCCTGCAGTGTTGGCAGCGGCAGCAGCAAGACATGGAAGCAGCAGAGGCAGCAGCAGCAGCTGCTGCAGCAGCAGTAGCAGCAGTAGCAGCAGATCAGCAGCAGCAGCGGCTCGATATGCTGGTGCCACTCACGCTGCAACCCCCCTTATAAAGGCCTTTGTAGTTAGAGGCCCTTCATGGAAGAGCAGCAGCAGCAGCAGCAACAACAACAACAGCAACAGCAACAGCAGCAACAGCAGCAACAGCAGCAACAGCAGCAACAGCAGCAGTAGGATTTGCTGCACTTCTGGTTGCGGCACAGGGCTAAGCAACTACTGGCAGCAATCGTCTGAAGCAAGACAAAGGGTGCTGCTTCATCGGCGCCTGCAGCAGCAGCAGCAGCAGCACCAGGAAGAGGAGAGGAGCGACAAGCAGCTGCGGCAGCAGCAGCAGCATGTGGAGATCGAGCTTAAGAAAATATCTACTTCAATCTTTGAGGGTTCCTTAGACTCCCCGGAGCAGCAGGAGGAGCAGCAGCAGCAGCAACCGCAGCAGCAGCAACCGCAGCAGCACATCCAACATCACTCTCGTCAGCAGCATCATCATCATCAACGGCAGCAGCAGCAGCAACAGCAACAACAACAGCAGCAGCAGCAGCAGCAGCAACAACAGCAACAGCAGCAAGCTTATCATGGTGTAGCTGAACGTGAGTATGACGTATTAATATTAGGGGGAGGGCATGCAGGCATCGAAGCAGGAGTAGCAGCAGCTCGTTTGGGGCTGTCTGCCTGCATCATAAGCCCCGGAGGTGTTCTATCAACAGGTATATTAGCATGCAATCCTTCTTTAGGTGGTAGCGGTAAGAGCCTGCTACTAGCTGAGGTAGATGCATGCAGAGGCCTCATCGCTCGTGCTGCTGATGTTGCAGCAATACATTGGAGAGTGTTAAATGCTTCAAAGGGCCCAGCAGCATGGGCTACACATGTGCTGCTTGATAGAAAGCTGTTTGCTCGGTGCATGCGTAGATTTGCTGCTGCCTTTCCTTCTTTATCTTTTATTGATGCTGAAGCAGAAGATATACTTACAGAACCTCTTAGATATCATACACAGCAGCACGAACAACACCAGCAGCAGCAGCAGCAGCAGCAGCAGCAACAGCAGCAGCGGAAAGTGTGGGGTGTGCGGCTTAAAGATGGAAGAGAGATTGCTGCTACTGCTGTTGTTGTTGCTGTCGGGACATTCTTAAATGCTGCTGTTGCTGTTGGGGGAAACAGAGCTGAGGGAGGACGCATGCATTCTTTTGTAGAAGCAGCAGCAGCACCCCCACCAGCACTGCAGCAGCAGCAGCGGCAGCAGCAGCAGCAGCAGCAGTGGCAGCAGCGGCAGCAGCAGCAGCAGCAGCAGCAGCAGCGGCAGCTTCCTGAAGGAATTGTACATGTAGAAGCAGCAGCAACAGGATTAGCAGCTTCACTTAAAAATTTAGGGCTCGAAATGACTTACTTTAAAACAGGTAAAGAACAAACAAAACACAAAAAATAAAAAAAATAAAATAAATTAAACAAAAATAAAAAAATAAATCTGTAAACACAAAAATAGAAATAAATAAAACACAAAAATGAAAATTGGTACATAAAACACAAGCAAATAAAAAATAAAATAAATAAAAAACAAAAGAATAATAAATAAATAAGAAAATAAATAAATATGAGTGAAAGAAAGAGAGGAATCGTGTAGAAATAAAAAAAAACGAAAAAGAAAACAAGAAGAAACGACAAACTAATATATATATATATATATATATATTTATATATATATATATATATATATATATATATATATATATATTGCTGTTGCTGT
>OY986946.1:7553264-7555764 GCA_963920595.1 Eimeria praecox | reverse complement strand
TTTATTTATTTATTTATTTATCTATTTATTTATTTATTTATTTATTTATTTATTTATTTCTTTATTTAACAAAATCTTCTATCCCCATTATCTATCCTATTAATAGGTAATACGACTCTCATATATTTATTTATTTATTTATTTATTTATTTATTTATTTATTTATTTTTCTGTCTGTGTCTGTGTTTCTCCTTGCTTACTTTTTCCCTCTATTTCTTCTTCTTATTTATCCTATCAACAGTTAGGCTTCCTGTCTCTTCTTTATTTTTTGTTTTATTTATTTTTATTTACTTTTATTTATTCATTTTTATTTTTTATTTATTCTTATTTGTTTATTTATGTTTGTTTATTTTTAGTTTATTTATTTATTCGTTTATTTCTCCTCGTTTCTTTTTTTTTCTCTCTTCTTCTATTTGTGTTTTCTCTGTCTGTTTCTTTCTTTAATAATAAATTAATAAAAAAATAATAAATAATAAATAATAAATAATAAATGATAAATAATAAATAATAAATAATAAATAATAAATAATAAATAATAAATAATAAATAATACATAATAAATAATAAGTAATAAATAATAAATGATAAATAATAAATAATAAATAATAAATGATAAATGATAATAAATAATAAATAATGAATAATAAATACTAAATACTAAATACTAAATACTAAATACTAAATAATAAATAATAAATAATAAATAATAAATAATAAATAATAAATAATAAATAATAAATTGTTATTTATTTTGTCTCTTCCTTTTCTGTTTGTGTCTGTCTCTTCTTCTTTCTTTTTCTTTTACTTTTTTCTCTCGTTCTTTCTTTTCTTTCTCTCTCTCTATATATCTATATCTATATATCTATATATCTATATCTATATCTATATCTATATCTATATCTATATCTATATCTATATCTATATCTATATATCTATATCTATATCTACATCTATATCTATATCTATATCTATATCTATATCTATATCTATATCTATATCTATATCTATATCTATATCTATATCTATATCTATATCTATATCTATATCTATATCTATATATCTATATCTATATCTATATCTATATCTATATCTATATCTATATCTATATATCTATATATCTATATATCTATATCTATATCTATATCTATATATCTATATATCTATATATCTATATCTATCTATCTATCTATCTATCTATCTATCTATCTATCTATCTATCTATCTATCTGTCTATCTATCTATCTATCTATCTATCTATCTATCTATCTATCTATCTATCTATCTATCTATCTATCTATCTATCTATCTATCTATCTATCTATCTATCTATCTATCTATCTATCTATCTATCTATCTATCTATCTATCTATCTATCTATCTATCTATCTATCTATCTATCTATCTATCTATCTATCTATCTATCTATCTATCTATCTATCTATCTATCTATCTATATATATATATATATATATATATACCCTAAACCCTTTGCAGCCTTATAGTATGTTTCTCCTTGCTCTCCGCATGTAAAGAATAAAAAATTAAATAAGTGAATAAATAAATAAATAGATAAATAAATAAATGATATATAAACTAATTAATTAACTAATAAATTAATTAATTAATTAATTAATTAAATAAATAATTAATTAAATAATTAATATATTAATGTTTTTTGTTTATCTAGGACTCTCTATCCATTTCTAAGTAGAGAAGAAGAAGAAAAAACAAATTTATATTTACCTACGACTTTCTGTGAAGCAATTCTACTTCGCTGTCTCCGGCCTGCTTCTCTGCTGCAGCTGCAGCTGCAGCAGAAGCAGCAGCAGCAGAAGCAGCAGCAGCAGCAGCAGAAGCAGCAGCAGATGAGAGCAGCAGCAGCAGCAGCAGATGAAGCAGCAGCAGCAGATGAAGGGAAAGAATAGGGAGGATTAATTAAGGAGATATATTTGTTATATCTTCTTTTTTCTTTAATTTCTTTTTTGTTTTTATTTATTTTATTATTTATTTATATACTAATTAATGTATATTATTAAAAGCAGTATAATTATAATTATTATTTACTTGTATTTTAATTATTTTATATTCGAAATATTTAAATAATTATCTCGTCTTAACAATACCTTTATAGAGGAATTACTAGTATTCTTATCTAATATATCTGTTCTAATATATATACATATATAATTATATATATATATACATATATATGTATATATATATATATATATATATATATATATATATATATATATATATATATATATATATATATATAATATAAATCATAGTAATTAAAATATTACTAATAATAACGACAAAGATTCCGAAGAGATAATAATAATAGTAGCAATAGACAAGAATCAAAATTAATAATTAATATTAATATAATAATAATAAATAATAATAATAAATAATAATTAATAATAATTAACAAATAAAATTAATAATTAATATTAATTAGTAAGTGGTAATAGATAATAATTGATTATAATAAATA
>OY986946.1:7540764-7548264 GCA_963920595.1 Eimeria praecox | reverse complement strand
TCATAGCTTCGCTTGTATCTGCTATGTTTTTGTTTCTACACAGCCGCCGCTCATTGCCGTTGAAGCTGGTTTCTTGTATATATTTACTTTCTTAGATATTCACTATCTTAGAAAATGTTTATAATTATTTATTATTTATTTATAATATCATACATTATAGCAAAATAAACACAATACTATGAAGATAATACAAAGAAACACAAACACAGACAGCACAGAGAGCGACACGAGATTTTGTAGGATATAATAATTAAAATTGAAAGATAACAAATTCTCTGCTTTTTCTACTTTTTATTATTTCTACGTATAAAAGAAATAACGGAGGAATTAGAAAGAGAAAATAAAAACAGAGGCACCACCTCCTACAAGCTGCTGCTGCAGCACTTAATATATTTTAATAATATCTGGCTGTCTGTCTCCTTCACATATATATATATATATATATATATATATTTCTTGCTTTCTTCCTGCTGTCTAATCCTACATATCTTCTTCTTGTCGTTTAATTTAAACAAAAATCGAAACTTTTTCTCTCTACTAACTCTCCCCTTCAAAACATCTTTATGGTCTTTACTTAACAATATTATAGTATATATATATATATATATATATATATATATATATATATATATATATATATATATATATATATATATATAGTAAACGCTTGCTGTAGCTGCGACGTCTTCTTTCACCGGTAGAAACAGAACAGAAACAACATCATCATCAGCAGCAACAGCAACAGCAGCAGCAACAGCAGCAATTGTTTGTGAGGAGTAGAAGGGCTTAAGTATTTAGTATTTAGGGTGTATGTATCTTAATAAATAATAATAATAATAATAATACTACAATGACTCAACAAATTTTAAACAGAACAAACAAAACCCAAAAAACTATAAATGTGCATGCTGCCTAAACATAGACAGCAGCAGCAGCAGCAGCAGATGCTGCTGCTGCAGCAGCAGCATGTGTAGTGTGTTGCTGCTGCTGCTGCTTTCAAACTCCTTCATCTCCCCATCCTGACTGCAGCAGCAGCCTTTGCTGCTGCTGTTGTCGCTGCTGCTGCTGCTGCTGCTGCTGCACCAGTCAATGAGCCCAGGCTTCAAGAAGGAAGCAGCAGCAGCAGCAGCAGCAGCAGCAGCATCGTTTATAACTCATCATGAGGGCTTTTGGCATATGGTTTTTTCTCTTTCTGCTGCTGCTGCTGCTGCAGCAGCTGCTGCTGCTGCTGCAGCTGCTGCTGCAGCAGCTCCTCGACATCCAAAGGCATCTCTAGACCGTGCTGCAGCTGCTGCTGCAGCTGCTGCTGCTGCTGTTGCTGCTGCTGCTGCTCCTGCTGCTGCAGCCGTTGATCAAGGATGTCTCTCATAGTTGCTTCGAAATTACCAGAGGAAAGAGCTTGCTGCCGCAGCAGCAGCTGCTGCTGCCCCACATATAAGATGTGCTGCAGCAGCACTACTGCAGCAGCAGCAAACAGCAGCAGCAACAAGACGCAGCAGCAGCAGCAGCCCGAGCATCGCAGCAGCGGGCGAGGCGCTGTACTCAAAAACTGTACACAAAAACAAAACAAACAGCAGCAGCAGCAGCAGCAGCAGCAAAGTTCACTCACTCTCAGCAGCAGCAGCAACAGCAGCAGCAGCAACAGCAGCAATAGACAGCGAGCAGCAGCAGCACCAACAACAAATAAAGCCACATCAAACTGCAGCAGCAGCACCAACAGCAGCAACAACAGCAACAATAGCAGCAGCAGCTACAGCAGCAACAACAGCAGCAGCAGCAACAGCAGCAACAACAGCAGCAGCAGCAAAAATACTAAATCGATACACAGCAGCCAAATCACAGCCTCAAATCAGCGCGCAACAACAGCATCAGCAACAGCAGCAGCAGCAACAGCAGCAACAGCAGCACCAGCAGCAACAGCAGCAGCAACAGCAGCAGCAGCAGCAGCAAGAGCTGACAGCAACGGAGTAGTCTGCGCTTGTTGATAGAAGCAAAGATTGAGTGTTAACAAAACAGAGAGAAGTGACAGGCAACTCATGCGATGATTTGGTTTCTAATAAATTTAACCTGAGAGAAAATAAAACTACAGACACATAAAAATATAAGCTAGGGTTTGTTACGTAAGGGGTAGGGTTTAGGGTTTACGGAGAGAGGGGTTAGGGTTTAGGTAGGGTTTAGGGTTTGCATACGAGTTAGGGGTTGGCTAGGGTTTAGGGTTTAGGGTTTACGAGCTGTAGGGTTTCTGTTTAAACATTTAGGTGTTAGGGGTTGCGCTTGACACCTCAGGTTCTAGGGTTTAGGGTTTAGGGTTTAGGGTTTAGGGTTAAGACTGTCGGCTCTACGTATTAGGGTATTAGGGTTTAGTGTTGAAGACTCTAGGGTTTAAGATATTAGGGTTTAAGATATTAGGGTTTAAGATATCAGGGTTTAGGGTTTAAGATGCTAGGGTCTAGGGTTTAAGATGTTAGGGTTTAAGATGTTAGGGTTTAGGGTTTAAGATATTAGGGTTTAAGATCTTAGGGTTTAGGGTTTAAGATGCTAGGGTCTAGGGTTTAAGATGTTAAGGTTTAAGATGTTAGGGTTTAAGATGTTAGGGTTTACGATGTTAGGGTTTAGGGTTTAAGATGTTAGGGTTTAGGGTTTAAGATGCTAGGGTCTAGGGTTTAAGATGTTAGGGTTTAGGGTTTAGGGTTTAGGGTTTGTCTGTATCTAACGTTCTATCAAAAATTTTAATTTTTCCGTCCGCAAAACCCAAAGCCAAAATTTTTTGATTTAACGAATATTCTAAATTACAACAAGGAGAAGAAGAATCGCAGCAGATACAGCAGACCTGCTGCAGCCGCAGACCTCCTGCTGCTGCTGCTGCTGCTGCTGCTGCTGTTGCTGTTGCTGCTGCTGCTGCTGCTGCTGCTGGGGAAGGGCCGTCGTCCTTCTTGTTGCTGCTCGAAGTAGCAGCGTCTTCTTCCTTTCTCACCACAGCCCTGTGCATTCATACCTAAACCCTAAACCCTAAACCCTAAACCCTAAACCCTAGATCTTGAGATATTCTCGAGCCTTGTAAACCCTAGAACTACCTGCCCCCTAACTAGCTAGCTAGCTAACTAGCTATCTATCTAACCAACTAGCTAGCCAGATAGCTAACAACCCGGCTAGCCACCTATCTACCTATCAAACCAACAAACTATCTATCTATCTATCTATCTATCTATCTATCTATCTATCTATCTATCTATCTATCTATCTATCTATCTATCTATATCTATCTATCTATCTATCTATCTATCTATCTAACTAACTATCTAGCTAGCTACCTACCTAACTAGCTATCTATCTAACTAGCTAGCTAGCTAGCTAGCTAGCTATCTAACTAGCTATCTATCTATCTATCTAACTAGCTAGCTAGCTAGCTATCTAACTAGCTAGCTAGCTAGCTGAACATACTCACCAGCCAAAGAGAAAGGAAGGCCCTCGCACATCGCTGGCGACGGCGATGAGACGCTTAGCTGAAGAAGGACTTGAAGGAGGCGTCGAGAGAAACCTGTAAACCCTAAACCCTAAACCCTAAACCCTAAACCCTAAACCCTAAACCCTAAACCCTAATCGCTAGAGCATGATAACCACAAGAATGCAGAGAAATTTAGACTAATGTCTCTTTCGCCTGTCGCTCGAATTTCACCTCAAACCCTAAACCCTAAACCCTAAACCCTAAACCCTAAACCCTAAACCCTAATTGTACTTGCCTGCAGCAGCGAACGTTTAGGGTTTTGCTTGTCTTCGGATGGAGGACCTGCGAAGACAAAACTAATTTTTCTTCGCTCAACAACCAAATAGATAATTGACTATCGCCACCGCAGCAGACTACCTACAGCCGCAGCATATAACAACATCTAAACCCTAAATTAGGGTTTAGGGTTTAGGGTTTAGGGTTTGGAGAAAGAAAGCCTAGAAGCCGCAAGAAGAAACAGCAGAAAAGAGATATATGCAGAAATAGAGCTGCATATACACCTCAACATCTAGGGTTTACAAACAATATAGTTTTAAAAAAATTAGGGTTTAGGGTTTAGGGTTTAGGGTTTAGGGTTTACAAGGTCGCAGTCATCACTCATAGAGACATCTTTAATATCGCCTTCGTGTCCTTGCAGCTTCGCTACCAACTCCGTACAAATCTGTTGCTGCTGCTGCTGCTGCTGCTGCTGCTGCTGCTGCTGCGCTGCTGCTGCTGAATCCTTCTCTTGCTGCTCTTCAATCAACAGCCTCCATACACTGACACAGCAATAAAAACAAAAACAAAATAATAATAATAATATAATAATATAATAATAATAATATGATAATATAATAATAATATAATAATATAATAATAATAATATGATAATATAATAATATAATAATATAATAATATAGTAATATAATAATATAATAATATAATAATAATTATAATAATTATAATAATATAATAATATAATACTAATAAGGAAGCAACGATAAAAATGTAATAGCAAAACAATAATAATAATAATAAATAAATAAATAATAATATAATAATAATAGTAAAATTATATACATATATATATATAATAAAAGAATATATATATATATATATATATATATATATATATATATATATATATATATATATATATATAGTATAGTAATAATAGTAAAATTATATATATATATAATAAAAGAATATATATATATATATATATATAATATAGTAATAGTATAAATAATATAAGATTTGGACTCAGTCAAAATTTACTAAATTTTTTTATCTTCGCCTCCACAGAGAATAAATCGACCGCAGGGAGAGAAGCGAGAGACGATCTGAAGACAAGATAAATAATTAATTATTTAATTAATTTAATTTAATTTATTTAACTTAATTTATTTAATTTAATTTAATTTATTTAGTTTAATTTATTAAAATAATTTAAAGAGGCAGGAGAGCGATAAGTCAAGCAACTGTCGCTTGCTCTCATCAGCGCTGCTTCTCTGTCTTTGCTGCTGCTGCTGCTGCTGCTGCTGCTGCTGCAGCGAAACCTGCTGCTGCAGCAGCAGCTGCAGCAGCAGCAACACACCAGCAGCAGCACAAGCAGCAGCAGCACCCCAAGCAGCAGCAGCACAAGCAGCAGCAACACCAGCACGAGCAGCACAAGCAGCAGCAGCACCCCAAGCAGCAGCAGCAGAACAAGCAGCAGCAGCAGCAACACGAGCAGCAGCAGCAGAAGCAGCAGCAGAAGCAGCAGCAGCTGCAGCACAAGCAGCAGCAGCAGCACCCCAAGCAGCAGCAGCAGAAGCAGCAGCAGCACAAGCAGCAGCAGCACAAGCAGCAGCAGCAGCAGAAGCAGCAGCAGCAGACTTTGTATTTTATATTTTAAATAATCAAACAACATCAGTAATTTCTTACTAATCGTTTTTCTGTCTCCTCCTTTCCGAATCGATGAACGACTCTTAAACTGTACATACACCCCAAATATAAACAAACATAGCAAAGCAGCAGCATCTGCTGCAGTTTATATAAATATTAATTTGTTTGTATTTGTTAATAAGAAGAAACAAAAGAAAGAGAAAACAAAGAAAATATAAAAAATATAAAAAGAAACAAAATACAGAAAAAAAACGAAGGAGAAGAAAAAAATATAATAATATACAAACAACATCCTACAAACCATAAACCCTAAACCCTAAACCCTAAACCCTAAACCCTAAACCCTAAACCCTAAACCCTTGAACACACCCGCACTCAGCGTCCATCTTAATAAGAACGCATTCTTTGTCGCTGCATCCTAAGAAGAGTCCGACCTAAGAATAAACAAACAAATAAAATAAAAGAAGAAGCAAAATAAAAAATAAAGAGAGAAAGAAAATAATAAAATAAACAATAATAGAAAGATAAAATAAAATAATAAATACATTCTTTAAAACAAATACATGAGGCGTCAAGTAGCGGCTTCTTAAGACGTCAAATTTACAAACAATAACAAGAAAAGAAAGATAAACTAAACCCTAAACCCTAAACCCTAAACCCTAAACCCTAAACCCTAGGACCCTAAACCCTAAACCCTAAACCCTAGGATGCTCGATTCGAGTATTTGAGTTATAATGCTTCTACTTATCATTTTATTATTTTTTTTAATTTATGTATGTAATAAAAATAATAAAAATATTATATCGTTTTCTTGTTTTTTTTTCGTCTGTCTACAGCATTTCTTCTTCTCGTTTGCTCTCCTTCACTCCCTCTTCTCACCGTAATAGAGAAAGAATCTAAATATTAATTATTTAAATATAATTAACTTACTTTTTGATTATAATTTAATGAATCAATTACTCCATCTGTTGTTATAGAATCGACAGTTTCTAGTTTTTGTTTGTCTGTGCTGACTGTGTGCGCCTCCTGCAACCAACACCACCAGCGAAACAGAGAGGAAAGCTCGAGGAATCTCAAGAAATGCCTCATTTTATTTGTATTTTTATGTATATTTAATTAAAATTTATAAATTAAAATACAAAAAACCCACCAATTGATTCTCAATACCATATTCTTTTCCTCCGCCACCGCCAGATGTTACTATGAATGTCCCATCGCTTGCTGCCTGTACACCGCGTAAAAAAAAGATAAAAACGCGGAATATATATATTTTTAAATGGAAAAACACAATTAAAAACAAATAAATCAAAAAAAATCTACAAATCAAACTACGGACCGAGTATATAGGGTAGTTCAAGTACGACACCGCTGAGGTGCGCATCGTCATCCCGCCTTTAGGAGGGAGTAAAACAACGCGAGCAGCGGAAAGTTTGTGTAAATTAAATTCAAATTAAAATAATAAATTTAATTTTCAGAGAAAATATATAAATAAAATCGCTCGTTCTTCGCGAGCAGTTATTGTGTGTTGTCGCATGCAATCTCGGCGGAGCAGCTGCGGTCTTTCTATTAAGGAATCTTCTTTTTTTTTAATTTTTTTGGTTTTGCTTCTTTTAATAATACTATAAATGATGAAATATATTTAAAATTTGGTTTATTTAACCGTAAAAACAAACAAAATAGCAGCACACACAGAACGAGTTTCGTAGGGGCTGTCGTTGTTTGGTCTTGGCGGAGGACCTCCCAGCCCCGCTGCGGTGCATAGCAGAAAAATAGATATAAATTTATAAATTTTTATTTTCTTTTCTATTTAAAAACGTTTAATGAATATATAAATAGATTTTCTTGTCTTGTACGGAGACAGGAAAACCCGAAATGTCGGATTTCTTGTATAATATCAACAACTCGAGAGTGACCTCGCGTTTATATTTATTTATTTTTCTTCTTTTTTAATATTTCTCAATAGAAAAGATGATTTAGTTTTAGTTTATAATAATTTTAGTGGTGTTAAATTGTGTTTGTGTGTATAATATTCTATTATTATTATATATATATATATATATATATATATATATACATGTTTATATATTTATATATATACATATATATATTATAATACTAGTTGCAATAGT
>OY986946.1:7533264-7535764 GCA_963920595.1 Eimeria praecox | reverse complement strand
AGAGAGCTGTATTACAAGAATCCAGATTTGTTTATTAATCAAAAGCAAATGAACGGAAGATTGCAAGTAAGAATATATATTTATTTTATTTTTAAAATTATTTAATTTATATATATATATATATATATATATTTAATAGTAGATATATCTATTCTTATTATATGTTGTTTCTGTTTTGTTTTATCTATTGTTTGATATATTATATTAATAATTTGTAGTATGTATTTCGTTCTTCTTTGTTTTTATTCTCTCCTAATTTATACAAATAAAAATATTATTTTGTTTTTAATTATAATTATTTGTTTTTAAAGTAATCAATGTATTAGATGTAGTTTGCTTTTCCTTGTATTGTATTATATTCATATATATATATATATATGTATATATATATATATATATATATATAAGAATGTTTGTTAAATTATTTATATTTTAATATAATTTATTATCTGCAATTTCTGATTTGTATAAATTATATTATATTATCTCTTTCATGATATAAATTATATTTTAATTATGTACTTTGTTTTATTTATTTATTTACTATTTCGCTATTAGATATTAATTATATTATATTTTATTGTTGAGTACACACTGTATTACGTATTACGTATTAATTATATTCTTTTTTATTATTTATTAAGTACATAATATACAAATTATATTTTATTTTATTTTTTAATTATATCATAAAATTATATTATATTTTATTTAATAGAGTCTCTATCAAATATATATTTATTATTTATTCTTATTATTATATATTATAATTTTACTTTCTTATTAATTCTTTTCCTTACATCTCGTATTTATTTTAATATATTTAATTTAAATATATTTTATTATTTATTTATATTAAAACATTTAAATATATTTTATTACTATTTATCTTTCTACATCAAAACTTTGAAATTTATTTATTTATTTATTTATTATTTAATTATTTATTTATTTATATATTTATCGATTCATGTATTTATTTATTTATTTATTTATGTATTTTATTTATTTATTTATTTATTTATTTACGAGTTAGGTTCTATTGCTCTTTGTACTTTGATTTTATTAAATACATTTTACTTTGTTATATTTCATTTATTCAAACTAACTACACTTTAATTTAATTTAATCTAATTGTTTAATTTAATTTAATTTAATTTAATGTAGTTTAATTTAATTTAATTTAATTTAATTTAATTCAATTCAATTCAATTCAATTCAATTCAATTCAATTCAATTTAATTTAATTTAATTTAATTTAATTTAATTTAATTTAATTTAATTTAATTTAATTTAATTTAATTTAATTTGATTTCAGCGTCTCCTTTGCGGTTTGGGGGTAACAAGAAATTCTCTCTCAGTCTTCGCCTCAGAGAGAGGTAAACAAAATTATCTATTATTTATTTATTTATTTATTTATTTATTTATTTATTTATTTATTTATTTATTTATTTATTTATTTTATTTATTTTATTTATTTATTTTAATTATTTTAATTATTTGTTTTAATTATTTTCATCTTTTTAATTATTTTATGCATTTATTTTATTTATTCAAATTATTTATTTTACTAATTTTAATTATTTATTTTATTTATATATTTTAATTATTTGTTTTAATTAATTTAGTTAACATAATTAATTTAATTATTTTAATTAATTTAATTATTTTAATTAATTTAATTAATTTAATTATATTATATTTATTTTATTATTTTATTATTTATATTTTTAGGTTATATCGCTGGGCTTATTACATTTAAAAAGAAAGGAAGCAAAGAAGAACTACACTGCAACACAGGTGAAACAAAATGCTGCTGCTGCTGCTGCTGTTGCTGTTGCTGCTGCTGTTGCTGTTGTTGCTGCTGTTGTTGCTGCTGCTGCTGCTGTTGCTGTTGCTGTTGCTGCTGCTGTTGCTGTTGCTGCTGCTGTTGCTGTTGTTGCTGCTGCTGCTGTTTCTGTTGCTGTTGCTGCTGCTGTTGCTGCTGTTGCTGCTGCTGTTGCTGCATCAGCATTGTATATGTGCATTCCTCTCTAAATTTTTTTTAAATTTTATTTTATTTTAAAAACAGTAAATTAAACTATTTTCTAAATTATAACTAAAATAAAACAATAAAAACAAAATAAATCAAAATAAAAATAAAATTAAATGTAGGATTTGGTCTGCTTATATGTGAGGAGATGATGAGAGGAGATATATTTTGTGAAGAAGCGAAGTACTTACTTGTAGTAGAAAAATATACTATCTTTCATGTGTTAGCAGCAAATCAAATCTGGAAGGTAACATAACCATGCTGTTGCTGTTGGTGTTGGTGTTGGTGTTGGTGTTGTTGGTGTTGCTGTTGGTGTTGGTGTTGGTGTTGATTGTGTTGTTGGTGTTGGTGTTGGTGTTGATGGTGTTGTTGGTGTTGGTGTTGGTGTTGGTGTTGGTGTTGCTGCTGCTGCTGGTGTTGGTGTTGGTGTTGCCGTTGATGGTGGGGCTGTTTTCTTGTTGTTGCTGC
>OY986946.1:7508264-7510764 GCA_963920595.1 Eimeria praecox | reverse complement strand
ATATTTTTATTATTATTTACATTATTATTTTTTATTATTTATATTATTTTGTTTATTATTTGTATTATTATTTATATTATTATTATTATTATTTATATTATTATATTTATATTTATTATACTATTATTGCTTTTCTTTGTGTATTTTACTATTCTTAAAATATTATTAATATTATTATATTTATTATTATATATATTTATTATTATTATTATTAATTATAATAATAAATTATTATTTAAATTATAAAATTTATTATAAAATTTTGTTTGTCTTCGTCTTTATTACTACTGCTATATTATTATTACTTTTATATTATATTATATTACTACTATATTGTAATTATATTATAAATATATTATTATAAATATATTTTTATAATTATATTTTTATAATTATATTTTTATAATTATATAACAATAATAATAATAATACAATATTAAATATACTACAATTATAAATATATAATAACTAAAATTATATATATATATATATATATATATATATATATATATATATATATGTATGTATGTGTTTATATGTAGGCCTGGTGTTTGAGTATTACTATAACGATTTTATCTGAAGACGGAAACATGCTAGATGCTGCTGCTGCTGCTCTTCTTGCTGCTCTAATGTCTTTTAAACTACCTAAGTTAGATGCTGCTGCATTAGATATGTTGCTGCTGCAGCAGCAGCACCAGCAGCACCAGCAGCAGCAGCAACAGCACCAGCAGCAGCAGCAGCAGCAGGTTGAGTATATGCCGCTATGTCTTCTCTACAAACCCCTCGCCTTCTCCTTTGCATACGCTGTCACAGCAGATGCTGCTGCTGCTGCAGCAGATGAACCTGCTGCTGCTGCTGCTGCTGCTGCAGCAGATGAGAATGCTGCTGCTGCAGCAGACACAGACTCCCCACACTCAGCACATCAGCAGCAACTGCAGCAGCAGCAGCAGCAGCAGCAGCAAGAACAGTTTTGCTTCGTTGCAGATCCGACTGCTATTGAAGAAGCAATCCTTCCAGGAAAGGTGAGGCCAAGTTGCTGCTGCTGCTGCTGCTGCTGCTGCTGCTGCTCATCGTGCTGCTGCTGCTGCTGCTTCTATTCTTGCTGCTGCTGTTATTCTTGCTGCTGCTCCTCCTGCTGCTGCTATTTTTGCTGCTGCTGCTGCTGCTGTTCTTGCTGTTGTTGTTATTCTTGCTGCTGCTGCTGCTATTCTTGCTGCTGCTGTTATCCTTGCTGCTGCTGCTGCTGCCAGTGCATCTGCCTCTGTTAGTATTATCGAGATTGTTGCTGCTGCTGTTGCTGCTGCTGCTGTTGCTGCTGCTGCTGTTGCTGCTGCTGCTGCTGCCTTGGGTGCTGTTGGTGTGGCATTTGTTCGCTCTCCGCGTTGCTGCTGCTCTTTCTGCTGCTGCTGCTGCTGCTCTTTCTGCTGCTGCTGCTCTGTCTGCTGCTGCTGCTGCTGCTCTTTCTGCTGCTGCTCTGTCTGCTGCTGCTGCTGCTGCTCTTTCTGCTGCTGCTGCTGCTGCTGCTGCTGCAGATAACAGTATGTTTGAGCGAGCATGGCGAGATTCATTTTCTTGAGAAGGCCTCCGGGCCTCCGCTGTCTCCCGCAGATATTCGCCTGATATTAGATGTTAGAAACCCTAAACCCTAAACCCTAAACCCTAATTAACCCTAATAAACCCTAGTAAACCCTACTAAACCCTACTAAACCCTAGTAAACCCTAGTAAACCCTAATAAACCCTAATAAACCCTAATGAGGTTTGGAGGGTAGTAGTTAAGACGAAGGAAAGGCCAACCTCAAGCATATCAAACGATGCTGCTGCTGCTGCTGCTGCTGCTGCTAATCCTGCTGCTGCTTCTAATCCTGCTGCTGCTGCTCTTGCTGCTGCTGCTCTTGCTGCTGCTGCTCTTGCTGCTGCTGCTGTTGCTGCTGCTGCTGCTGCTGCAGGCAGCTGAGAAAAGTATATCTGATACGTTTGCGGTGCTGCATCGTGCTGTGGCAGCACATCAAGAAGAACTGCAGCAGATACAAAGGCTTAACGCTCGCAGCAGGTTAGAACCTGCTGCTGCTGCTGTTGCTGCTGTTGCTGCTGCTGCTGTTGCTGCTGCGGTTGCTGCTGTGTCTGATGATGCTTTGCTGTTGCTGCTGCTGTTGGTCTTGTGCGTGCTGCTGCTGCTGCTGCTGCTGCTGCTGCTCGTCTACCTGCTGCTGGTGTTGTACGTTTTACATACTGCTGCTGCTGCTGCAGCTGTTAAACCTGCTGCTGCTGCTGCTGCTGCTGCTGCTGCTTCTCTGTTTATAGATACCTCGAGCCGCCGATAGAGCTGCAGCTTCCTGAAGCCCACGCTTTGCCTCTGCCTGCTGCAGCAGCAGCAGCTGCTGCTGCTGCAGTTCTTGCAGCAGATCCGGTTGCTGCTGGTGTTGATGTTGCTGCTGCACCGCCAGCAGCAAAGCGGCAGCAGCTGATAGGAAATACCTCCCCATACACTGCAGCAGCAGC
>OY986946.1:7455764-7493264 GCA_963920595.1 Eimeria praecox | reverse complement strand
TTAGGGTTTAGGGTTTAGGGTTTAGGGTTTAGGGTTTAGAGTGAGGTGGGATGCTCCTACAGCGCATTTGCTTGGAGTCACGGTGGCTGCATATTGCAGTGTTAGGGTTTAGGGTTTATGCTGTATGGGGTTTATGCTTATTGTGTCTATGAGGATTTAGGGTTTAGGGTTAGGGTTTAGGGTTTAGGGTTTGTGTTATGAGGTGTACGTACAGCTGAAGGCTCAGCTTGCTGCTGCTCGTGCAGCAGCAAAAAGTTTAGAAGAGCGAAACTCCGAGTTAAAAGATAAATTGCTTCGGTGTTTAGCAGAACAAGAAAATACTAGAGTTCGCTACTCTAAGGAGGTCTGCCAAGCCCTAAACCCTAAACCCTAAACCCTAGACCCTAAGAAGAAAACCCTAAGCCGTACAAAAACATATATTACAAAGGAATAAACAAATAACAGCAAACAGCCCCAAACAATTCGATGTATCTGCGAGCAGGAGCGATTGTAGTGTAGCAAGAAAAATGAGGTTAGAGGTCGTTAGGGTTTAGGGTTTAGGGTTTAGGGTTTAGGGTTTAGGGTTTAGGGTTTAGGGTTTAGGGTTTGGGTGTTCAGGTTGCAGCGGCACGAGACTACGCCATATCAGGATTTGCGAAGGCATTGTTAGACGTCGGAGATTCCCTCAGTAACGCGAAGCAGCAGCTGCAGCAGCATCTAGAGAAGCAGCAGCAGCAGCAACAGCAGCAGCAGCAACAGCAGCAACAGCAGCAGCAGCAGCAGACTTCAGAGGAGCAGCTGAAGCAGTTTGTCGATGGCATTTCTTTAACGAATAACCTCTTCCAGCAAACCCTAGAAAGATTCGGGGTTGAACAGTATGATCCGGTAGGCTCAAAGCAGAGCTAGGGTTTAGGGTTTAGGGTTTAGGGTTTAGGGTTTAGGGTTTAGGGTTTAGGGTTTAGAGTTTATGGGGTAGTAGAGAAAGGCCCCCGCTTACAGCAAACCCCTACGCATCAAATGCGCTTAAATAATGCGGGTGGCAGGTTAGGTTTAGGGTCTAGGGTTTAGCGTTAGCTTAGGGTTTAGGGTTTGAGGTGTCGTTTCTAGGGTTTAGGGTTTAGGGTTTAGGGTTTAGGGTTTAGGGTTTAGGGTTTAGGGTTTAGGGTTTAGGGTTTGGGGTGTACAGATGGGAGAGAAGTTCGACCCTGCTCTTCATGAAGCGCTTTTTGAGATGGACGGACCGAGCGATGTACGGAAGCAAGAAACCCTAAACCCCAAACCCTAAACCCTAAACCCTACACTAAACCCTAAACCCTCAAGTTTAATGAATAAACCCTACGCCAAACCCTAAACCCTACACTAAACCCCAATCCCTACACTAAACCCCAAACCCTCAAGACTAAATTATAAACCATAAGCTAAAGCCTAAACCTTACGCTAAAAGCAAAACCCTAAACCCTAAACCCTAGTGACTTGCGTTTTAAAACGGGGCTCCTGTAGCCTCACCCTGCAGGGCTGTGGGTTTAGACTTCAGGGCTTAGGGTTTAGGGTTTAGGGTTTAGGGTTTGTGTTATGGTTCAGAAGAAAGGCAAGATCGCCCAGGTTGTACAGACAGGATATAAAATCAAAGATAGAATACTAAGAGCAGCAAAAGTTGGCGTCGTTAAACCCTAATTTAGGGTTTTACGAAGTTGTTTAGTTTGTTTAACACACTGACGCCGCAGCAAACACACACGAACTGCTGCTGCTGCTGCTGCAGCAGCAGCAGCAGCAGAAGCAGCACTAGTAGCAGCAGCAGCACTAGTAGCAGCAGCACCACTGGCAACAACGCCAGCAGCAAGTGCACGGGGAGAGGCAACAGCCGATCCCGCGAGGAAAACTACAAGAATTTCTTCTCTGCATGCATGCATGTATGCATTTACAATCTTACCTCTTTCTCGAGGACCACTGGTCACATTGGCTTTTCTGGAGTCGCTACATGCATGCATGCATGTGTGCATGCATGCATGCATGTGTGCATGCATGCATGCATATGTGCATGCATGCATGCATGCATTGCTCAGTGTTTATTTTTAGCTGTTTGTTTCTTTTTCAACATTCTCTGTTGTTGTTTTTGATTGAGACCGAGCAGCCGCCGCTAAACCAAGGTTGGGGGGTGGAGGGTCCAGGGTTTTTATTCTTAAGGCTTTTGTACTTGTATTTAGTTTATATTTTATGTACAGTTAGGTAGAAAAAAAAACGACAACGGCAGGATTCGAACCTACGCGGGCAGAACCCAATGCCTTAGCAGGGCACCGCCTTAACCACTCGGCCACGTTGCCGAGACGCTCAGCCTCCCCCTCAAACTTTTGCTCATAAATCCTACGCAGTAGTAAACGATGATGTGGCCATTCGAATGCAAACAGACGGATGAGATGTGATACAGAGGGGTTAGTTGAGAGGCTTTTGTTTCTTTCGCTATAGCTAGCTATCACCTGTCAGACTGTAAATAATATTAAGTTTAATAGATCTGTGCTGTCAGGCAGGGGTTTCGCTAATTCTCGCCAGTTTCATAGAGGATTCTGAATGGGTATTGGGTTTTAAAGTTTGGCGGCATTGAAGGAAAGATTAAAGCTGCATGATCTGTCTGAAGCTGCTACGTATATTTCTACTTGCTTTCAGACATGGATGTTGAGGGCGAAGTAAGCGTTCAATAATTGTTCAAATGCTTCGAGCAGACACTGTTTTGCAGAGACAAACAATGTTTGAAAAATGCCTACGACTTTGCCGACAGTCCAAAGGTGCAATAATTGTATGGCAAGCAACATAGTGCGAAGGCACTAAAAATATCCCGGGTGTATTTTTGAGACGAAAGTACAACTTCACCAAAACAAGGAACGCCCCTGGTGCCCCTGCGCAGCGGCGCCTGAATGCGACAAAGAGCTATAATTATTGAAAGCATTTCATCTTCTTCATTAGGTGACGAGACACGACAGGGATGTCTGTATCTAATCAAGGGTACGGTTTTCCCAGAGTACATCCTGACTAGGGAAGCCTTTCGCCACGCGCTACCATGACGAAAGGTTTCCATAGCCAGGATGTGCTCTGGGTATATCCTCATGTGGGCACCAGAGCAGGCTACTGCAGAGTTGAGGACACTCATAAGCAAGCAAAGGTATCCATGTAGCGCTATAAAGAGAGGTTTAAGTCCTTCGGAATCAGAAATTCAACGGTGGTCTCAGCGTTTCAATACCAAGGGTTCATAACAGGCCTAACCCAAAGCCTAACAGGCAGTGCAGGGGAGATATGCCTAAAGGGCGGCAAGATGGGACCTGCTAAGGTGAAGGCCCCTACGGTTATGAAGTACCTATGAATAATGAAAAAACGTCACCTCTACACCTAGACCTCAGAAGAAAGAAAACGGCTCTGGAACTGCCTCAGATATACAGACTATGGATATTGGAACTGCTAATTCCAACCCACCCAGAAGTGGATAAGAGGCGAAAGGACAGAGGGCAGCAGGTGAATCTAGCACTCAGCAAACCAGCAAGACTCTACCGCACAGTGCACCTGCTCCTTTTCCAATGTGCAAGGCCACATACGTCAAGGCGGCTAACTCCTGAAACGCTGACGAAGTAGAAATATCGCGAGGACGAGAAGACAAGCAAGGGAAACAAGCAAAGGGAATCTGATAACTGAGGCTAGGGAAATAAGAAATACCAGGTTTCTCTCACCACTGGAGCAGTCTGTACAGCTATGCGTCGTCGTCTGCAGACACGGCAGGAGGGTCGGCGGCACTACGAACATTCAGTCCGAACCAAACCCCAAAAGGGGCTATACTGCCACGATACAAGACATTTCTGCAGGACCAGCACCAGCTCCCCACGAGAAAACCCTCGGCTTGCCAGGTGGAAGACAATGAAGGGAGCTCTTGTGTCCCCGAGTCGAGACTGTTGAGTTCACTGTCGTAGAAAGCAGTGTAGCAATGCAACTTGGTGCATTGTTTACTGAGCAATTTAATCAAACAGTTTCTGCTGGAGGAATTTATATCATCCCCTGCAAGAGGAGCGGAATTAACGCCTCACGGATGAGCGAGCGATGGGGATCCTACGCAGCGCATAGGCCCCGGAGAAGACCACAAAAGCATGCCTACACACCATCTTTATGGCCCCACGACTACCGCACTTTTGGAAGTTCGATCCAGTTAGCACCCGAGGAAAAGCCGAGGCAGCACAGTTGAGGGGAGAGCCCTCACGTGGAGAACGATCAATGTTCCGCTAGCCAGCCACAAGCGCGATGCCCACGCCACCGTCTCGAGTGTGCACTAGTCCTGGCGCATTCTCAAGCTTTCCTTAGAGGTATGGAAAGCCCCTGGACCGTGCAGAGGAGGCCAAGCGGCAAGCCGACGAACTGCTAAGGAGAGGCAACACTCCTCTGTATCAAACAGATGCGCTGCGGTAGAGTTCCAGGGTTGGGAAGGGAAAGTGATGGGAGGCGGCATGTGCGAATTGGTTTCATACCGTCAATAAGATCACGGTGAAACGAAAGCCCTCGATGCTGCCGCCTGCCTGCGAAGTGCATGGCCGCCTTGAGGGTTCAGCAGTCCATGCAGCATTTGAGGTGGTTGAGAGGTTGTCGACATTCCAGCACGCCCGGACGCTCGGCTCATACATGGTAGAGAAAAAACGAAACGACAACGGCAGGATTCGAACCTACGCGGGCAGAATTCAATGCCTTAGCAGGGCACCGCCTTAACCACTCGGCCACGTTGCCGGGGCGCACGCTTTCCCCAGCAAACACTTCCCATTGCATCCTGCACAGCTATGGGAGCGGGCGTGGCCCCTGAAATGACACAGACGCATGGCGTACGGTACAGAGTGGTTCGGTGCGAGGCATTTGTTTCCTTCGCTGCAGCGTGATACAAACCTGCAATTGTTGAATAGAGACGGAGCCTGCACCTCCTTAGCTGTAGCTCGCAGTGACAGGGCGCAAATTCGGTGGACAGCAGCTGTATTTATCCGACAATGCCTCTTCCCGGGTCTTCGTGCCGAGATTTCTGTTCTAATGTTTTGCGGTACTAAGGGCTTGCGGTTAAAGTATGCAGGGCCGCAGGGGTTATGCCCAACCTCTCACCGCCCTTGAGGGTTCAGTGTTCTACTGAGCATATGACGTGCCTGGGGCGTTTCCCACAACCTAGCACACCCCGAAAACTGGTTCATACATGGTAGAGAAAAAACGAAACGACAACGGCAGGATTCGAACCTACGCGGGCAGAACCCAATGCCTTAGCAGGGCACCGCCTTAACCACTCGGCCACGTTGCCGGGGCGCACGCCCGCTCCTCCAAACTATTGCCCTTGCACCCTAGACAGTAGTGAACAGTGGTATGGCTGCTACAGGGCTGCGGGATCTGCGTCCATTCAAGACAAGACTTGTACATTTGTCACTTGGGCAGACGGTAACCTTATCTATCAGCCAATATTGCATTCAGGCTCTACCTAGCAAGGCTTCGCTTCTACAATTCAGCGGGGTTAAGGCCGTGAAGCTAAGCGATTGGCAAGTAGCCGGTTCTACCATATAAGCTTTGACCTCCTCGATGGTTCAGCAGTCTATGCCGCACTTGTCGTGGCTCCATGATGTGCTTCCCACATTCCTCCGCACGCCTATGGCAAGCTCATACAAGACTGAGATAAAAGCAAACGACAACGGCAGGATTCGAACCTACGCGGGCAGAACCCAATGCCTTAGCAGGGCACCGCCTTAACCACTCGGCCACGTTGCCGGGGCGCACGCCCTCCCCAGCAAACCCTTCCCATTGCATCCTACACACGGCTGTGGGCGCGGGCGTGGCCCCTGGAATGAAGCACGCACATGGTCTATTATACAGAGCCGTTCGATGCGAGGCATTTGTTTCCTTCACTGCAGCGTGATGCACCCTGTCACTGCGAGCTACAGCTAAGGAGGTGCAGGCTCCGTCTCTATCCAAGAATTGCAGGTTTGTAACTTCGGTGGACGACAACTGTATCTACCCGCCAGTGTGTCTCATTCACGGGCTAACTAATCACGCTTCGCGCCTATGGGTTAGCGATGTTAAGCCCTCGAGGTTACAAGAATGCGGGCAGCAGGGCGTAGCAACGGAATCTGGCCTCCTTGAGGGTTCAGCAGTGTATGCGGCATATGCCTGGGTTGAGGTGTTTTCACATTCCAACACACCCCGATGGCCGGCTCCTATATGCTTCAACGAAAACGAAACGACAACGGCAGGATTCGAACCTACGCGGGCAGAACCCAATGCCTTAGCAGGGCACCGCCTTAACCACTCGGCCACGTTGCCGGGGCGCACCGCCTCCCCCTGAAACACTTGCCACTGCACCGTACCGAGTAGTGAAGAATGGTATGGCTCCTAGAATACAAGCAGACACATGGAGTGCGATATAGAGCGGTTGTGTGCGAGGCATTTGTTTCCTTCGCTGCAGCTTGATGCACCCTTTCGGTGCCAGCTGCAGGTAAAGAGGTGCAGGCTCTGTCTCTATTCAAGAATTGCAGGTTTGTCACTTCCGTGGACGGCAACTGTATCTACCCCCCAGTGTGTGCCATTCACGGGCTTCCTAATCACTCTTCGCGCCTATGGGTTAGCGATGTTAAGCCCTTGAGGTTACAAGAATGCGGGCAGCAGAGCGTAGAGATGAGACCTGACTGCGCTTGAGGGTTCAGCAGTGTATGCGGCATTTGCCTTGGTTGAGGTGTTCTCGCATTCCAGCACTCCCCGATGGCTGGCTCCTATATGCTTCAGCGAAAACGAAACGACAACGGCAGGATTCGAACCTACGCGGGCAGAACCCAATGCCTTAGCAGGGCACCGCCTTAACCACTCGGCCACGTTGCCGAGGAGCTGGGCCTCCCCCTCAAGCCCTTGCCATTGCATCCTATACATCAGCGGACGTTGATGTGGCCCTTGGAATGAATCAGATACACGGCATGGGATACGGAGCGGTTGTGTGCGAGGGATTTGTTTCCTTCGCTGTAGCGCGATGCACCCTGTCAGTAACAGCTACAGCTATAGAGGCGCAGGCTTTGGCTCTGTACAAGAATTGCATATTTGTTCCCTTCATGGACGGCAGCCGTACCTATCTGCCAATATACCATTCATGTTCTGTCTACTAAGGTTTTGATTTTAGGATTAATCGTCGTTGAGACCTGGCATGTGGTTCGTATATAAATTCTGGGTATTGGGATTGTGGATGCCAGCTCACGAAGGCAGCGGGCAGGGTAGACAAGCAAAACTATGGAATAAAGTATCTGAGTGTAGCATATGCGTCTTTTTCGGCAAGGTTGATGAACCCTTTCTATACTATGAGCCAAGACTAATGCCTAAAGAACCGTAAAAAGCAAATGTTCGAGCACAGCTGCACGCGGAAACAAGCAACGTGATCAGACAAAAGCTCAGCTAAACGCACAATGAGGCCAGGGGATAGAATCAAAAGACATGATACCTAGGCTTATAAGTCCCATTCGGCCGATCAATCAGCATAGATAGTATTAACGGCGGCGCCTTGCCAGAGCGGCCTGACCCAGGCTGCGAAGAGGCCGTAATAAACGAAGCTAAGGAAAGCAGAACCAATAGGCTTCTCTAGTCACTGGAGCAGTCTCTACAGCTATGCGTCGTCGTCTGCAGACACGACAGGAGGGTCGGTGGCACTACGAACATTCAGTCCGAACCAAACCCCAAAAGGGACTATACTGCCACGATACAAGACATTTCTGCAGGACCAGCACCAGCTCCCCACGAGAAAACCCTCGGCTTGCCAGGTAGAAGACAATGAAGGGAGCTCTTGTGTCCACGAGTCGAGACTGTTGAGTTCACTGTCGTAGAAAGCAGTGTAGCAATGCAACTTGGTGCATTGTTTACTGAGCAATTTAATCAAACAGTTTCTGCTGGAGGAATTTATATCATCGCCTGCAAGAGGAGCGGAATCAGAGCCTCACGGATGAGAGAGCGATGGGGCTCATACGCAGCGCATAGGCCCCGGAGAAGACACAAAATCATGCCTACACACCATCTTTATAGCCCCACGACTACCACACTTTGGGAAGTTCGACCCAGTTAGCACCAGAGGAAAAGCCGAGGCAGCACAGTTGAGGGGAGAGCCCTCACGTGGAGAACGAGCAATGTTCCGCTAGCCAGCCACAAGCGGGATGCCCACGCCACCGTCTCGAGTGTGCTTTAATCCTGGCGCATCCTCAAGCTTTCCTTAGAGGTATGGAAAGCCCCTGGACCGTGCAGAGGAGGCCAAGCGGCAAGCCGACGAACTGCTAAGGAGAGGCAACACTCCTCCGTGTCAAACAGATGCGCTGTGGTAGAGTTCCAGGGTTGGGAAGAGAAAAGGATGGGAGGTGGCATGTGCGAATTGGTTTCATGCCGTCAATAAGATCACGGTGAAACGAAAGCCCTCGATGCTGCCCCCTGCCGGCGAAGTGCATGGCCGCCTTAAGGGTTCAGTGTCCTACCGACCATATGACATGTTTGAGATGTTTCCCGCATTTCAGCACGCCCGGACGCTCGGCTCATACATGGTAGAGAAAAAACGAAACGACAACGGCAGGATTCGAACCTACGCGGGCAGAACCCAATGCCTTAGCAGGGCACCGCCTTAACCACTCGGCCACGTTGCCGGGGCGCACGCCCGCTCCTCCAAACTATTGACCTTGCATCCTACACAGTACTGAACAGTGGTATGGCTGCTACAGGGCTGCGGGATCTGCGTCCATTCAAGACAAGACTTGTACATTTGTCACTTGGGCAGACGGTAACCTTATCTATCAGCCAATATTGCATTCAGGCTCTACCTAGCAAGGCTTCGCTTCTACAATTCAGCGGGGTTAAGGCCGTGAAGCTAAGCGATTGGCAAGTAGCCGGTTCTACCATATAAGCTTTGGCCTCCTCGATGGTTCAGCAGTCTATGCCGCACTTGTCGTGGCTCCATGATGTGCTTCCCACATTCCTCCGCACGCCTATGGCAAGCTCATACAAGACTGAGATAAAAGCAAACGACAACGGCAGGATTCGAACCTACGCGGGCAGAACCCAATGCCTTAGCAGGGCACCGCCTTAACCACTCGGCCACGTTGCCGGGGCGCACGCCCTCCCCAGCAAACCCTTCCCATTGCACGCCACACACGGCTGTGGGCGCGGGCGTGGCCCCTGGAATGAAGCACGCACATGGTCTATTATACAGAGCCGTTCGATGCAAGGCATTTGTTTCCTTCACTGCAGCGTGATGCACCCTGTCACTGCGAGCTACAGCTAAGGAGGTGCAGGCTCCGTCTCTATTCAAGAATTGCAGGTTTGTAACTTCGGTGGACGACAAGTGTATCTACCCGCCAGTGTATCTCATTCACGGGCTTCCTAATCACGCTTCGCGCCTATGGGTTAGCGATGCTAAGCACATGACGTTACAAGAATGCGGGCAGCAGGGCGTAGCAACGGAATCTGGCCTCCTTGAGGGTTCAGCTGTGTATGCGGCATATGCCTGGGTTGAGGTGTTTTCACATTCCAACACACCCCGATGGCCGGCTCCTATATGCTTCAACGAAAACGAAACGACAACGGCAGGATTCGAACCTACGCGGGCAGAACCCAATGCCTTAGCAGGGCACCGCCTTAACCACTCGGCCACGTTGCCGGGGCGAAAGGTCGCACCCCCAAACTGTTGCTCTTCAGTCCTTCACGGTAGTGAATAGTTGTATGGCTGTTACAGAAGTGTAGGGTCGGCCTCTATTCAAGGCTTGTTTAAATGCCACTTCTTTTGACGGCAGCTGTGTCTATCTGTTAATATCGAATTTAATCTCTTGCTGCTGAGTCGTGGCTTCTATGGCTCATCGGAATTAAAGCTTTGAGTTTAAACGAATTAGGGGCCCGCCGGGGTTAGGATCGAGCCCTGGGGAAAGAAGCATATTTGTAGTACTGCCTGCCCGGCGGTGGGATGTGTACTTTCTACATTCATTCACGCAGGCTAATGAGGGCAGAATAAAGGTTCTAGAACTTGTCTTGAGGGCTACCGTACGGGGTACAGAGGGCTTTGCTTACCCTTGAATGCGCATTGCCTTGCACTAGCTAGAAGCCTTTCGCTAGGTGCTGGGATTCAGGTCTTTTCTCACCGGCAACCGGGTAGGCTGAGAGGGAAAAGAGAATACATAAACAAGGGAAGCAGCCGATGGCGAGCTATGCGCAGAGGTCTCACTACGTAGTAAGCGTAGCTCCCGCAGTTAGCCCGGACTTTCTGTTTTAGCGGCTCATAGAAAAAAGCCCGCTGGCGATGATGAAGTACTTGCCCACAAAATAACGAAAAAGCGTCACCTCTATAGCCCTACCTCAGAAGAAAGAAAAGGGCTTTGGAATTGACATGGATATCACAGACTAGACCTGTCGGCGCTTTCAATGCCATCCCGCTCAGAAAAACATAAGAAGCGAAGATATGGACAACAGCAGGTGAATATGGCACTCAGGAAACCAGCACGACGTGCCGACCATAGCACCTGCTCCTTTTGCATTGCGCCATACGCCAAGGCGGCTAACTCAGGGGAAAGGCAAAAGAGCTGTAAAAAGCAAACGCTCGAGCACAGCTGCACGGGGAAACACGCAAAGGAGATCTGATAACTGAGGCTAAGAAAATAAGAAATAACAGGCTTCTCTCATCACTGGAGCAGTCTCTACAGCTATGCGTCGTCGTCTGCAGACACGACAGGAGGTTCGGCGGTACTACGAACATTCAGTCCGAACCAAACCCCAAAAGGGACTATACTGCCACGATACAAGACATTTCTGCAGGACCAGCACCAGCTCCCCACGAGAAAACCCTCGGCTTGCCAGGTGGAAGACAATGAAGGGAGCTCTTGCGTCCCCGAATCGAGACTGTTGAGTTCCCTGTCGTAGAAAGCAGTGCAGCAATGAAACTTGGTGCATTGTTTCCCGAACAATTTAATCAAACAGTTTCTGCTGGAGGAATTTATATCATCGCCTGCAAGAGGAGCGGAATTAACGCCTCACGGATGAGCGAGCGATGGGGATCCTACGCAGCGCTTAGGCCCCGGGTGCTCTGTGCGGTACAGTCGTGCTGCTTGCCTGAGTGCCGGATTCACCTGCTGTCCTCTGTCCTTTCGGCTCTTATCCATTTCTGGGTGGGTTGGGATTGACAGTTCCAATATCCATAGTTTGTATACCTGGGGCACATCCAAAGTGCACCCTAAACCTTCAACCCTAAACCCTCCACACTATCGGTATAGCCCCACGACTACCGCACTTTGGGAAGTTCGATCCAGTTAGCACCAGAGGAAAAGCCGAGGCGGCACAGTTGAGGGGAGAGCCCTCACGTGGAGAACGATCAATGTTCCGCTAGCCAGCCACAAGCGGGATGCCCACGCCACCGTCTCGAGTGTGCTCTAGTCCTGGAGCATCCTCAAGCTTTCCTTAGAGGTATGGAAGACCCCTGGACCGTGCAGAGGAGGCCAAGCGGCAAGCCGACGAACTGCTAAGGAGAGGCAACACTCCTCCGTGTCAAACAGATGCGCTGTGGTAGAGTTCCAGGGTTGGGAAGAGAAAAGGATGGGAGGTGGCATGTCCGAATTGGTTTCATGCCGTCAATAAGATCACGGTGAAACGAAAGCCCTCGATGCTGCCCCCTGCCGGCGAAGTGCATGGCCGCCTTAAGGGTTCAGTGTCCTACCGACCATATGACATGTTTGAGATGTTTCCCGCATTTCAGCACGCCCGGACGCTCGGCTCATACATGGTAGAGAAAAAACGAAACGACAACGGCAGGATTCGAACCTACGCGGGCAGAACCCAATGCCTTAGCAGGGCACCGCCTTAACCACTCGGCCACGTTGCCGGGGCGCACGCTCTCCCCAGCAAACCCTTCCCATTGCACCCTGCACAGCTATGGGAGCGAGCGTGGCCCCTGGAATGACACAGACGCATGGCGTACGGTACAGAGTGGTTCGGTGCGAGGCATTTGTTTCCTTCGCTGCAGCGTGATACAAACCTGCAATTGTTGAATAGAGACGGAGCCTGCACCTCCTTAGCTGTAGCTCGCAGTGACAGGGCGCAAATTCGGTGGACAGCAGCTGTATTTATCCGACAATGCCTCTTCCCGGGTCTTCGTGCCGAGATTTCTGTTCTAATGTTTTGCGGTACTAAGGGCTTGCGGTTAAAGTATGCAGGGCCGCAGGGGTTATGCCCAACCTCTCACCGCCCTTGAGGGTTCAGTGTTCTACTGAGCATATGACGTGCCTGGGGCGTTTCCCACAACCTAGCACACCCCGAAAACTGGTTCATACATGGTAGAGAAAAAACGAAACGACAACGGCAGGATTCGAACCTACGCGGGCAGAACCCAATGCCTTAGCAGGGCACCGCCTTAACCACTCGGCCACGTTGCCGGGGCGCACGCCCGCTCCTCCAAACTATTGCCCTTGCACCCTAGACAGTAGTGAACAGTGGTATGGCTGCTACAGGGCTGCGGGATCTGCGTCCATTCAAGGCAAGACTTGTACATTTGTCACTTGGGCAGACGGTAACCTTATCTATCAGCCAATATTGCATTCAGGCTCTACCTAGCAAGGCTTCGCTTCTACAATTCAGCGGGGTTAAGGCCGTGAAGCTAAGCGATTGGCAAGTAGCCGGTTCTATCATATAAGCTTTGGCCTCCTCGATGGTTCAGCAGTCTATGCCGCACTTGTCGTGGCTCCATGATGTGCTTCCCACATTCCTCCGCACGCCTATGGCAAGCTCATACAAGACTGAGATAAAAGCAAACGACAACGGCAGGATTCGAACCTACGCGGGCAGAACCCAATGCCTTAGCAGGGCACCGCCTTAACCACTCGGCCACGTTGCCGGGGCGCACGCCCTCCCCAGCAAACCCTTCCCATTGCACGCTACACACGGCTGTGGGCGCGGGCGTGGCCCCTGGAATGAAGCACGCACATGGTCTATTATACAGAGCCGTTCGATGCGAGGCATTTGTTTCCTTCACTGCAGCGTGATGCACCCTGTCACTGCGAGCTACAGCTAAGGAGGTGCAGGCTCTGCCTCTATTCAAGAATTGCAGGTTTGTAACTTCGGTGGACGGCAGCTGTATCTACGCGACACTGTGTGCCATTCACGGGCTTCCTCATAGAGCTTCGCGTCTATGGCCTAGCGATGCTAAGCCCATGACGTTACAAGAATGCGGGCAGCAGGGCGTAGCAGCGGGATCTGATCTCCTTGAGGGTTCAGCAGTCCATGCAGCATTTCTCATGGTTGAGGTGTTTTCACATTCCAATACACCCCGGTGGCCGGCTCGTATATGCTTCAGGAAAAACGAAACGACAACGGCAGGATTCGAACCTACGCGGGCAGAACCCAATGCCTTAGCAGGGCACCGCCTTAACCACTCGGCCACGTTGCCGGGGCGCACGCCCTCCCCAGCAAACCCTTCCCATTGCACGCTACACACGGCTGTGGGCGCGGGCGTGGCCCCTGGAATGAAGCACGCACATGGTCTATTATACAGAGCCGTTCGATGCGAGGCATTTGTTTCCTTCGCTGCAGCGTGATGCACCCTGTCACTGCGAGCTACAGCTAAGGAGGTGCAGGCTCCGTCTCTATTCAAGAATTGCAGGTTTGTAACTTCGGTGGACGACAACTGTATCTACCCGCCAGTGTGTCTCATTCACGGGCTAACTAATCACGCTTCGCGCCTATGGGTTAGCGATGTTAAGCCCTTGAGGTTACAAGAATGCGGGCAGCAGGGCGTAGCAACGGAATCTGGCCTCCTTGAGGGTTCAGCAGTGTATGCGGCATATGCCTGGGTTGAGGTGTTTTCACATTCCAACACACCCCGATGGCCGGCTCCTATATGCTTCAACGAAAACGAAACGACAACGGCAGGATTCGAACCTACGCGGGCAGAACCCAATGCCTTAGCAGGGCACCGCCTTAACCACTCGGCCACGTTGCCGGGGCGGATGCCCTCCCCCTCAAACACTTGCCGCTGCATCTACAGAATAGTGAAGAATGGTATGGCTCCTAGAATACAAGGAGACACATGGCGTGCCGTAGAGAGCGGTTTGGTGCGAGGGATTTGTTTCCTTCGCTGCAGCTTGGTGCAACCAGTCACTGCGAGTTACAGCTATAGAGGTGCAGCTTCTGTCTCAATTCAAGGCTTCTATGTGTATCATTTCAACGGACGGCCCCATGCCTGTCCAACTCCTTCTCATTAATGCACCTCGTGCTGAAAACTCGCCTACAGGGTTCAGGCGCGGTAAGGCCTTGAGGCTAAAAGAATGCGGAGACGCCGAGGATTGGAGCAAGCTTTTACGTGGCCATTATCAGTGTTCTGAGAGGTGTTGTTGCTGACAACGCTCTTGGGATTGCACTGATGTTCGGCATTCATTTAATTCTAGCCTTTTCCAGTGATGCCTGCATCAACTTGTCTATGCCTAGAATATAATGTCGACTATGAATGCGGACGCGGGGATGGATGCGGGGTCAGGAGCCTGCTATGGGGGCGCAAAATGTTTGCTATAATTAGGTATGACAATGCACTTGCAAAGTGAGATTATATCAGCCATGGTCAGTATAACTCTGAAAAGCACCGTGAGCAGAGCAACAGCCCCATTATGAGCCTGTTCAGGGAATACGAAGCACGCGGTAGGTGGAACAAAGTGTCTGTAAGGAAGGGTTGTCATGGCGGGCGCTCAGCTGATTCAATTCGGTAGACGGCAGATCGGCAGGCAGTGGGCTGTTTGTTCCCTAATAATCCAGGCATTTACATGGTAAGTTTTTCTAACCAGCTAGAGGAGCAAGTCACTGTGGCACGGTTATAATAATAAACCCGGTAGATGCCCCATAGCCGGATAATTAACAATCAGACAAAACCACTGAAAATGCTAAGAAGAAATCGAGTGCATTCAACAGGCTTCGCGCTTGCACAAGGAATGTTCGGAAGTTAGCAGTAGCAAAGCAATAACAATGGCCTTCTAGCTTTGACCCGCTGCGTGAGTGAGCACCGCTTAAATCCCTTTGCAAAGCTGATTACTGGGTTGACGAGGGCCACACCAATGACGAGGGGCACACCAATACCAATTACACTAGTGGTGGCATTAAAGTAACGGTATGTGTACAGGATGAGAATGGAGTGCACGCCTTGAGTCTTTAGTTCATTGCTCACAGTTAGCTGATTAAGGGAGGAATGAAAACGTTGTTAGAATCCTCAGAAAATGTATGTTGGCGTAAGGAATTCTATGGTGATGGATGTTTTGGGTGGTTTCTTCGGAGCGCTCCGCCACACCACCGGCAAGCCTGCTGTCCTAAGGATGCCCTTCGACAAGCAGGCACGCACCCCTCAGCTGTTTGCAAGCGCCTGTAGCATCGAATTACGTGAAGCCATTTATTGCAAAAGAAGGACGAAAGCAGCCCAGTACGGCCTTCCGGCTATCTGGGTGCCGGATTCGCTGGCTGTTGTCGGCTACCTCTTCTGATCCCTTTCTGAGGCGGTCTGGCATTCACAGCCCCATATCCATAGGTTCTAACTCTGTGCCCTTCCCATGCCCACTTTCTTCCTTCTCAGCTAGTTCTGTGAAGGTGACGTGCTTGCTCTCTTTTATGCTAAGGCACTCCACGATTTCCCCGAGTTCAACCACTTGAACGCCTAGTTCCCCATCTGCCGCCCAGCCGGTTACCCATTGCCGCTCTCCGGGAGAGAACCCTGCCATGAACCAATCATATGGAAGCTCCGAGTCCCCTCTGGGCTGTTGTTCACTGGCGAGTGATACATTTCCATGCAGTAATTTATCGACAGTTTCCTTGTCTTACGTTCGCTCAGTTTTGCCATAGCCTGCCTCCTTGCAGACCTGAGAATATACCTGCATCGCGGAGAATCCCGGAGGGCTTGTGAGGCTAATATGCGATCCGGGAAGGCAGGGCCTCTGCTTAGATGTAGCATCCTCGCCACATAGCCCTTTTCTAATAGAAAGGATGCCAATACCAATTGTAGATCTTCCAGTACGTTTTTGAAGACGAAGCTATAGGTTGAGGGAAGCGAGAAACTCTGCTGCCTTCGCATCGAGGCGCCTGTCATACTTGGAGTATCGGCGGGAGGCATTCTTCATAAATTGTTTATCGTGTAATTGTAAGTTCCGCCGGATGGGATGCGAAAATCGAGCTTCTTCTGCTTGGCGGGACGCCCGAGCCCGGGTTGCATCCCCAGCCAAGGGCAGACAATGATCAATATCCCTCATGCAAGAAGGAAATTGTTGAGGCTTTAGTAAGGATTCTTAAGGAAAAAAACGATGTATAAGCGACTTTTTAATTTTCTTCCTTTTTGCTGTTATTTTTGCGCGCTAAGCTTCCATGCACCGGGTGTAACAAGAGTCTCTGACTATAGTGAAGGACCGTCGTGAGCAATGATAGAGTCAAAAACTTAAAGAAAGAGTTCGCCAAAAGCAGCTTATCCCCCTTCGCCCCTCAAGACCCCCTGAGCGCCCAGACCCAAGGGCCTTTAGCTGGTGCGGACACGGGCAGGGCTGTCATGCGCCGCAACTCGTCTCGCTGCAACTAGTGCTGCAAAGTGTCCCCACATGCATGTACAGCTAATTACTTTGATGGGTGGGCTAACTCTGTAGGCTGCCAACCGTTAATCCCCTATCTGGCCCTCCATAGCCAGCTTGCCACCAAGTAGAAATACAAGTAACAGCGTCACACAGACTATGCTACAGCGGAGGCTAGGTTTTGTTGCGTACATCTGCCCCAGTCAACCAAGCTGTGCTGCCAGGTGTAACGAGAGTCCTCGGCCTTAGTCGAGGGATGTCGTGAGCACCAAAGGAGTTAGAAAGCTGAACATTGAGTTCCCCCGGAACAGCTGAATTTCCCTCCAGCTCCCTTACGTTCTGGGCACATCAACCCAATGGCCTGGTGCTGATGGAGGACAAGGCCAATCTTTCGAAGGCTGTAACACACCTTGTTGCTGGCAGTATTGCAAGGTCGCATGCACGCGGATTCAATTCCCCTTTTCTGCACATGGTAGAACTGTAGACTGTAGTGCAGACTATCCTAAACCCCTTACTTGATCGTCCATAGTTAGCCTGCGCGTAAGTAGCGTTACGAGTATCAAGGTCACTCACAGAATGCTACAAGTCCGGCTTCTAGCTGCAAGCACTAACGCTAGAAACAATCGTTAAACACTTACCTGGCCAGCAACATTCAGACAGCACGCGTTTAGAAATATATGAAGCAACTTCACACAAAAAATAATATGGGGCTACATCGCTAAATGTACAGCACAGTTGCTGTACTAGCGGCAGGCAAGACAGCCTCATCAGTACAGAGACCACAGTGGTCCGTCACTATCAAAAACCTATCCCTTCCACTTTTTATACCACTCTAATTGCCTATATATTATTCTCTTTATAATATATAAATTGTTTTATTTGTTCGTTGACAGTTTATAGAGACATTGTACCCTCCAGCCCTACTCCCCTCCTGTCTTCTTCCGGGGCTTCGCATGCGTTCAGTTTAATTTTATGTTTTAGGTTTGAGTGTTGATATTTTAGGTTTTTAAACTGGTTTTACTGAGATAGAAACAGTTCGTATAGAGCACACCAGCAGCTGTTGCTGTCTGTTAATGAATCCGAGGCCCTAGCCTAAGGGGGCTGGGGGTGTGTTGTGTCGAAGGCTTAGGTTTAAGGTTTTGAGCCTCCGTTGCTCTCCTTCTTCTTCTTATCATTTTGATCTGCCAATATGAATCCCCTCAGAAGGTCGGCCGCACACACAGCAGCAGCAGCATACAGAACAGCGACTTGAGGGACTGCTGCAACAACGGCTACAGCAGCAGCAGCAGCAGCTGCTGCTGCTGCTGCTGCTCGTAGCGAGTCTGCAGTCCTATTAGCAAACTTAACGCTCTGACGGCATACAGCATTCACTGCTGCTGATGCTGCTGCTGCTGCTGCTGCAGCAGCAGCACAGAGTTGTGCTGTCCAGCTGCTGCTTCTCGTTCTCTCCAGCTACAAACACTAAAGCACAGGGTATAAACCCTAAACCCCAAGTCTTGAACGCGTGTGTGCAGGCCATGTGGGGGGGTTTGGCAATCGTTAACCCGTCGGTTTTCTACGTGGAACGGTTTGTCTCAATTTGTAGATAGAACGAATCAAGGAGCTTGGGGGATCATCAAACAGACAGAGCAACATATTAATAATACATGCAAAAAAGCAGAAGAAGATAAATACAAAAACAAACAAATTGATTGGGAGTATTGGGAAAGTGAAATTGCACACAAAGATCTTGTTAAAGGGTAAACAGTAAACACCACAGAGACAGAAGTGTCTGGGATTTGTCTATTTAGGTTTTGGGGTTGAGGGTTGTATGTAGAGGGTTTGACTGTGTAGGGTATAGGGTTTCAAATGTAGGGAGTGGAGGCTTCTTAGTATCCGTGGTTTAATCTGTATGATGGGTCTTCGATTTTGACGCGGACGTGGCGGTGTTAAAGGCTTAGGGTTTAGGGTTTAGGGTTTAGGGTTTAGGGTTTAGGGTTTAGAAAGCTCTTCTATTAACGGAGTCAATTTTGTTTTTATTTTAGGATGCAAGGGCCTGTGTGGCGCCACGTAGAAAGTGGCGTTTAAGGCCTGGAATTGATTTAGGGTTTAGGGTTTAGGCTAGGGTTTAGGGTAGGGTTTAGGGTAGGGTTTAGGGTTTAGGGTTTAGGGTTTGCGTGTGTGTTCAGTCTCCGCGCTCACTACGAGCAACAGATGCGTGTGTATGAGCATTTGCTATCACCAAACGTATTAAAGGAGAAGACGAAAGAAATAAACAACAAAGAAACCAAAGATATGCGATGGTGTTTATTAGATAATGCCATTGCAAGCTGTGTAGCAGCAGTCAAACAATCTGAAGATATCCTTAACAAGGGAGCTGCTGCCCTTTGGATTTCTTATCATAATCCTCCTCTTGCAGCATTAGATACAAATGAGGTTTGTTTTATTATTTATTTTAATAATAATAATTTATTATTATTTAAATAAAAACATATAAGAGAAAGATGAAGAAACAAAGAAAATAATAACTACTAAAACATCAAACATAAAACATGTTTGATGTTGTAGTTAGTATTTTATTTGTTTCTTCATCTTTCTATTATATGTTTTTTATTTTGATTATTTTATCTTAACTTCTCCTCTTCCTCCGTATTCAATTTCTTTCTCTTGTTTATCTTTTATTGTTTCTTTTTATACTTCCTCCTGATTCTGCAGGTGATGATGTCCTTGGCCTTCCTGTTTCTTCCTTTGTTGTTTGTTCTCTTGCTTTGGCTCGTTCGTGTTGTTGCTGCTGCTGCACCCACTGCTGCTGCTGCTGCTGTTGTTGCTGTTGTTGTTGTTGCTGCTGCTGCTGCTGCAGTGGCTTGATTCAGACTTGTATTGGCAGGCGTTCGTGGAGAAGCATTTCTTCTACTCCCAATACCAACCAGGAGTAGCAGACCCTGAAAGCCCAGTAAGCAGCAGCAGCAGCACCAGCAGCACCAGCAGTTGCAGCAGCAGCACCACCAGCACCAGCAGTTGCAGCAGCAGCACCACCAGCACCAGCCGTTGCAGCAGCAGCAGCAACAGGACTAGCAGTGAAGCCATGCACAACAATAGCGGTGCCTCCACCAGCACTTGACGCAGCAGCAGCTCCTGCGCTAGACGAGGCCTAGCAGCAGCACGAGCAGCAGCACGAGCACTACCTGTATCACCAGCAGCTGCAGCAGCAGCAGGTGCAGCAGCAGCAGCTGCTGCTTCAGTGTGTCTTGTTTGCGTGTTTGTATGTTTGTTTCTGAAGGCTGTGGTTGAGGAGGCTCGCAAAGATTGGCATAAGCGTGTGAATAAGTTTAACGATCGTTCAGATACACCTCTTCTCTACAGTTTTGTAGACACCTTACCTTCTTGGGAGTACTATGATATACATAGGCAAGCAGGCTTCTTCTTCTGTCATTAGTTTTGTGAATAGCAGCGAGTTGCTCTCTATCGCACCTCGCTGCTATTCGTAGTCTTCCCTTGCTTCTGTTGCTTTCTTTTCTATCATTTGACTCCGTTTCTCCTCTCTCTCTCTCTCGCTCTCTTTTGCTCTTTTTCGTTGTTGAATGACTCCAACTTATTCATTAAGACGAAGAAGGCTTTCCCTCCTTCGTTCTACCCTCATTAAGAACTTCCTTACACTGATGTTATGTTTGATTTGTTGTTTTGTGTTTTCTTTCTTTCAATATTGATTTGTTGTTTTGAGCATTTGTTTGTTTGTTTCTTCTTTTGCTTTTGAATATGCCACTCGGTAGAGCATGTGCTGTGGTGTATGCATCTTTTGTAACGTCTCTATTTGCTTCATTGTTTGCTTAGAAAGGCCTTTATCGAGCACATGATGTATTATTTGATCCGGACTGGAGGGGATTATCGTTTCTTCCCTGAGTTGATGCCGTGGCAATGGCTGGGAGACATCGAGGATCAACGTTATCGGTTTTTGTCTGTGGTAAGACTACATACTACAGCTCTCTCTAGCTTTATTTGTCTCCCTTCGCCTTCGCACGAAAGCTTCACACGTTGTCTGCTTATTATATTCAGAGAATGTTTCTTGCTTCTGTTGCAATGGCTTGTGCAGTGTTCGGTGTTGAGCATCTCTCTTGCTGCTTGCTGTCTGTTTTTTCTTTCGTAGGCACAGCGGCGCCGCTCTGCTTTCCAGTTAGCTGCGTTGTCTCGGGAAGAGCCTCTCGATTTGCTGCCTTTGGACTTGAAGCACGACTTGGACGGGCATCTGATGAAACAGTTCAACGCCGAAGCTGCTCGTGTCTCTGCGGCTGTGGGGCGGCTGATGGCTTCCTACAGCTTCCTATGCCACCCCTTCATTCCCTGCTTTTCTCTCCGCTCAGCGCTCACAGTTATGAAGACAGATAATGCAAAGGGCAAATGGTATTCTCTAGGAAGTGACGTTAATGCTCTCTTCTATCTGCCTCACAAACTCTATAGGAACCCCCCCAGCCCGAAGACCGCCTTGACACGTATCATGGTGTGTATACACCCCACGGAGATGCACACCGCGCAGCAGCACACAGCAGCAGCAGCCCTACTACCTGTCATGCCCAGTTGTATATTTGCTCCACCAAGGGGCAGTAGAGTGGTGAACGAGCTGTACAGACGCAGCTCCTGGGGGAAGTCTGTGTGGCGGCATCGTTGTGCATACATACACCTCAGCTATGTGGAGCTGAAGCACAACTAGGCAGCGTGTAATAGGGGAAATAGTTCGCTATCTGGAAAGTGGTTTTCCTTTAGAATTGCTGCAGATGGTTGTTTGGGGTTGGGGAAGCAAACAAAGGAAAAAGAGCAAATATTCAGTATTTGGTTATGAAGCGATTTGCTCCTCTATACCCTTGCTTCCTAAAGGGGGAGGGTGTGTATCTGCTACTGTTGCAGTAATGATCTGCCTGTACACCACAACTTTGCCATCTCCGTTGTTGTATGCTTGCAGGACCATCTAACGATGACAGGCCAGCGATTTAATCCTGCGTATGCGGCTGTGCTTGATTCTTTTGCGGATATACTCGAGCAGAGAGGCCCCCATTGGTAATTTATAACTCCTTTAGCTCTTATGTTGTTTTCTTGGATCCAGGCGTTCTGTTGTTATGCACCTATTCTTTTCGTTGTTCTAACGTTATTTGTTTGGTTTCCGTGTTTGCCGTTGTTCTGTGTGTTTGACTCTTCTCGGCGGTTGTTCTTCATGTTGTTTTTTCGCTTGGGGTTTGCTATTCTTCTTCATCTGCACTTCCAACAGAGATATCTATTTGGTTTTTATATCTTTATTCGCTCCAGTGCTATCTGTGGTTTTCGTGTTTATTCGTGTGTATGCTTATCATTACGCCATCATATCATACTCGTGGGCTTGCTCAACTCAAGTCGGCATTATCTCCTTTGCGGGTTTATTTTAATTGATATCATATCCATTATTTTTATTTTTTATTCACGTTTTGCAGTGTAGGGCATGGTTTGTTGTGTATTGTCTGTTTTCGCTGTCTTGCTCAGGTTCTGCAGCGAAGGCGAATGCGCCTCTCAGGCATTCTTACGCCGGCTACGTACGGACGACCCACAGCGTGAGGTATTTGAGGAGTATTTCCGTGAGATGTACAGCCGGTTCAGTGAGGCAAAGGAGGTGAAAGCAGATGAATTTTTAAAAGTGATGCAAGAGAAGGAAAAGGGGCACAAAGCCGAGGCGGAGGTGTATACCCACTGGATTATGGCATCGAATGCGAATGAGACAGCAAAAGAGGAGGCAGATCAGATCAATTCTCTCTACAAGAGCAAACAACTCCAGCCCCTTATGGACAGCAATAGTGTTGTTGTATTCAATGAAAACGGAGAGAAAGTCAACGATCCGCAGCTCCTTGTTGCCTCCTTCCAGGCTTTCGAGGGACTTGTAAGCTTGCCATTTCAGGGTTTAGGGTTTAGGGTTTAGGGTTTAGATTAGGGTTTAGGATAAAAGCTTCGGGATTTGGGGGTTTGGTTTCAGTTCGTTGATTCGGCGCATCCATGCTTGTCCCCTTGTTGTGTGTAGCCCGTTTTCATTTATATGTTTATTCCTCTGTTGCTTTCACATTGAAGCTCCTTGATTCTGGCTATTTGTCAGCTCTTTTGCACTGGTGATGTGCCCACATGCATATGCTTTGTGTTTACTTCTTGACCTCTCTATCACTGCATTTCGTTCCTCGTTGTTAGTATATTTTCTTTTGTTTGTTGCTTGATATGTGCTTAATGCATATTGCTGTTGATTGCTGATTTGTTCTTATCTCGGGGCTGCAGAAGGAAGCAATATCCGATGCTATCAAACGCGTGAAGACAGGCAGCTCGTCAGAGAAGCAGTAAAGTACACGAATACAAAATTAAGTAGATAAATGGTCTGTAAAGATGAACAAGGAGAGTAGAATGACAGATCGCCAACTCAGACAGGCATCGCTGAGTGCCGCCAACGCGGGCTCCTTTATGCTGTCTGCTGAGAGAAGAGAAATAGCTTAAATCAGCACATCAGCAACAAATTCCAAACTCCAACGATGCGCCATCATTTTGTTTTTCTGTCCTGGCGCAAGCGCGTGGAGTAAGAACTCGAACGAGCTCGGGGAGGCTCGAAGCTTCAAGTTAGGATTTATGGTTTAAATTGAGCAAAAGAAACGTAGTTTTAGGACTTACAGTGGGGGTACAGACTAGGAATGATGGTTTAGGGTTCATGTTGCGGGCTTACGGCTGGTCCAGGGGATGCAGGTTTTAGGACGGGGGAATATGGATTAAAACTCGAAGGATAGAACAGTCAGTCTATTCATCCGAGGGCTGTGGCTAGCGCGGCAGTTAACGGTTCATACTTGGGGCTGCGTTAGAGGTTTAATGGTAAAGTAGTAAAGAGTGAGTTTAGGGGAGGCGATTGAGCGTTCTGGGGAGTGAATACACCTGAAATTGAGCCGCGTAAATCTTCGCTAGTTTCTCCAGCAGTTCCCACGATCTACCCTCATAAACAGCCGGAGAAATGCCCTCACATAACAAATAAAGAAATGCCATCCGCAACGAAGCAAAAGGACCTAGTAGGACAGCACCAGCTGAAGCTATCTGGCTAGCCGGGCTACCTACCCCTAGCCAGCTAGCTAGCTGGCTAGCTAGCCAGCTACCTAATCTGGCGTCCAACTAGCTAACTAGCTAGCTGAACGCATGCCCAACGGCCTTCCCAATGGAAAAGCCATTATACGTAGATAAGCAGCTGATGTCCCATCCACCTAGCGAGTTAGCTAGATCAGCAGTAAGGCACAATATGCAACCGCAGGATTTCTTGTTCCCGCTAATCTTAGCACGAGCACAACTAATTGCCTCCTGCTGCCTAGGATGGCTTGTTGTAGCTAGCTGAAGTGGTTATGAATGGCTAGCTGGGGTGGCTAGCTGGATGGCTAGGTATGCCATCACCTGGCGGCGAAGAGGTTGTTCATAAGGGCTTCAACAACCAAGGGGTCGTCAGCTCCTGGCAACGCATCCGTGTTGGGAGCCCAGGGGATTGCTGCCTGAAAAGACAACAGGAAATACAAACCCTAAACCCTAGATAAAACCAAATATATTACAAGGGATGGAGGCACGCCCTGCTAAACGAGTGTAGGCGCTAGCCAGAAGCCGAGCATATTTAAACAGAAAGACTGAACTGAACAGGCGGATTATAAGCAACATGATAATGTTTCCTAAATTTTATACAAAAGATTGCGCTTGGACAGATACATATCAGCGTCACGTATTCAAATTAAGGGTTTAAGCTGAATATGAATAAGCAGCCAAGCCACTTGATTCGACCGAAGAGATTCATAGTAAATATATTACAGAAAAATGAAGCAACTTTGTTTGCTATTCATTCAATCAACTCCTGCTGATAGTCAGCGTCAACTCACAACAAAATTCTCTAGCTGAGGTATTGGCTTGTAGCGAATTTTGCGGCCTTTCGAAGCTCGGCGGTCTACCATCTTCCCTGAACGCCCGAGCACAAAACCATAAACCCCTAAACCCTAAACTCTAAACCCTAAGCAAGAAACCCTACATCCTAATCCTGCAACACTCTGAAGGAGCAAAAATAGCAAAGAAAAACGAACCCGACGCCTTCCTTTTGGCTGTCAGTAGCGCCGTCTCTTGCGATAGCGTGGTTGCCTCCACCCTGCAGAAGCACAAACCCTAAACCCTAAACCCTGACCCCTAAACCCTAAACCCTAGGCCGCAAACTCTCATTTGCATCTTCCCTTCTCTTAGGGTTTAAGATATATTGTTTTCTGCTTCTTAGAGGAGCTGATAGAATCTATCTGGCTGTGTAATGGCTAAGAGTGAGAGGAATATGAACGTAGCTCACTGTCCCTCTCCTGCCGCTACAGAGGCCTTCAGCAGATCCACATAAAAGTCCTGCGACGATCAAATCGAAAAGAAGAAAGTAGGGGAAATCAAAATACTGCCACACACTTCAACAGCTCGATGTAATCAAACAAACAAGTTGATAAGGCAGAAAAGACTAACACACACATCATCATTGTAGTAAGCAAAGCAGAGTAATAAACAAGCGAATAAACAAACACACCAAAGCAAGAAATCCTTCAAACGAAAACATCAAACAAACAAACAAACAAACAAAATCAAATAAACAAAGAAACAAACAAACTGGAAAATGAACAAGACACGCATAGGAACAGAAGAAAGGGGAGATGAACAGAGTATATCAATGAAGAGGCAAACAAACTAGGAGATAAACAATAAATACAAGAGAGAAAAACAAACAAGCAAGCAAATACAACAAAAAGAAGAAAGGAGCCGGCAATCAAGCACATCATTGTTAATTGCTACAGACTGGTGACAACACCCGTGTATGAATAAAACAGCAACTAAAATGAAGAAATTCAAGAAATAAACTCGAGTAGATTAATAGAGAGCGAATCAAAAGATAAAGATAGATACAACGGACTCAGAAACACGTGAAATAAACAAAACTAATTACAAGACTGGCCAGTGAAAATGACGGCAAACAAGAAATGGGGGCTACAGAAGAAGTAGAAGAGTTCAACATCAGCAAACAACATCAGCAAAGTAAGCATAACAAACCAAGTACAGGCGGCAGGAAACATTGCATCCTGCACGGATAAACGTGCAAATAAAAGAGTAAACAGCTGCAAATTCAAAAAAAATAAAAAATAGGAAGAAGACAGCAACAAAGAAAAGGAGGAACAGATGATGTGGGTACGGAGGCAGGAGAGCGTAGGCAACAAATACGAAAGAAAGAAGAAAATAAAGATAGAAATATTAAAATAAATATAGCGAGAAAGATAATAATAAATATAGCGAGAAAGATAATTTAAATACAAATCAACGGCGTACAGTATCATCAAAAATTTGATGTTGGGTTTCTTTTTTAATTTTCTTCATTTCCGCACATCCAATAACTGAACATGGCGTTTTAATTGTATTTTCAGTTTCTTTTTTGTTATTTTGATTGTTTTCTTCATTTAATTCTATTTCTTTATCCTTATGAGGGGTATTTTTATTAAAACATCCGCAGATATTCAACGCTCGATTCAACAATTTTTCTTCTTCACTCTCCATCGCTGATTTGATCTGGATAGAAACTGGTTGATGAAATGCAGAAAATCTACGATCTTTCTGTACAATATATAGCAACAAATAAACAATAAATATACAAGAAAGTAATAAATAAAAATAAATAAACAAACAGTTCTTGTGTTGTATTTAAATATAATTTCAAACGAAAACAAACATCTATCAAAAAATCAAACACTGATGAAATGCAGAAAATCTCCGATCTTTCTGTACGATATATAGCAGAAAATAAACAATAAATATACAAGAAAGTAATAAATAAAAATAAATGAAAAAATATAAACAAACATTTCTTGTGTTGTATTTAAATATAATTTTAAACGAAAACAAACATTTATCAAAAAATCAAAGATGAATTTTAAGATTAACAGAAAAAAAGATATATCTGTATTTGTTCTATTATCGCTTCCAGCAGCAAGAATATAGTTTAGAAGCTAGAGTGTAGGGTTTAGGGTTTAACAGCTAGGGTTTAGTTAGGGTATAGCAGGTAGGGTTTAGTTAAGGTTTAGCAGCTAGGGTTTAGGGTTTAGCAGCTAGGGTTTAGGGTTTAACAGCTAGGTTTTAGGGTTTAACAGCTAGGGTTTAGGGTTTAGCAGCTAGGGTTTAGGGTTTAGCAGCTAGGGTTTAGGGTTTAGCAGCTAGGGTTTAGGGTTTAGCAGCAAGGGTTTTTGTTAATAAGCCCGGGTATAGGGTTTAACAGCTAGTGTTTAGGGTTTAGCAGCTAGGGTTTAGGGTTTAGCAGCTAGGGTTTAGGGTTTAGCAGCTAGGGTTTAGGGTTTCGAATTCGCTCTCACCCCTGCTACGAGTTGTTGATGCCAAGCATCAGCATTTGAGAGACAAACAGAACGGATAGATTGAGCGAGAGGCCCCTCTCCCAACAACCTCCACACATCTGTTTCGCCTCCCTGAATATGTTGTTCTTTGTATTTGTCTCTTCGGTGCTGCCAGCCTCCTTCTGCAGCAGCAGCAGTTGCTGCTGCTGCTGCTGCTGCTGCTGCTGTTGCTGTTCTGTCAGTTGATGCTGCGGTGTATGCAGCAGCGAGAGATGATTGCTGCATCAACAGCAACTGCAGCTGCCGCAGAAGCACGAACGTACGTGCTGCTTCTTTCCTGACAGCATCAATTGCTGCTTGTGTTTCCTGCTGCTGCTGCGGTTGCTGCTGCAGCTGCTGCTGCTGCAGCAGCAGCTGCAGCACATCTGCTGCAGGGAGTCTGTTAGCTAGACGGAGAGCGGTGTTTGTAGAAACCCTAAGTCCAATAAGTTTTGCATGCAACTGGCGTTGTATCTTGAGTTGCTCTGTCTTCTGCTGCTGTTGTTGTTTATTATTGTCTCCTTCTCTTTGTCCTAGCAGCAGCATGGATTGTTTCTTCTTCTGCTTCTGCTGCTGCTGCTGCTGCTGCTGCTGCTGCTGCTGCTGCTGGTGTACCCTTCGAACCTGCTTCAATAACTTCTCGTCTATCTGCAATCTTTTGCCTCTTCTGTTGTTTCTCTCTTCGTCTTCGCTGCTACTACTTGAAGTTATTTCTTCATCATTAATATCATTAATATTATTAATATTATTAATATCATTAATATCATCAGAACTATCTTCAGAATCGCGGGGGGGCCCCCAACGTACCGTTCGCTTGGGGCCCCTTGAGGGGCCCCCCGATATACGGGCTGTCATATTTAGGGTTTAGGGTTATGTTTTAGTTGTTTATGAGGTTATGTGTGATTGTGTTTGTCTTAGATTTGAAGCAATATGCATGGAAGAGAGACCCTACTACTCTCTTTGGGGATAGGACAGAAGCCTCTAGGGTTTAGGGTTTAGGGTTTAGGGTTTAGGGTTTAGGGTTTAGGGTTTAGGGTAGAAACAAGAAGATCTAGGAAGCCATAACAGAAACAGTGTGGAAGAGAAGCAAATCGATTTGGCTGTATCGGGGCTGCTGTTGCTGCTGTTGCTGCTGCTGCTGCTGCTGCTGTTGCTGCTGCTGCTGCTGCAGTCGGGCCTGCATGTGCTGCTGCAGCATACGGTTTGCGGTGTCACTACACCTCCAGCCTTCATAAATTTTATAAACACCTGAGTTTATGCAATTAATTAAACTATTTTTAATAACATTTCAATGCGGTGAGACATAAACGGCAGCGTACAAATGGCAGAGCAGCAACAGCATGGGGGGCCCCCCGTTGCTGCTGTTGCTACTCAACAGCAACAGCAGCAGCAGCAGCAACAGCAGCAACAGCAGCAGCAGCAGCAGCAGCAACAGCAGCAGCAATATAAACATCAGCAGCAGCAGAGGCCTGTCTTCCTCGTAGAACTACCGCGAGAGCTGTTGTTTAAACCGCTATTGCCTGCTGCAGTAGAACAAGCTCTGGGGGCCCCTGCGGACGCACATACTATCTCTCTAGATGAAGCAGCAGCAAAAGCAATAGAAGCATGGGTTCATCCTTCTTTTGTAACTGCTACACCTGCTGCTGCTGCTGCACCAGCAGCAGCAGCAGCAGCAGCAGCAACAGCACGGGAGGCTGAGGAAGAGGAGACACAAGAGGACAGAGGTGATTCAGAGCTGCAAAATCTCAACATAAACAAATAAATAATCTAGCATAATAGCAGCAGCAGCAGCAACAGCAGCAGCAGCAGCAGCAGTAGGAGCAGCAGCAGCAACAGCAGCAGGAGCAGCAGCAGCAACTGCAGCTAGTACACCACACCAGCAACAACAGAAACAGCAGCAGCAGCATGCATGTGTCCTCTGTATATCCTTCTGTTTGTTTCTCTGTCTCCTCCTGATTGTCTCCTTGCCATTTTATATTTAACATTTCTTTCGTCATTTGTTTGTCTCCGAATATATATATATATATATATATATATATATATATATATATATATATATATATATATATATATATATATATATATATATATATATATATATATATATATATATACATATATATATATATGGGTTATATATGTATGTATATAGATATGTTTATAGATATATAGATATATATTTATATATTTTGTGTCTGTCTTATCTGTTTCTTGTCTCCTGTCTTTGTTGTTTATCTCTGTCTACACCATTCATCTCTTGTTTCTGAAATGTTTGTTTTTTCTTCTATTTCTTTTATTTATTTTATTTATAATTTCATTCATTCTTTCTTTGTTTGTTTGTTTGTTTGTTTTCTATCTTCAGCTCTTCTGTTGGGCGCCCGCCTTTCTGCTTTATTCCGTTTCTTTGTGTCTAAGGAGACAGACCCTTTAGCTGTACGTACACTCAGCACCTGTCTCCCTGCTCTTCTTCGTTCTCTCTCCTTTGTTTTATCTTCTATATTCAAGGGACCAAACTGCAGCAAGCGCCTGAAGCTTTCGGTTGCTGCTGCTGGCAACGCAGCAGCAGCAGCAGCAGCAGCAGCAGCAGCAGGAGCAGCAGCAGCAGCAGCACGAGCAGCAGCAACCCCTCCAAGTCACATGGTGTATGGACAGCATGCATTTGATTTTGCAAAAGAATTTTGGGGCTGTTTGTCGGGTGTATCTGGAGCTCCAACTCCTTCTCTCTCTGAAGCGCCTCTCCCTCTGCCTGCTGTTGTAGGCATCACCTTCCCTGTGTTAGTCTTCCCTAAAACGAAAGCTGCTGCTGCACCAGCACCAGCACCAGCACCAGCAGCAGCTGCAGCAGCTGCTGCTGCAGCAGCAGCAGCTGCAGCAGCTGCTGCTGCTGGTGGTGGTGGTGGCAGTGATGTCGCATCATTAGCTTATGAGGAAGTGCGAGAGGGAGAAGTTTTGCTGCTCGGTCCAGGTCTCCGTTTCGCTGTATTGGAGTGTATAGGGAGCTTAGTACGAAGAGCATCAGGTAGAGAAGCGTATATGTCTTTAATTGAGGGTTTAACAAGTGCTGAGGTGTCTGTACACCTCAAGGGAATTCTTCTACCAGGTATAATTGCTGCAGCAGCTAAAGTTAAGAGGAAACGAGATCGCTTCATAACACAACTCTGTTCTCTTCTTCTTAATAAAACACTTCCTATCAAAAACCCAAAGACAGGCACAAAGGGACTAGCGAAACTGCTGCCTGCTGCAGCACAACGTGTACTTAACATACACCCGAAGCAACGTACACCTGACAGCCACAACCAAACCCACCATAGCCAGCAGCAGCAGCAACAGCAACAGCAGCAGCAGCAGCAGCAGCAGCAACAGCAGCAGCAGCAGCAGCAGTTGATTCGTGGCTCGTTCCCTGTGTTAGGTGCGGGGGAGGAGATGTCTTTGCCTCTGCGGCTTCTGCTGCTCGCGCATGCAACCCGCGCTCTTGCTGCTGCACTGAATCAGCAGCAGCAGCAAATGGAGGGGATAGATAAGGAGACAGAGAAAGAGACAGAAAAAGATGAAGAGAAAGAAACAGACAGAGACAAAGATAAAAACAAACAGCAGGATGAGCCTCTTGTTGCTTTGCATGCGCTGCAGTCTGTTATCTATAAAGCCTTACAACTCTCTGTCCCCTTCTTGCCAGATCCTTATATGGCGATAATCCCTGCTGCTCCTCCCCTTCAGCAGCAGCAGCAGCAGCAACAGCAACAGCAGCAGCAGCAGCAGCAGCAGCAGGAGGAGCTGGTGCTGAGGAGGGATTGGAGACAACAAGCCCTCCGTTTATTATCTCTTCCTGAGAGATGCCGTAGCTGTCTCTCTGCGGCTGTTCAACAAGTGCTACGAGCGCCCCTCTCTCACCCTCCTCCTTCTTATCCCTCCCCGTACCAGCAGCACCAGCAGCAGCAGCAACAGCAGCAGCAGCAGCAGCAGCAACAGCAGCAGCAGCAGCAGCAACAGCAACAGCAGTGGACAGCGGAAGACTTGTTTCTGTGGGCCGCAGTAGATGGTTTGTCCCTCCAATGTTGTCTCTTGATGACGAGGGGAGAAGAGACAGTAATATCTTCTTTGCAAAGGCTTAATGTTTGTGCGGCGCCGCCACCTAAGCAAGGGGATATGGAGGTTGGGCCTATGGGGTGCGCCTGTCAGGTGTACGTACAGCTCATCTTGCAGCTAGGGGGATTCTGTCCTGTTCCTTCTCCTATCGATCTCTCTCACCGAGCGATTTGGTGTCTTAAGGCTGCATGCATCTTCATGCAACACGCTGATGCTGCTGCTGCTGCTGCTGCGGGTGCGGGTGCTGCAAGGCAGCAGCAGCAGCAACAGCAACAACAACAACAACATCTTGAAGCAGCAGCAGAAGATGCAGGCATATGGAATGAGGCACGGTGGTTGCTGCAGCGAAAAGCTGAACAGCTGTTGCTGTTTGGTGTTTCGCTGCTGCCAGTGGTGCTGCAGCAGCAGCCGCAGCTATTCGAGACAGCCCATAGCTTTGCTGCACACCCGGCGTTGCTGCTGCTGCTGCTGCTGCAGCAAATGGCGACAGGCTCTACTAGCTGCTGTCGAGCCTTCATGCTGCTATCAAACAAGGGGGGGCCCCCCTTGTCCCCTCAAGACGAATGTTTTATCAGCGCATTTTCTTTAATGGATTCAAATTCAAAAATGGAAGATAAGAAGGATGCAAGCATCGTATTCCTTCAAGGTGGTGACCTTACTCTCCTATACAGATGTGTCTGCTTAGTAAGGTTGCTGCTGCTGCTGTTGCTGCTGTTGCTGCTGTTGCTGCTGTTGCTGCTGCTGCTGAGAGAAGGGATGGGGGCTTTGTGTAGTAGTTGTTCGTAGCAGCACTTGTTGCTGGTCCTACATGTTTAATATTCATGGTGTTAGTCTGGATAGGCAGATGCTGTCGTTAAGCCATCGAGTGTCAGGTTGTTTTTGATGTTTCTGCTGCTGTTGCGGCTGCTGCTGCTGCTGCTGCTGTTGCGGCTGTTGCTGCTGCTGCGGTGGGCTGTTTGAATATTCGATGTGGCGGAAGAAGTAGCTGTCTAGACACCGAAATCAACGTTGTCTTTGCTTTTTTTGTGTATACTTAGTGTTTGTTTGCTTTCTTTTGTTTGAGCCTTTGGATTGTTTCTCATGAATGCGGTGTATCTATTGATTCATTGCATGCAGTAATATCTGTCTGAGAGTGGCTTATCTAATTGAATTCGAGTCTGCTATTGACTTCCCCAGAAAATATAATTTATTCTAAATGTTGTTGCATGTCTGGTACTTGTAAAAAATGCAGTGAAAGGGGATAGATGATAAAATGAGGGGAGGAAATATCTAATTTAATTTAATTTAATTTAATTTAATTTAATTTAGTTAATTTAAATTTGATGATAATTTCATATTAGTTGATGTAGTTAAGAATTAAGTGCGCGCATGCAAGTGGATATAGATCTGCATGCATGTAGATCTGTATGTGTACGTACACTTCAGAACGTACATGAAGTGAGGCTCAGTGGGGGTTAACTCTCATTTGCAGTTAAACTTGCATGCATACATGCATGCATGCATGCATGCAAATTTAACTGCATGCATGCATGCATGCATGCATGCATGTGCTTGATATCTCTCACACTTGCATGCATTCCCTTGGTTTACTCTATTGAAAAATAAAACACAAGACAAGACAATCGTTATTAACGTAAATGCTGGAGGTTAAGTTATAATTCAAACAGAACTCAAATTTTATTTGCATAGTTGTGTTGTTTTGTCTGTTTGTTTATTTGTGGCTTAACAGATGACGGGGGTATTTAGTTGGAGAGCGCAAACATTTCTCTTTCAGAGTCTCCTAAGCCCCAAAGAGCACCCTCTTCCTGACGCTGCATGCGCTGCAGTTCTTATCCTTCTGAAGCAGAGGTGGTGTTCTGAGGTGCTTGAATTACACAAACAGCAGCAGCAGCAAAGCCTGCAAGCACAGAGACTCGAAGGACCAACAACGGGGGCAGGAGAAGAACGTGTAGCGACACCAGCAGCAGGGGAAACAGAAACACCATCAGGAGATGGAGGGTCTGCTCTTGATTTGAATTTAAGTATATTAGCGTTTGTCGTGACGTCACAACTCATAAACAGACACGAACCGATTGCCGAGGGCTCCGAGAGGATATCTTGCGTTCTTAACTGGCTCAAGCTGATATTTCTACCTGGCAGCAGCAGCAGCGAGAGCAGCAACAACATCAACAACCACAACACCACTAGCAGCAGCAGTCAGGGGGGTCAGAGTCCTTTCTATCGTATGGGTTTGTTGCTACTTGAGAAGCAACACCAGTCTCTCCCGGGGGCTCTAGACCGTTTAGCCTCGCAGATGGATGCGGAGGAGCTGCTAACGCAGCAACCACAACAGAAGACGCCGTTTCTACTGGGGGGTGGGGCCCCAACTACAGCAGAGAAGGTTGAATTGGTGAAGCCCTGCATTGGCAAAGGACAAACAAATGCTGCTTTTGAACAGCGCATGCGATTGGGGCTTGTGTGCATGGTACTTAGGGAGGTGCGGGGTTTAGTGCAGAAGGCTATGGCCGCATTGGGAAACCTCAAGTCAAACGCCAATAACGCCCCTCGTAACGTCTGAGGCCCCAGACAGCGGCCTCAGGTGTACATACACCACACAGTTGAACCAATTTGAATTGTTTTAGCTATTTTGTCCCCTTCTTTGATGCATCTAATGAGCGCAGCGTTGCCATGGAGGCTGGCAGATGCCGCCGTTGGGTGAAGCCTTTACCGGCTCGCTTGCCTCTAGAAAAAACCGCAGAACGAAATCAAAAACTATACGACCCAAATCACAACCAAGGGGGCCGGGGGGGGGGGGAGGGAGCTGGCTGGGGAACAGCAAACAAACAGCTCATGTAGAACAGTCGGGTTCATGTACGTAGCCATGTTCTCTTCTGAATGTAGGGGATTCGTGTATGTGCCTCTCTAGGCCTACGTATCCCTCGGCCCCTCAGAGGGGGCGAGCTATGACTAGCCACAGCCAGTCAGGGCTCTACTTCTAGTTAGTTGGGGTGGCCCCAACAATCTTATTTTGTACAGTTGCGGAAGGATGTGTCCGAGGTAGGTGGTTGCATCCATGTTCGTACAACAAGAATGAGCAACAAGTACAGGCAATTTGCTATGGTTCTCCTGCATTTATCGGGAAGGGGATCGAGCAAATCTACGCGTGGTAGTACTTTCGAACCAGGTGTAGCAGCAGGAACAGTTGCAAGTAGCTGATATAACGGAGGAGAGGCCCCATTCAAGAGGGCCCCCCGCAACTGTACTCAGGGAGCCGTGAAGGATAAGGGAAGGCTGCCTGCATTGGGGGAATTATTACAGTAGACGTTTGGGCTTCCTTGCAGTTCTCGGCTGCCCTAGTCTGAGGTCGAAGGGTCTCATCATACTCATAGCCACAGCATCGTTCAGAAGAAACGCAGGTCGGCGGCCACCATCAGTTTCACAATTAAACAGAGCTCCGAGACGCAGCTAGACTGTGTCGCAGAGCTCAGTTATGAAGGGCGTTTCCTTATCAAAGTTTTAATAACCTGAGATGCTCTCAAGAAAATCTCCGTCATATCTTTTGACCCCTTTACCGATTGTATAGTTAATAATGTTCAGGCTTCGAAGTAACGGCAGTGCAGCTTCTCGTTGCGCTGCATGCTCCTCACATTTCACTGAAAATGTTTGTTCGACAAAGCAATTCATGATAAATGCATTTGGCTTTGTTGACTGTCAAATATGAAAAGCACCCCGAAGCTCGAAGCTGGGAAGCTGGGGAACTTGATCCCTGGATTTGTACCTTTGTCTTTAAAATGCCTCTAAAATGCAGTAGGTGCTAGTGCAATCTTCTTCATTGGAAGCGTGGCATGATAACGCTCGCTAAATAGAATATAGGACACAACTATGGCGAAATCGATCAAGGCAGGGTAGGCGTTCCGCGATGCTGTGCAAAGTACTTCCACCACATATCAACAAGGGAGGGAACAGGCTTTACCGGTATTCATGCAGCATAAACAACAAAAGCTACTCACAGATAGCTATACCGAGAAGTCTCATTCCTCAGTAAGCAGAAATCTCACGGAGGACTCTGAACTTTTATACCTAAGTCTCGTGGCAGACCTGGCCACTGGGGAGCAGCAATAAGTAACTGGCTGGGCCGGAGAGAAGGAGCATTGGCGTCGAGGGATTGAACTCAGCTATGATGAAGTAGTTCCTGTGTGTGTCCTCCGACGTTCATATTTAAGTGATACCATTTTTCGAAGATAGTCAAGCTCATTTGGCTTTGCGGGTTGTGTGTTCCAGAGAGAGAAATAGCGCCACATCTATCTACTTAGAAAGGTGTTGAAATTGCCCTAACATGGGAGGCAGTGGATATTTGGATTTGGGCTTCCTCCCTATTCATGAAAAGGCTAGAAGCTAGAACATACGGCAGGGGGCCACGCCGACATTCACAAGGCAAATACTAAGCTGCGCATATGTTTCTTTCGTAATAAACACAGCACCAGGACTCAAGATTGCAGCATGGTAGTCATAAGCGTGGCCCTTAACAAACAAGATTTCGACCAGAGCCGCTCGAGGCGATCAGGCAAACGCCGTGGCGTCCGTGCAAGATGCAAGTATGGCAGTGCTGTGATGGGGACAAACGAAACAACTGCCGCACGAGTAGTTGCATATCAAGTCAACTCTGTGCTTTTTCAAGTTCGTATTAATGATCAGAAGTTGCTGGCCCGGATCGCCACGGGTTGATAAGTGCATCTGTCATCTGAGGAGGCGCAACCTGCCGGCCTGTTCCTTGGCACAGTCCATGCGATTGCTCTTCATTGATGAACGACAAGACACATGATTAGGGACACCTGTGGCGTAGTGCTTTGCCTCGATGCAAAGGCCAGCCTTAGTACCATGGTCAGAGTATTACAGTTTGAAGCTGTTCACCACCGCAGTTTCCTACGCCTGCCGTGGGCGACTCAGTGGAGGGCGCGCACGTGGCCTCCAGGCAACACTATTGAGGTATACGCATCAGGAGGCTATAAGTGCGCGAATCCCTTAGCTTTTCATTTGTATTTTCTGCAGTAAAGGGACTGTAGTTAGTGCTCCAAGAAGAAAGGAGCATGGCGGCTCTTACGCTGTGCAGAGGCACTACATGGAGCGGCAGAAATGCATATTGTAATGGTCCTCAGAAGGCCGCTTTTTCTGCGGATACTCGACCCAGTAAACACCCGACAAACAGCGGAAGTGGGAAAGAATGAAAGATTAGTCCTCAGATGTACTCAGCAGCAATGGCCTTCCAACGCGTCAGCAACCCGCTGGAATCTGAGTGCACCATATTGAACTCATTACTGGAGTATCCCCAAGCGTTGTTCCCAGCTACCAGCCACCTGCATATCTTGAAGAGGGAATCGGGATGAAAAGAGAAGAACTGCTAAGAAAAGGAGAGGCTCAACATTCTGCTAGCGCCTTTACACACAATTTAGTGTTAACGAAGGACAGGAGGTACCAGAGGGGCCACCACCACACCGCCCGCTATAGCGGCAGCAAGCGAGGCAGGACCCTCCCGCTAGCTGTGTACTACTGCTTGTGGGTGATCAGGCACACGGGGGTGTGCGTTGGTTTTGCGGAAGCGGGGGGCAGATGAAGCATGGTCTGAGCGATTTGGGTTCTCGTATCCATACCTTCTCGCAGGCACAGCTAGGATGATGAAACCAGCATTATGCGAGGGTAGTCCATCAAGTCGGCGAGTTCAATTATTTGATCCATTCGTTTCTTATGAATTCTTCTTGAATTGTTGGTGGTGGAAATACACTTTTCAGCGGTGGGAATGAGAAAATTGAGCTTGTTCGTGCTAGTCATGGCTTCCGGTCATGGGCTGCTTCCGCCCCCGATGGCAGACTATGATCACTTTCCATTATATAACATGGAAAGTGTTTTCAATATGAGTTTAAAACAAAATGTTTAAGGGATTTCCCCCACTTCTTATTGCTAGACGCTAACCTTCCATGCAGCGGGAGCTGATATTCATTGCTGACACCTCTCCCGATAATCTATGAGCCTTCGCGCACAACCTGGTGTAACGTGAGTCCTCGATGTTAGCCGAGATCTGCCACGAGCTACAATGTAGAATCAACGGTTTATAGAACGAGCTAGACAGAAGCAGTTACTCATCCCCCAGGCCTCCAGGCATCCTGGGAACAACATCCCACGGGCATGGGCAAGTGCATGCACGAGAAGGCCTGTCATGGGCTACAGGGCTCCTTGTTGCAGCTAGTGCTGCAAGACAGCCCCATATCTATGCTGTAAGCCAATACCTTCTCTCTGCATGCGCTCGCATTGTCGCCTGTAGTGTATAACGTCTTAAGACACATAGTCCTTAGTCCTTCCTAGTAACCGTATGATTAGATAGATATACAAATGCCAGCATCATACAGTGAATCCTACACAGAGCATGTGCTACAGAGGTAGGCTCTATAAGACAGCCCCACCACATACAAGGGCAGTGAGGCCTCTACTGGTATATGATGCTCGTACAGCGT
>OY986946.1:7440764-7445764 GCA_963920595.1 Eimeria praecox | reverse complement strand
TATAGATATAGATACAGATATAGATATAGATATAGATATAGATATAGATATAGATATAGATACAGATATAGATATAGATATAGATATAGATATAGATATAGATACAGATATAGATATAGATATAGATATAGATATAGATATAGATATAGATATAGATACAGATATAGATATAGATACAGATATAGATATAGATATAGATATAGATACAGATATAGATATAGAAATAGAAATAGAAATAGATACAGCTATAGATACAGATATAAACTATAAATATTTACTTTGATTTGTAGCTGAAATTGATTCTATCTACACAATTTTCTTCATATGTGGGCTCAGCATAACGAAAGAAATCGCAGCGACGACATAAAAATTTAAGTTGTTGTCTTTGCCGATCTTCCTTCGGTTGTAGCATGTTATTACTGCAATAACATTATAAACAACAATAACAACAATAAAAACATTAAATATTAATAATTAATAGGAATATACATATTTATTCCTATATATATATATAAATATATATATATATATATATATATATATGTATATATATATATATATATATATATATATATATATATATATATATATATATATATATATTCGTATAAATAATAATTAATTTTATATTTTTTCATACAAATTATATCTTTAAAAATATATTTTTATACATATTCAACTAAAAATGTATAAATATATATATATATATATATATATATATATATATATATATATATATATATATCTGAATATAAATTATATATATATATATATATATATATATATACATATACATATATATATATATATATATAATTTATATTCAGATTATCTTTCTTTGGTTTCGCTTACCATTCAGGACAGAACATCATTCCCGAACTCATTTTCTTGATATTAATTAATAATTTAATTAATTAATTAATTAAAAATATATTTATTAAATATTATAACTTATTTTATTTTATTTTATTTTATTTTATTTTATTTTATTTTATTTTATTTTATTTTCTCTTGTTGATGTTGCTGAACAGACGTAGTTCATGAAGATGTGAGTGGTAGGTAGGCTCCCCCCCCCCCCCTAATCACTTCTAGCGCATTAATTGGAGTTAATATCGCTGAATTAATTAAATAAAAACAATAAAAATATTATTTTAAAACATTTAATATATTAATTTTCAAAAAAATTCAAGAAAATACTGTTGACGAGTGGTAGGATGCCGCATGCATGTTGCTAGAGTGTTTGGGGCTGGGAGAGTGCTGCAGCTGTTGTTGTTGTATTGTTTTATATTATTTTATACTATTCAAACTAATTTAAATTATTTAATTATTTATTTATTATATATTTATTATAAAATATATTAATTATACTTAGTAGTTTGAAGCCACAGAAGAGGCGATGGCACCTCACCACAGGGGGGCTGTGCATGTTTATTCTTTTTCTTTATTATATATATATACATATATATATATATATATATATATATATATATATAAAGATATATAAACTCAATTAATTTATTAATTTAATATTTTTGTAAACATTACAGGTAAGATAAGGGGTCTAAGGAGTTTCGAAGCTATATATATATATATATATATATATATATATATATATATATATATATATATATATATATATATATATATATATAAATCTATATATATATATGTATATATATATATATATATATATATATATATAAATTCTCTCTCTCTCTCTCTCTCTATATCTATATATCTATATATCTATATCTATATCTATATATATCTATATCTATATCTATATCTATCTATCTATCTATCTATCTATCTATCTATCTATCTATCTATCTATCTATCTATCTATATATATATATATATATATATATATATATCATATCCTCTCATTAGATTTAGGGTTTGTAGAGTATGCTATCTGTTATACTTTAATGCATGCATTCATACTATAAAAAACTAAATAGAACACTTAAGAAGGAGAAGAGGCTTTATCAAGAATGTACGCGAGTTTATCTTGATTTGTCTGTGATAGATGCTGCCTCTCCTCTCCTTTCTGTCTCTCTCTGTCTCTCTCTCTCTATCAACTCCAATTAATAAAACTTAATTAAACTAACTGTTAATTTAACAGATATACAAACGAGAAAAAAGAAAGAAGATTTGTAAAGAAATATATTCTTAGGGCTTTGGTTCTATCGCAACGCTTTACTTAGCTTGGCTTATATATATATATATATATATACATATATATATATATATATATATATATATATACATATATATACATCTCTCTCTCTCTCTCTCTCTCTCTCTCTCTATATATATATATATATATATATATATATATATATATATATATATATATATATATATATATGCTTCCGTTAACTCAATGACGTAATGTATAGATATCTTAACAACATAATCAAATATACTATAAAACAACAAATATATTTATATAATATATACAATATAATAATATATATATATATATATATATATATATATATATATATATATATGATATATAAACACAAACTAGTCAAGCCACTTCATCATAAACATCTCTTAGCTGATAAAGTTGTATAGAAATATATTTATTAAGAAAAGAAGAAAGAGAGATATACTCAAATCTTCTTTGAAATAATCTCGAACAACAATATTTTATGTTCCTGCATGCATACATGCATGCAGAGGCTTAACCGTTCTTACTTACATAGCTAGCTAGCTAGCTAGCTAGCTAGCTAGCTAGCTAGCTAGCTAGCTAGTTAGTTGTAGCTCTTATAATACAGTTTTCTTTTTATAAGATGTTTGGGGGTATGAAGGAGAGGATAGATATGTTCTGTAGGATATCGTTGTTAACAGTTTGCCTCTATTATATCTTATGATGGCTCGAAGTTAATATATATATATATATATATATATATATATATGTTATACCCTCTCTGTATTATATTATATTATCTTATATTAATTATATCTTTACGTATATTATATTATATTTTATTAAAAGAGTGTGAGTTGAAGCAGTACTAAGTTGTTTGATTGATTGTTGCATGCATCCTATCTTATAATATTGTTAGTATGCGACTTCTTTGTATCTAATCCAATATAATATAATAATAATAATATAATAATATAATAATATAATTTATATTAAGATATACTTTCTTTGTACTACCATCATTATAGTTTATTCTGTTAATATTATAATATTTGTATGCAGAAAAATCTCTCTCTCTCCCTGTATATATATATAATATATATATATATATATATATATATATATATATATATATATATATATATATATATATATATATATATATATATATATATATATATATATATATTCTTAGTTAGAACAAAATATCTAGAAGCTTCTAAGAGAAAGTCTTTCAATATAATCCTTCAAATGTATTTATTCTTCTATGTTTACTCAAAATAAATAAAATTATATTTAGAGAGGAGAGAGATGTGTTTATATTAGCTTCTCTAAATATCATAGTAAATATATCTGTTGATGGCTTTAAAGAGAGGAGTTGTATTTTGAAGGGAGGTGGAAAGACATTACAAGAAAATAAATAAAATATATAAAATTATTATTTATTTATAAACATATTTAATATAAACAAAGATTATATTGCGGTGTACATACACCTGAGCGATTTGTATATTTCTGACAGAACAAACAAAACCTGTTTCCTTGTATTAATATTTTTAAATTTAATAAATATTAAATAAAACAATAAAGACAGACAAAACAGAAAACAACAAACACACGAGGCCATACACTGCATGCAGCAGCAGCAGCAGCAGCAGCAGCAGCAGCAGCAGCAGCAGCAGCAGCAGCAGCAGCTGCTGCTGCTGCTGCTGCTGCTGCTGGTGGTCTGGTGGCTTATATTGCGTCGTTTCTTTTTCTTTTTTTTTTCTTTTTTAATTATAATAATAAAATTATTTAAATAAAAATATTAAAATAAAATTTAAATACAAACAGCGTATATATATATATATACACAAGCAACACCTACGCTCTCATATCTCTCAACATATTCCTTGGACTCATGGTTTTCTTGTATATTCATTGACGTTGATTTCTACTTTTTTATTTATTTAATTTTATTTATTTATTTTATTTAATCTTTTTATTTATTTATTTAATTATTCTAGCAGCCTTTAGACGTAGCCGTATACCTCTAACCTCCCCCCCTCCCCCCCCCCCCCCCCCCCCTTTCTTGTGTCGCTAGCGTGAGGTGTATGTACACCCCGTCAAGTCTACGCTACAGACAGAAGAGAAACAAAGCTGAATCTATCATTCAGATTTATTATTTTTATTATACACTGTTGGAGTTGCTATTGGGATGCAGCTACGCGGTGTCTGCACAGACACCGTCTGTGTAGGCGTGTCTTAATATATATATATATATATATATATATATATATATATATGCTGCAGCAGCTAAGACAAAGATTAGACAAAAGAAGAACACCTTTCATCTCCTCTCGCAGTAGCACAAGTAGCACCATTACCAGCAACAGCAGCAGCAGCAGCTGCTGCTGCTGCTGCAGCATTGCCACAAGCAGCAGCAGCAGCAGCAGCGGCAGCAGCAGCAGCGGCAGCAGCAGCAGCAGCAGCAAACTTCGCAGCAGCAGCAGGAGGGATATGGAGACGGTCCTGGTGTTATGAGTATTTGTATAGTAGGGTTTATGTGCATGTGTTGATGATTTGTTTATAGAAAGATATATATATATATATATATATATATATATATATATATATATATATATATATATATATATATATATATATATATATGTCTGTTTCAAAGATAGGATTGAGGTTTTAACACTTGTTATCAATCTCCTTTCTTCTTTCTTTGGTGTAGGAGTTTATCTGTCTCTCTGTCTCTCTGTCTCTCTGTCTCTCTGTCTCTCTGTCTCTCTGTCTCTCTGTCTCTCTGTCTCTCTGTCTGTCTCTTTGCTGCTGCAGCAGCAGCAGCAGCAAT
>OY986946.1:7435764-7438264 GCA_963920595.1 Eimeria praecox | reverse complement strand
GGACAGGAAGCAGCAGCAGCAGCAGCAGCAGCAGCAGCAGCAGCAGCAGCAGCAGCAACAGCAGCAGCAGCGGGCTTTGCAATAGTAGCAGCTGCAGAAGCAGCATCCGTGGCATTCATAGTAGAATCAGCTGCAGCAGCAACAGCAGCAACAGCAACAGCAGCAGCAACAGCAGCAGCAGCAGCAGCAACAGCAGCAGCAGCAGCAGCAAAGTTGCAGCTCCATTTGGCTTTCATAAATGCAGGAATAATTTTGTCTTCGTTCGGTAATAAGCCTCCAGCAGCAGCAGCAGGAGCAGCAGCAGCAGCAGCAGGAGCAGCAGCAGCAGCAGGAGCAGCAGCAGCTGTTGCGGCAGAATCAGTAGTTGCTGCTGGTACTGTTGCTGCTGCAGTTGCTGCAGCAGCGCATCTAGCAGCAGGCAGCTGCTGCTTCTCTGCCTTTTTTTTATCCCTGCTTCTGCTGCTGTCTTGCATGCATGCATGCATGCATGCATGCATGCATGCGGGAGAAGCAATTTCTATTTGCTGCTGCTGCTGCTGAAGGGGGCAGCAGCAGCTGCTGCAGCAGCAACAGCAACAGCAGCAGAAGCAGCAACAGCAGCAGCAGTTGTGTGTTGCTACTACCATAGCGGGAGCAACGGCAGCGTTTGCTGCAGCAAAATTCTTTACAGTAGCAGCGACAAGATTTGCAGCCGCTGCTGCTGCTGCTGCTGCTGCTGCTGCTGCTGCTGCTGCTGCTCGACAAACAGCAGCAGCAGCAGCAGCAGCAGCAGCAGCGCGGGTTTTCTGCTAAAGCGAAGAAAAAGCGGAGAGCTGACTTCCGTGTTTTTTGAAATCTGTAAACTTAGATGTAGCTGACGAGGAAAGCACAATACTTTGAGCTGTACATACACCCCAGCTGTACATACACCCCAGCTGTACATACACCCCAGCTGTACATACACCCCAGCTGTACATACACCCCAGCTGTATATACACCCGAGCTGTACATACACCGCAGCTATAGAAGGTGTACATACACCGCAGCTATAGAAGGTGTACATACACTGCATCAGAAGGTTTATCTCTGTATTTTCAGCTGACGAGAAGAAGCGAATTAATTAATTAATTAATTAATTAATTAATTAATTAATGAAGAGTGGGGCAAAGAACGTCGATTTGTATGTTGCTATATATATATATATATATATATATATATATATATATATATATATATATATATATATATATATATATATATATATATATATATATATATATATATATTTGTAGATAATACGTGAAGGTGCACATACACCTGAATGATAGATAAGCTAAGGAGGTGCCTATACACCTGAACGTAAACGCTGTAGAGTATGAACGAACGATTTTATTTTATTTATTTCTATTTTTCTTTCTTTTTGCAATTATATTTTTTAATAAAGTACAAAGAAGGAAATATGATGAATCATGTTATTGCTTTCGCCGTAGTCTTTGCTTACTTCTTTCAGGTGTATATGCAGCTCCTGTAGTTTGTTTGTATTGTATTGTGCTGTACGTACACCCCAACTCTTGCAGTATATACACGAATGTAAGTGAATAAGCTCTTAAACTCTCCCTATTTTCTGTGTATATCACCAATTTAAACAATTTATTGCTGCTAGAACTACAGAAATAAAAAAGAAGAAGAAATACTTCTGCTGCTTTCAGGTGTACGTACAGTACAATCCTAACTAGAAAGCTGCTGTAGCTTCAGCTTTCGGGTGTATGTACACCTTGTAAAGCCATATATATTTAAAAGATAAACAACAAACACTCTCGATTCCATAATGATATAAAGAAATTAATAAAATCTTAATATACATACATGTCCAAGCGTAAATTCTAATCTAGCAAAATGTTGTTGCTGCATGCATGCATGCATGCATGCATGCATGCAGCAACAATATATGTGCATGCATCAACACTTAAGATCTGCTGCATGCAGCTTCAAATGCATGCATGCATGCATGCATGCATGCATGTGCATGCATGCATGGGGCTGCGCCATCAAGCCCCATATTGCGGCTTGTTGTTGTTTCTGTGGGGCGCTAAGAGAGTTATTATCTGCATGCATGCATGCATGCATGCATGCATGCAGATAACCCCCCTGCTGCATGCATGCATGCATGCATGCATGCATGCATGTTTCAGTGTTTGCAAGGACAAATATGGAGTGTAGTACGAAGAACAACAAACATAAATTAAGTTGTATTCATTTATATTGTAATATATATATATATAATATATAATATATATATATATATAATATATAATATAATATATATAATAATATATATACAGACACAGTATAAATATATTTACTTACATTATATATATATATATATATATATATATATATATATATATATATATATATTATTTCTTTATTCCATACAAATTCATATAAACTTCTGCAGCTGCAGGGGAGGAGAGTCCCTTGCCCCTCCTTCAACGAGCAGCAGCAAAGACCTGTCTATCTT
>OY986946.1:7420764-7425764 GCA_963920595.1 Eimeria praecox | reverse complement strand
AGCTGCAGCAGCAGCTACTCTTCGGTGCATGCAGCACAGAGAGCCTGTCGTTTAGCTGCCATCCAAGGTTTAGAACTTTCTTCCTTCCTTTCTTTTCTGGGGCTGCCCCGCTGCTGCTGCAGCAGCAAACTGCTGCTGCTGCAGCAGCAGCAAATGCTGCTGCTGCTGCTGCTGCTGCTGCTGCTGCAGGAGGAGGGGGAGGAGGAGGACTCGGTAAAGTAGCTGCAGCACGAGCCTCACTCCTTAACTCATTGCAGCAGCAGCAGCAGCAACAACAGCATGCTGCTGTTGCTGCAGCAGCAAAAGCAGCACAGGGATTTAGTCTATGGAGGGGCTGCTGCACTGTTGCTGCAGGAGTGCAGCTGCTGCTGCTGCTGCTGCTGCTGCTGCTGCACTCGGAGTTTATATATCACACAGCAGCACTTGACAGTTGGAGTGTCTGGGCATCTCCTGCAGCAGCAGCAGCAGCAGCAGCAGCAGCAGCAGATGCTGCTGCAGCAGCAGCAGCAACAGATGCTGCTGCTGCAGCAGCAGACCCTCTTTGGGGCCGTGCGGGGTTAGCAGTGCAGCGGATGCAAGACAGCAGCAACATTGGAGAGCTGCTGCTGCTGCTGCTGCTGCTGCTGCTGCCTGCCTCGCTTCGTGCAGCAGCAAAACCCTTAGGTATATGGGAGGGGCTTCGTGCTGCTGCTCTGCGTATAACAGAAGCATCATTTAGAGTTAAGGACACAGATCTTGTATCTGCTTCAGCAGACACACCCACAGGTAGGGTTTAGGGTTTAGGGTTTAGGGTTTAGGGTTTAGGGTTTAGGGTTTAGGGTTTAGGGTTTAGGGGGTGAGTGGCTGTATGGACTCGGATAAATGAGCGTAGCGTCTTAGCTGACGGTGTTTAGGGTTTAGGGTTTAGAGCTTAGGGTGTAGGACGTAGGGTTTAGGGTTTAGGGTTTAGGGTTTAGGGTTTAGGGTTTTTGTTGTGTGTTTAGGGGGTACATACTTTTCTACCGCGCAGCAGCTGTTTTTGTTGCTTAGTGTCTTGGGGGGTTCTGCTGCTGTTGCAGCAGCAGCAGCAGCAGCAACAGCAGCAGCAGCAGCATGGGGGCGCTTCTGTCCCTTCTCTGCTTTTGTCGCGCTGCAGCTGCTGCTGCTGTTTGCTGCTGAGCCGCTGCGGCTGCTTGCTGCAACCCGTAGCCTTTCAGCAGCAGCAGCAGCAGCTACTGCAGCAGCAGCAGCAGCAGCAGCAAAGACAGCTGGAAGCAGCAGCAGCAGCAGCAGCAGCGAGAGCAGCAGCAGCAAGGAAGACACAGACGAGGCAGCAGTAGCTACTGCAGCAGAAGCAGCAGAAGCAGAAGCAGCAGCAGCAGCAGCAGCAGCAGCAGAAGAGGTTCTGCTGCCACCGCTGCGTCTTGACTACTTCTTTGGAGCTTCGTGTTTAGAATTATGTTTGCTGTCTGTTGCTGCAGCACATGGCGTGCTGCTGCCGTGTTTGCTGCTGCTGCTGCTGTCTTTACCGCTGCGGCTGCGCGAAATGTGTCTGCTGCTGCTGCAGTGTCGGCGCAGCAGCAGCTGCTGTCTGGGAGAGCTGCCGCAGGCACTAGATTCGTGGCTTCCTCTGATGGGGGGTGTAGCTGTTTGCTGCAGCATTGGTGTTGCTGTAGGATTTGAAAGATCTATGCTGCTGCTGCAGCAGCTGCTGCTGCTGCTGCGCCCCGAGCAGCAGCAGCTGCTGCTGCTTCGCGAGCCGCTGCTGCCGCTGCTGTCTGCTGCAGCTACTCTAGTTGTGTTTGCGGGGGCCGTGTGTCTGCTGCTGCTGCTGCTGCAGTCGTTTGGAGACAAACACCAAGACGATTGTGTAGGTTACAGCAGCAGCAGCAGCAGCAACAGCAACAGCAGCAGCAACAGCAGCAGCAACAGCAGCAGCAACAGCAGCAGCAGCAAGTGCTGCAGCAGCAAGATATTGTTGTGTTGCTGCTGCTGCGTCTGCAGCTACAAGTTATCCACGAAATAGCGGAGAGGGAAGTTAGCGCCTTTGAGTTTAATTTCGACATCCTTCAGGTTTGCTGCTGCTGCTGCTGCTGCTGCTGTTGCTGCTGCTGTTGCTGCTGCTGCTGCATGCAGCTATGGAGCTGATGCTGCTGCTGGTTTGTGGGGCGGTGGCTTTCCTATTGCTGCTGCTGCTGGCGCCTTAGCATCTTACTTTGGTGTTTCGATGTCTTAGGGTTTAGGGTTTAGGGTTTAGGGTTTAGGGTTTAGGGTTTAGGGTTTAGGGTTTAGGGTTTAGGGTTTAGGGTTTAGGGTTTAGGGTTTAGGGTTTAGGGTTTAGGGTTTAGGGTTTAGGGTTTAGGGTTTAGGGTTTAGGGTTTGTGCTCAGTCGCAGGCTCCGTTAGCTCCTCGTGTTGTTGCTGCTCCTTCAAGATGTGTTGGAGGTTGTTGGTTGCTGTCATGGCTATCTAGGCGTCTGTCTCCTTTGCTGCAGCTGCAGCAGGAGTTGCTGCTGCTGCAGCAGCAGCAGCAGCATCAGCAGCATCAGCAGCAGCAGCAGCAGCAGGGACTGCGGCAGCAGCTGCAGGTGCTGCGACAGCTGCTGTTGCCCCCGCTACTTCCCTTAGAAGGAGCCGCGTCAGATTTGCCTCTGCTTCAGGGAGGAGTACATCGTGTAGATGCTTCTATACTGAAGCTGCAGCAGACAGACCCTACTGCAGCAGCAGCAGCAGCAGCAGCAGCAGCAGAATCTCTCAGCCCCAGACGTCTTGTACGTAATCCTAAACCCTAAACCCTAAAACCTAACTAAACCCGAAAACCCTAAACCCTAAAACACTTGTACAGCACACACACACACACACACACATACACACACAACGCCAGACTCTCCTTTATTCGAGGGTTTAGGGCTTAGGGTTTAGAGGATGCACAGGGTTTAGGGTCTAGGGTTTAGGGTTTAGGGTTTAGGGTTTAGGGTTTAGGGTTTTCTGCAGGATGTGGCCCTGGAGCAGTACATAGATGATGTGTTGAAGCGTGAGGGGCCTCGAGGGTTGATGTTAACAGGGGCTGTGGCGCCACCGACAGAGAACCTCCCTAAAACCCTAGATAGAAGGGTGAGGATTAGGGTTTAGGGTTTAGGGTTTAGGGTTTAGGGTTTAGGGTTTCTACTAGGGGTTCTTAGGGTTTAGGGTTTCTTAGGGTTTCGTAGGGCTTAGGGTTTCTACTAGGGTTTCTACTAGGGTTTCGTAGGGTGTTTTAGGGTTTAGGGTTTCTTAGGGTTTCTTAGGGTTTCTTAGGGTCTAGGGTTTAGGGTTTGTTAGGGTTTGTAGGGTTTCTTAGGGTTTGTTAGGGTTTGTTAGGGTTTGTTAGGGTTTCTTAGGGTCTCTTAGGGTCTAGGGTTTAGGGTTTGTTAGGGTTTGTTAGGGTTTGCTAGGGTGTGCTAGGGTTTAGGGTTTGTTAGGGTTTGTTAGGGCTTGTTAGGGTTTGCTAGGGTTTAGCTAGGGCTTAGGGTTTGTGTGTTTAGGTAATAAATCGTTTTGTGGGGGAGTGGGATTTCGATCGTAGTAGAAGTACAAGTATGTCTTCTATAGCAGAACAACTTGGGGTTCCATGGTTTATACGAAACGCTGTAGATAAATTAAACCCGAGGATAGAATATATATTGAATGATAATGAAGGACAGCCCGAATTCTTTATTAAAACAAAACTTACTGCCGGCATTTCGAAGGTATATTCAGATTAAAAAATAATTAAAAAAGGGTTACGGGATATAGGGGTTAGGGTTTTGGGGGGTTAGGGTTTGTAGAGTTTGTAGGGTTTGGAGGGTGTAGGGCTTGTAGGGGTTAGGGTTTGTAGGGTTTAGGGGTTTTAGGGCGTAGGGTTTAGGGCTTGTAGGGTTTAGGGTTTGTAGGATTTGTAGGGTTTGTAGGGTTTGTAGGGTTTAGGTTTTGTAGGATTTGTAGGGTTAGTAGGGTTAGTAGGGTTAGTAGGGTTCGTAGGGTTCGTAGGGTTCGTAGGGTTTAGGGTTTAGGGTTTAGGGTTTAGGGTTTAGGGTTTAGGGTTTAGGGTTTCTTATTTGGTGTGTACAGACAGTGCGTCTGAATTTGAGTGGAGCGGACGTTGAAGCAGAAGATGATGATGTAGGAGCATGGAGGAGTGTGACGAGGGTAGAAGGTTATGTTTTGAAAACAATTCAACGTAATGATAAACAGAAAGCAACATTATTAGAAACGAGAGAAATAAAACAAGAAGGACATGTAAAATAATACTATTTAATATCATAAAATTTGAAAAATATAAATATATATATAAATATAAATATAAATATAAATATAAATATAAATATAAATATAAATACTGTACATACACACCAAATCATGGTCTTGCAAATATATTAAACTAAAAAAAAATATGAAAATAAATAAACAAATACGTACAAATAATTTAAGTAATTGTAGAGCATTTAATTCATTTATTTATATTTATTTATATTTATTTATATTTATATTTATTTATATTTATATTTATTTATATTTATTTCTTAGGGTTGAGAATCTGATGCCGTATAAAGTAATATTAAAGAAGGAAGGTCTTAGTTTAATTAATTTATTTATATTTATATATATTTATTTATATTTGTATTTATATTTATTTATATTTATATATATTTATTTATATTTATATCTTAGGGTCGCGAATCTGATGCACTATGGTATAAAGTAATATTAAAGAAGGAAGGTCTTAGTTTAATTAATTTATTTATATTTATATATATTTATATATATTTATTTATATTTATTTATATTTATTTATATTTATTTATATTTATATCTTAGGGTCGCGAATCTGATGCACTATGGTATAAAGTAATATTAAAGAAGGAAGGCCTTAGCGAAGAACTCTCTGCTGTTCGAGTCTTCAAGAGAATATCAGGGCCTCCTGCGGGGCTTTGTGTATGTTTGATTTAATTAATTTAATTAATTTAATTAGTTTAATTTATTTAATATAATTAATTCATGTTT
>OY986946.1:7410764-7415764 GCA_963920595.1 Eimeria praecox | reverse complement strand
TTGTTTTTTATTTTTTTCTTCTTCAATTTTACTATGTAGCTGCATATACACCTGAAGTCTACATCTATGTATGTGTGCTCTGCGGTTGTATAATGTATATAAATAAATATATAATAAGGATATAGAAAGATAGAATATATTTGTGAAATAACATTGAATTCAAGTAATAAATATATTAATTTATATTTATTTTATTATTTAATAAAATAATAAAATAAACATGTTCTAGCAAACATAGCGGCGTAGGGGGGGCTCGATGCTGTTGCATGCAATTATGAGATATAGCGAAATTAAGTTTTATTTGTTTGTTTTTTTATAAAATTGAATTAATTATTTAAATTGAATTAATTATTTGTTCTATATTTTCATATTTAATGAAACAAATCATACAGATTTAGATATATACACGAGGGCTGCGCCTTGGTGACCTTCAGGGGCCGAAACCATTGTAGTCTTCTTTTCTATTTTATTTTGTTTTTTCTTCTTTTATTTATTTAATATTATTTTATTTTTATTTTTATTTTGTTTTTATATTCAAAGAGATGTAGAGAGCTCGATTGTTATATCCTATTCGATTCTCTCTTTCTTGTATTGATGTTGCCTCTTGTCTGCTGTCTGTTTCTTTTGTTTGTATTTCTATGAATATTATAATATTCTCTCTGTAGCACTTTTGGGGCTTTGTAGAGAAGATAGCTGCATGCAGACGCATGCATGCATGCAGCTAGCAGCAGCAGCAGCAACAGCAGCAGCAGCAGCAGCAGCAGCAACAGCAGCAGGATGAAGAGAGAAGCAGTAGATCTGCTGTTTACAGTGAGCACAGATTTTTTTAGTTTATTCTGTTGTATTTATTCTTCTCTCTCCCTCTCTTCTGCTGCTGCTGCTGCTGCTGCTGCTTCTGCTGCTTCTGCTGCTGCTGCTGCTGCTGCTGCTGCTTCTGCTGCTGCTTCTGCTGCTGCTGCTGCTGCTGCTGCTGCTGCTAAGGGAGAGTGCGAGAAGCCTTAAAACATGGTATTATTCTTAGCCTCTATCACTTCTGCTGCTACATAGATAGAAACAAATAAAAATATATTTTTTATCTTTACTAATTATTTTTATTTCTGCTTCAGATTAAAAATGTTGTTGGGTTGCCTGCAGACACAACTGCAAGGCTGCAGCTATCAGGTCTGTCTCCTTGCTGCTGCATCTGCATGCAACAGCAGCAGCAATAGCAGCAGCAGCAGCAGCAGCAGCAGCAGCAGCAGTAGTGGCTATAGTAGTAGTAGTAGGAGTAGTAGTAGTAGCAGCAGCAGCAGCAGCAGCAGCAGAAACAGAAACAGAAGCAGCAGTAGCAGGAACGGGAACAGCAACAGCAGCAGCAGCAGCAGCAGCAGCAACAATAGAAGCAGCAGCAGCAGCAATAGAAGCAGCAGCAGCAGCAGCAATAAAAGCAGCAGCAACAGCAGAACTGAATGCTCCCAACATTATTTTCCGTAACAGAAATAAACAAACAAACAAATAAATAAACAAACAAATAAATAAACAAACAAATAAATAAACAAACAAACAAATAATCAAACAAATAAATAAACAAACAAATAAATAAACAAACAAATAAATAAACAAATACATATATATATATATATATATATATATATATATATATATATATATATATATATATATATATATATATATATATATAAACAAAAGAGCAAATAAACAAACACAAAACAAAACACAAACAGAGAAGAACAAACAAATAAATAAAAAAAAAGTAAACACAGAAAAAGAAAGAAAGATAAATAGATAAATACAAATAAATAAATACAAATATAAATAAATATAAATAAATAAATATAAATAAATATAAATAAATAAATAAATATAAATAGATAAATACAAATATAGATAAATATAAATAAATAAATACAAATAGATAAATACAAATATAGATAAATATAAATAGATAAATACAAATATAAGTAAATATAAATAAATAAATGCAAATAAATAGATATAAATAGATACATACAAATATATACATACAAATAGATAAATACAAATATAGATAAATATAAATAAATAAATATAAATAGATAAACATAAATAGATAAAGATAGATATATTAGATTAAATAAACAAAGACAGAAAAATATATAAATCAACTAAGACATACAAACAAATAAAAACAAATAAATAAAAACAAATAAATAAAAACAAATAAATAAAACACAAATAAATAAAACACAAATACATAAAAACAAATAAATAAAACACAAATAAATAAAAACAAATAAATAAAAACAAATAAATAAAAACAAATAAATAAAAACAAATAAATAAAAACAAATAAATAAAAACAAATAAATAAAAACAAATAAATAAAAACAAATAAATAAAAACAAATAAATAAAAACAAATAAATAAAACACAAATAAATAAAAACAAATAAATAAAAACAAATAAACAAATAAATAAATAAAAACAAATAAATAAAAACAAATAAATAAAAACAAATAAATAAAAACAAATAAATAAATACAAGTAAATAAAAACAAATAAATAAATAAATATAAATAAAAACAAATAAATAAATAAATAAAAATAAAAAATAAACAAAGACAAGGCAACAAAGCTGCATGCACGGTGTCTTCTTGTTTTTATCTTTTGTTTGTTTTCAGCCCCAAATTTATTTCCTGATGTTGTTGATTTGGGAGCAGCAAGAGAAGAAGACAGCAGCAGCAGCAGCAGCAGCAGCAATAGCAGCAGCAGCAGCAGCAGCAATAGCAGCAGCAGCAGCAGCAATAGCAGCAGCAGCAGCAGCAGCAGCAGCAGCAGCAGCAGCAGCAGCAAGAAAGTAACAATCAACCTCAGTATGTCTTTCCCTGGTGTCTGCTGCTCTTGTATTTGTTTTTATGTCTTTGTTTATTTATTTATTTATTTATTTGTATTTATTTCTTTATTTATTTGTATTTATTTATTTATTTATTTATTTATATATTTATATATTTATTTATTTATTTGTCTGTCTTTTTGTGTCTTCGTCTCTCCCTATTCCTCCTCTGTCTTCTCAACCCCACAACAGCAGCAGCAACTAATCCAACACCTTCTTCTGTTGCTCCTGCTGCTGCTGTTGCTGCTGCTGCTGTTGCTGTTGCTGCTGTTGCTGCTGCTGCTGCTGGTACTGTTGCTGCTGTTGCTGCTGTTGCTGCTGCTGCTGCTTCTGGTTGTTGTTGTTGCTGCTGTCGTTGCTCTTTCTATTGCTGTTATCGTTGCCGCTCTTTGTGCTGCTGCTGCTGTTGCTGCTGCTTTGCTGCTGCTGCTGCGTCTGCGTCTGCTGCTGCTGCTGCGTCTGCTGCTGCTGCTGCGTCTGCTGCTGCTGCTGCTGCTGCTGCTGCAGCTGCACAGACACTGGATGAGGCTTGTCGGGGTCTCTGCCTGTCTTTGGTAGATTCTGCTGCTGTTGTCTCCTCTAAAGATAATTCTGTTGTCTTAGCTTCTGCTTCATTTAATATAATTGCATTAATCCATCAAACTAAATCCATAACAACTCGAGTGCTGCTGCATCCTACTGCAGCAGCAGCAGCAGCAGCAGCAGCAGCACAAAGCCACCAAACCCCTGAGACAAATAACGCAGACACAAAACACCAGCAGCAGCAGCAGCAGCAGCAGCAGCAGCGGCAGCAAGAACACGGGGGTTCTAAGAAGGGGGCGAAGGAGCAGTCTGCTGCTGCGGCAGCAGCAGCAGCAGCAGCAGCACCTGCTGCTGCTGCTGCTGCTGCTGCTGCTGCTCAGCAGCAGGTTATAGAGAGGGTTGAGGTAGAGTTAGCAATTGAAGCATCAGATCTGCTAGGGGCCCCTGAAGACAGTCAAGACTGGAATGTCTTCACCTTCAATGTTAGACCCCCTAGGGTTTAGGGTTTAGGGTTTAGGGGTTAGGGGTTAGGGTTTAAGGTTTAGGGGTTAGGAGTTAGGGTTTAGGGTTTAGGGGTTAGGGGTTAGGGTTTAGGGTTTAGTGGTTAGGGTTTAGGGTTCATGGATTAGGAATTAATACTTAGGGTTTAGGGTTTAGGGTTTAGGGTTTAGTGTTTAGGGTTTAAGGATTAGGGTTTAAGGTTTAGGGTTTAGGGTTTAGGGTTTAGGGTTTAGGGGAGTCTGTACCTTGCAGGTTGAAGGAGTGCATAATTTGCCTGATATATTTCGATCGTTCTCCTCTGATAGTGACTCGCATCCTTTCTCTTACTCGGTAGATAAACCCTAAACCCTAAACCCTAAACCCTAAACCCTAGACCCTAAGTCCTAAACCCTAAACCCTTAACCCTAAGACGTAAAACCTAAACCATAAACCCTAAACCCTAAACCCTAAACCCTAGACCCTAAACCCTAAACCCTTAACCCTAAGACGTAAAACCTAAAACCTAAACCCTAAACCCTAAACCCTAAACCCTAAACCCTAAACCCTAGACCCTAAATCCTAAACCCTAAGACGTAAAACCTAAAACCTAAACCCTAAACCCTAAACCCTAATTTCCGTGGATTGCATCGCAGCACACGATTCAAACGTCTGTTGCTTATTTTGCTGCTGCTGCTGTTGCTGCTGTTGTTGCTGCTGTTGTTGCTGTTGCTGCTGCTGTTGCTGCTGCTGTTGCTGCTGCATCCCGTCCGTTTCAACTGCTGCTGCTGCTTCGCCTTTCCTTATTGTTGCTGTTCTCCTTTATCCTGCTGCTGCTGCTGCTGCTGCTGCTGCAGCTGTTGCTGCTTGAGGGATTGCTAGACGGCGGTTGTTTACACCTCCCCGATAAGCCTCCTCCTCAACCACATGACGACAAGGGGGCCCCTGGGGGCCCCCAAGGGGGCCCAGGGGCCCCCCAGGGGGCCCCCTCCTCAGGGGCCCAATCGAAGGGTCGCAACAAGGGGGGGGCCCCCCCTGGGGGCCTCCCCCCTGGGGGCCCTCCCCCCCCCCCTCCTGGGGGGCCCCCTGGGGGGCCCCCCGGGGGGCCCCCAGGGGGCCCCCTATCTGT
>OY986946.1:7383264-7388264 GCA_963920595.1 Eimeria praecox | reverse complement strand
GCTATAGGTGTTCGAGATGATCCTGGTTCTGATGTTGCTGTTGCTGTTGCTGTTGCTGCTGCTGCTGCTGCTGCAGCAGCAGCAGCAGCAGCAGCAGGTTTTCTCTGTACATGAAAGGCTACAGCAGAACGCATGCATGCAGGACATGATATCAGCAGCACAGAAGCCCCACTTAACAGCTGATGCTGCTGCAGCGCAGCAGCACCAAAACCTGATAGAGACACACTACGAAGAGACAGCAGCAAATCTTCTTCCCGCTGACGGCCTGTTGTTTATACACACAAACACCAGCAGCAGCAGCAACAGCAGCAGCAGCAGCAGCAACAGCAGCAGCAGCAACAGAAGCAGCGGGAGTTCAAAGATATTCGATAAGGTGCTGCTTTAGGAGTAGCATATTACTGCAGCAGCAGCAGCAGCAACGCCAGCAGCAGCATCAACGCTAGCGGCAACGCCAGCAGCAGCAGCAGCAACGCCAGCAGCAGCAGCAGCAGCAACGCCAGCAGCAGCATCAACGCTAGCAGCAACAGGACCGCCCCAACCACCACCAACAGCAGCAGCATCAGCACCACCACCACCACCACCACCAACAGCAGCACCACCACCACCAACAACAACAGCAGCACCACCAGCAGCAGCATCAGCAGCAGCAGCAGCAACATCAGCAGCAGGTATTCCTACCTCCATCTCTAATCCAAGCAAGCTGACAGGCCTGCAACCTAAGCTTAAGGGGGGCCGAGGGTCCTAGTGTGTCTCCTCTCTGCGTCATGCTGTCTCCTTGAAGAGAGAGCAAGCAGTTTTCTGATGCCTCCTCTTCTGTCTCTGCTTCGAGCTGCTGCAGCAGCAGCAAACTACCAAACCTACGTGTCTTCAATATATTGGAGTCTGCAGATATTGATGAAGAGACAGAAGAAGCAATTGTAGAAGATACAGCAGCAGAAGCAGCAGCAGGTGCTGCTGCTGCAGCAGCAGCAGCAGCAGCACTACTACCCCATACTAAACGACGGCTGCTGCAGCTGCCTATGATTCCTACGCCTCCAGAGGCAAGTTGCTGCTGCTGCTGCTGCTGCGCTAGCAGCAGCAGATTCTGTCGAGCTTCATCTTGTTGTTGTTGCTGCTGCTGCTGCTGCTCCTGCTGCTTCTGCTGCTGCAGCTGCAGCGGAGGCAGTCCCCCACGTATACTCCCTCGAAGCCGCCGCCTTCTCGCTGCTAAGCCTGTCTTTCTTATCCCTGGGGCTGCTGTTGCTGCTGCTGCTGCTGTTGCTGCTGCTGCTGCTACTGCTGCTGCTGCTGCTGCATGCTCCCCTTCTAATACAGCAGCAGATTCATTCTTGATAGCCGCAGCAATTGAGGCAGCAGCAGCAGCAACTGCTGCTGCGATTTCTTCAGATACGGGTGCAGGTGTTGCTGCTGCAGCAGCATCTGCTGCTGAAGTCTTTGCTGCTGCTGCTGTTGTTGCTGCTGTTGTTGCTGCTGCTGTTGCTGCTGCTCTTGCTGCTGCTGCTGCTATTGCTGAATCCTTTGGTGTTTTTGCTGCTGCAGCAGCAACAGCAGCAGCAACAGCAGCAGCAGGAGACGTAGTGGCCGCCGACTGTTTACTTTTCAATGTATCTCCTCTCTCTGTTGCTTCTTGTGTTGTTTGCTGCTGCTGCTGCTGCTGCTGCTGCTGCTGCTGCAGTTTCGACGCAGGGTTAGAAGCATTTAGCTGCAGCTCTGCGCTGTCTCCGCAGCAGCAGATTGTGTATACAGAAAATAATAAAAATAAGAAGAAGAAGAAGAGACAGGGGGAGGAGACAGAAGATGAGGAGACAGCAGGTTTTATTATTAGAGGCGGTGCTGCCGCGCCTCTTGTCATTGAGCTGCTTGCTGCAGCAAGCAGCAGCAAGCAGCAGCAGCAGCAGCAGCAGCAACAGCAGCAACAGCAGCAGAAGTTTGAGGGGCTTTGTTGCTACTTGCTGCTGCTCTACAGGGGCAACAGGAGGAGACAGAGAATGCAAGAAAACAGAAAAGGAGACACCCGAATCGCTGCAGCAGCAGCAGCAGCAGCAGCAGCAGCAGCAGCAGCAGCAGAAGCCCTGCAGGCCCCCCCCCCCCCCCCCCCTTTCAAGACAGCTAGCAGCAGCGTCGAGCAAACAAAAACAATAGAGACATATTCAATCTTCTTTCTCTATCTCCTCAGACCAAACATACTACATCTTCTTCTTCGATTTTGCTGCTGCTGCTGCTGCTGCTGCTGTTGCTGCTGCTGCTGCTGCTGCTGCTGCTGCTGCAGGGGACGACTAGCTAGGAGGCCCTCTGTGTATTCCTTCAGACCCCTCTCTTCTTCCTTGACAGCAGCAGTCTCTACAGATTAAATAAATTAAATAAATAATATAATTAATTGTTTTTTTATTTATATATATTCATGAATATATATATATATAAATATATATATATATTCTTTCTACCTTATTGCTGTTATAACCGCCGAGGCTGCGGGCTCGTCTTCAACCCCCTCTCCTCCCTTACGGGGGGCGGGGGGAAGAGGGGGGGGGGGGGGGGGGGGGGGGTTTAGATAAGAAAAGTATAATATAGCAGTTATATATGTTGTTTTATTTGAATTAATTTTAATAAATTAAAATAAACAAATAATTAAATAAGTTTTCAAGAAAAAAAACTATATAAAAAACTATCAGAAGCAATACCGCTCAGGTGTATAGGCACCTCGAAAAACGATATGATAGAACCAAACGTAAAACTATACATACACCGCAAAAGCTGCCTATACACCCGAGATCATCATTTAGGTGTCTCCGCCTTCCCCTTATCTTCTACGCCCTCAGATGATCTAAGGCAAGACAGAGTTAGGCTCGTCGCTGAATGAAGCTCTCATGTAAAGGGGGCCCTGTAGAGAGTATATCTATCTATATCTATATATATATATATATATATATATATATATATATATATATATATATATATATAGATATAGATATAGATATAGATATAGATATAGATATAGATATAGATATAGATATAGATATAGATATAGATATAGATATAGATATAGATATAGATATAGATATAGATAGAAAGATGTAGATATAGATATATATATACATCTCTATAATATATATAATTTGTAGCTCGCGAAGACTAATCAATTAACCCTCCCTCTCTCTACACCCTCCCTATTCAAAACGATACAGCAAACACTTCTGTATCTACAAAACAAAAAGACACAAAGACAAATGCCTGTCTACCTACCTATCATCTTCCCTTGAGTTATTATTTCTTTCTTTGTTGCTTGTACTTTGTTTTCAACGAAGCACTTCTCTCTATTTGCTACAATCCTTTGAACGAGCGATTTTCTATCTTTCTATCCGAAAACGTCTTCTACGCCTTCACTTAGTAGTATCTAACTTCAGCATCCTAACTCAGCCTCTTCTTCTATTTAAACATATCCCCTCTCCTCAATAAAAGGAAGACCTTGATGTGCCTGTATCGCTACTAGTTCTTACCATGGTATCAGCTACAATACACCCTACCAGCTGTATTCCCTACTCGGAGCTGTTCTATACAGCCCCGCATGTTTGCTCATTCAATGCCTCTCTTTGCTGCATATGATAGCACAGTAGAATTTAGTGAAGACAGTCTTTAAATAACTACTTGGCCCTCCATAGTTAGCCTGCGACAAAGTGAGGAGACGAACACCATTACCACGCACATCATGCTACAGCAAGTGTCTACCGTTCTACAGCATTCACTGAAGAGGGATTTAGGTGTGTTTGTATGCTGTACTGTCATGTAGAGAATGTTACAAAAAACATTGCTGCAACTTGTGAGAGGCCAAACCCCCTCTGTATCTGCTCCAGGTCTCTATGTAGTCTACTCCGGGAACGGGGATATTGGAGGGGATATCAGCTGTTTTCTAGCAACTGTTCGTATTTTAAGTAGTTTAACTTTGTTTTATAGCAGCTTAACACATACCCCAAGAAAAAACCTAGGGAATCTCGTGAGACTTCTTAGGTTTAGCATGCTTAATAGGGGAAGGGGATACCTGCGAGGTTTCTCTTCAGAGCTGGCCGGGCTGGTGTGTGGCACGGATTACTCGTGGAGACGCCTCGTCGAGAAAAGGAAGACAACTTTTAGATATTCTCCCATACACCTTCGTCAAAGGCTCAGCCTTTCCTCTTCTCAAATAATTTAGGTTGTTAAGATCTACCTCCCGGCGTCTCCTCCGTCTTGCTGCCGTTGAGCTAGCGAAGAGTCTAGAGCCCATCTAGCCTAAGATGCCTTCGCCGCAAAAGCCATTGACGAAGGGGGCCTCCTCCCTTTTCAACGTTCCAAATACGGCGGTCGTTTGAAGTGTAGGGCCAATAGAGGTTTTCCTTGTTTCTGTGGAATTTCACTTTCTACTTTCAAATGCACCCGAAGAGCTCCTACTGATGCTATTGGTGTTTGTTTATTGAAGAGACAGGCTGGCAAATAATGACTGCATTTAAGAAGGAGACCCACATCTCCAAACAGCAGTCGAAGCATAGACTCCTTCCGAGATGCGCTGGGTTGTCGATTTATCCTTACGTCGAAAAGGACCAGGCTACGGCAGAGCTAAGAAAACATAAACAATAAAAGCCATAGAGCCAGGGATGCATCAAGAAATATCAGTTCTTAGCGAATACAAACCCTACTCTTGGCTCTGAACGTCTGCATCAAAGGCTCATGGAAGGGGTGTCCCCTGGAGAGAGGCAACGGGTATCCTGCTTGGGCAAGAGGGGGGGGGGTGAGGGGGTGAGGGGGCGGGGAACGAAGGGGTTTAAGGGGGTTAAAGGGGGAACCTCTGTAAGCTGATCGGGCTCGATCTACTCAGCAAAGAGGGAGAAATGCCACTTTCATCGGTGTAGCTGAGGAGGGAAACAGGAGGTTTGGGAAGGCACTCTGACGCCGAGACGGTGAGTACTGCAGCTGTGAGGCCCAAATCCTCCGCCACGGGAAGGGAGAAAGAGAAGAAGACGGTGAGGTGA
>OY986946.1:7377249-7383064 GCA_963920595.1 Eimeria praecox | reverse complement strand
GAAGACGGTGAGGTGAGTGTAGAAGTGCGCGTTTGCTCCTTTTGCAATAAAATATGCAAAATATTTCGAGACTGCAGAGGCACAAAAAAGGGTAGGGATTGGAGATGCAGGATTTAGACGGAGACGAAGGGGGAACAAACAAATCAATCAAAGGAGGTCCCTGGCCCTATGCAGAGGACGGCGGAGTTGTGGGGACAGTAGGTGATGGCTGCACCAGCATATTTGTGGAGAGTCATCTCTGTGCTTATCCAAGAACGTATTCCCCATATTATCATACGCCTTTTTAACAGATATTCTGTTAAGAAGACGTATGGTAATATGGGGGATACTGATAATTGATACAGAGAACGATGAGGACCTGATATCGTAAGTTTTCTCCTGGCAGGATATTCAAGCCACCTACCTATTCGGTGAGGCAGTCTCTGCAACTACGCTCTTCCAGCGGGGGAGACATCCCACTAGGATTCAGCAAAGATGTAGGTGTCAAATACATTCTCTGTTCACATGTAGGTCATACTATCATGATACGGGGATTATATTTTTGATCAGCACATCAGGATGTAGTCCGTATTGTAGTGTGGGAGCCTCAGGGGAGCGAGCGCATGCGTCCTTCAGAAGACACTGTCGAGGTGTAAACATCAGAAGGCAACGCGAAAGAATACCTCTAAGCGTCCCCCATAGCATCTGCATCCTCTATGATGCGTAGAATCAATCTCCCCAAAAGAAGGGGGGATGAGTCTTCAGTACAGTGCAGAGGCGCTGCTTCGAACGACAGAGAAATGCATGCATTCCTTCGTGGAAATCTCACTGAGACAGCAGCTTCGTGGTAGTTGACTCAATTAACACCCGAGGAACAGCAGAAGGGGGCAGAATCGAAGGAGGTTTTCGTAGATATATTAAGTAACAGAGTAAGAGGAAGTAATTGATAGCGCGGGGGCTACCCTCGGGCTACCCGCTAATCCCCCAGTTCACAGCATCGAGAAGAAAACTTTTTCATGTGTTTTTATCCAGAAGTCTCGAGTTTATAGTGTTGCACTTATTCTCTCCAAGGGTTAACACTTCCCCGTGAAGCGCTTCTTCGACAGCCTGCCTCCTCTGTTCTAGTCTTCCTAATTCTGGCGTAGCCTCTTCGCTTGTCTACGTGGGGGTGAAAATACACCGTAGCATGCATGCCAAAGAAATTCTTCGATCGTTCGGTTAAGCTGGGGGAACGTGAAGCTCCTGCTACAACATAATAATAATTATTTTGTCTTCCTCTCCAATAAGGAAGATATCAATAGCAAGTGCAGGCCCCTGGCCCCACTTTGAAGACAAAAGCCCATTTCTGAAGAAACAAATAACTGCTACCGCATCGCGGACACCGTCGCATTTGATGCGTCGGCAAAGACGAAGGCATTCTTAATGAGCCGTTTTTGCGTTAAAGCCATCTTAGACTGGAGATGCTGAGACCCCTCCGCTCCTTCCGAATGAGAAGATCTGGCACTGCCGGGGGTAGCTGTTAGCAATCTGTATGATTTGATAGCAGTAAAATCTGACGTTTTGACGAAGGTGTACGGGAGACTCTCTAAAAACTATCTCCATTTTCTCTCATAACGCCTTCACAACAAAGCTGGGCTACATAGAAGACTACCCAGGCCTGAGGGCGGGCCTTGAGGGGCACTCGCTCGTGCCCCTGTTAACCGCGCATCTCATTAAGGTCCGCCCTCATTTGCAATTGATATCTTCTTTATTGGCGGGGAAGACAAGATAATCATGATTATAGTTGAAGACCCTCGTGAGCTGCAGTAGAGTTAAATGCTTGAGGTAAGGGCGTCAAGAAAGCAGCTGTCTTCCTCTCCACCCACCCCCTCCCCCCCCTCTTCCTCAGTGTAACTGTAAACACAGCCTGGATATGGGCTAGAGCGAATTAGAAGTCTTTTGAGTTGCAGCACTTCTTGCTGCAGCTGTTGCTGCAAAGCGCCCCTGCTAGCAGCCCCATTCAAGCCCCGTCTCGCTGCATGCACTAGTACGGTAGACATATGATAGAGGGCACCTAAGCCTTTCCTACTCAGCGTACGTTCAAGTGAATGTGCATACATCTCCTTTGGACAGAATATACAGCAGCATCTGAATATACAGCAGCATCTCTGCTACACCCTTGTAGAGCCCGTCTCTTAGCAGTCGTAGCAGTTTATGTTTTTGTTGTACAAGTACAATATATATACCTCGAGGAGACGAGTACTCATTCGTCTCTGTGAAAGGAATGGAGGCTCTATGATGTTGCGATGGCGGAGATGTTTGTTATTACTTGGAGACCTGTCTCTTTGTGTGTGTTTACAGGAAATCCAAACACTTAAGAACATAATTTAAAGCAGCAATTGATAGAATTCTTTCTATCCTCCAACCATCGTTGACACTGTAGCGTAAATATCTGCAGAGGGCAGAGACGGCTTTGCATGCAGCAGCAGGGCATCTCCCTACATCTATTCCTGCAGCAAGAAAGCCCCACATGCAAGCCCAGTCAAGCCCCCTTCTCTGCATGCGCTGATACTGTAGGAGACAGCTAAACACTTCGCTGGCTTCCCCCCACAAACAGCTTAACTACAAGCTAATGACAGTATGCTTCTCTTCTATTCTCTTCTATTCTCTTAAGTATATTTGATGTAGAGGTAGCTCTCCATAAGATATATTTCTTCTTTAAATTTGACGCCAACTTTGTGTTATAGTCTTTTAATGATTTATTCGACATAAAATTAAAAAAAAAAATTAATTTGGGAATAAATAATTCGTAAAAACATTGAAAGATAATGATGAAGAAACCCGACGCATTACAACTCAGGTGTATGTACACTGCGGGATAGTCATGGGGGCTCTGAGGCCATTAAATATACGAATCTGCTGCAATTTACAAGGAGAAAATCATAAAAATATTGTAATGGACAGATAAAGTTTTTTAATTTAAATGCTTAAGCTATTCTGTCTACACCATTCGATACAGCTTGGGGTGTATGCCCAGCTCAGCTCGCACCGTTGCTCTCTTCATGTTTTTTTGTGAATATCTCCATAAAATATATCAAAAAAACGCTATTTAAATAATTAAATATATTTTAAATATAATTAAACAATATATTCTAAACAGTCATCGCATAATAGCTCGAAGCTCCCCCCCCCCCCAGGCTGCAGGCTCGCGCTGATCCGATCCGTAGCTGTTGTTGCTTGCTGCTTGCTGCCTGCTGCTGCTGTATGCCTTCGTCTCTTCTGTATTTACGTCTTGTATCTAAAATAAAAACAGCATTATAATATTAAAAACAATTGTTTTATGCTTATTAATAGCAGCAATACCAGCAACACCTACAGCAGCAAGAGCAGCAACAGCTGCTGCTGCTGCTGCTGCTCGCGGGACAGCGCCCATAGACCGACCAGCGGGTTGCAGCAGCAGCAGCAGCAGCTGCAGGCGTAGCAGCAGCAGCAGCAGCAGCAGCAGCAGCAGCAGCAGCAGCAGCTGGAGTAGCAGGGGCTGATGTTATAGCATGAACGACCTTATAGATATATTTTTACAAAGCGTGCTGCAGCTGCAGCTGTTGTTGTTGCTGTTGTTGTATTGAGGTTGTTGCTGTTCTCTAACTGCAGCAGCAGCAGCAGCAGTTGTCTTGCTGCTTCTCCATCGTTGTGTCTGTATGTATTCTCGTGGGGCAGCAGCAGCAGCAGCAGCAGCAGCAGCAGCAGCAGCAGCAGCAGCAGCAAATACAAACCCCCCTAATAATATTTTTATTATACTGGTATGGATAAGTCAGGTGTATCTTCAGCTGCTGCATCAAAGAGTTCTTCTCTTTCAGTTATTGCTGCAGGGCGTCTAGGCAGCCAAACTGCTGCTGATGATGTTGCTGCAGCAACAACACCTGCTGCTGCTGCTGCTGCAGCAGCAGCAGCAGCAGCAACCCCCGCTGCTGATGCTGCAGCAACAGTCATAGCAGCAGCACCAGCTGCTGCTGATTCAGATGCAGCAACAGCAGCAGCAACTACTGCAGCAGCAGCAGCAGCAGCAAGAACGCCTGCTGCGATACAAGAAAACAACCAAGAGAAGCATCCGCACGTAATTGAGCTGGCCATACACCGCAGCAACAGCAGCAGCAGCAGCAACAGCAGCAGCAGCAGCAGCAGCAGCAGGAAGGTGATGGAGGGGGGTTTTGCTGTTAACAGGGGCCTTCATCATACGCAGAAGAATACGCTCGACGGGTTTAATACAACAACAGCAGCAGCAGCAGCAGCAACAGCAGCATCAGCAGCAACAGCAGCAGCTCTACCCCCGGCTTTGTCTTCTTCCTCTTCAGCTGATGCTGCAGCAGCTTCAGCAGCAGCAGCAGCAGCAGCAGGTCTTTCTCCCTCGCCCCCACCCCCCCCACCCCCCTCCTTAGCAGCCTCAGTAGCATCATCATCACCAGCAGCAGCAGCAGCAGCAGCATCAGCAGCAGCAAGCCGAGCATCAGGACCATCAGCAGCAGCAGCAGCAGCAGCAGGAACAGGAGGAGGAGGAGCAGGAGCAGCAGCAAGAGCATCATCAGATGCGTGTGTGTCTCCTGTCTGCGGTTTGAATCGCTATCATTTGCTATTGATATTTTCTATACAAGCAATATTGATAGGCCCTCACTATCTTAACTGGGCCCCTCTAAGACAGTGTCTCCTTAATTGGGGTGTATATGAATGGTTGTGTGTTGATGGGGGGGTGTCTCCTATGTCTCCTATGCAGCAGCAGCAGCAGCAGCAGGAGCAGCAGCAACTGCAGCAGGAGCAGCAGCAGATGTTGCTGCTGCAGCAGCAGCAGAAACACCACCACCCGCATTTTGAACTGCAGCAACTGCAGCACATCCCCCTTCAACTCGAGCAGCAGCATCAACAACGTCAACAGAAGAAACAGAAGAAGAAGCAGCAGCAGCAGCAGCAGCAACAGCAGCAGCAGCAGCAGCAGCAACAGCAACAACAGCAGCAGCAGCAGCAGCAGCAGGGAGAGAAGGAGTGGGGTAGGTGGCCTGATGCTTCTACAGACAGCAGCAGCTTCTTTATATCTCCTGTTGCGTTTGCAGCAGTGTTATCAGGAGAACCCTCTCCTGCTGCTGCTGCTGCTGCTGCAGCAGCAGCAGCAACAGCAGCAGAAACAGCAGCAGAAACAGCAGCAACAGGAGCATCAGGAGCATCAGGAGCAACAGCAGAAGGAGATAGAGGAGGCCGTGTGTTCGGTGGTGCTGTTTGTAAAGCACAAGATATAGCTCTCGCGCGTTTGTTTGCTGCAGCAGCAGCAGCAGACTTTGGCGTCTCTGTCTTCGGGGGTTTGTTATTAGATGCAGCAGGGCCTAAGGTCTGTAGCAGCATCGGCAGTGCATGCATGTTGTGTGGTTGGGGCTGTGTGTCTCTGTCTTCAGCACATCATGATTACTACATATTAGGGTTTATTATATATGGTTTAGGTATAGATGCAGCATTCTATGGTTTACTATCTCTACCTGCATTATTCAAACATCATCAATCTGTTGCTGCTGCTGTTCTTCTATCTTCTCGCTGTATTGCGTGGGCGTACCCTGTTCTGCTGCAGCATGTTAGCACACAGCAGCAGCAGGGCTTCTGTCTCTGCATGTTTGCTTCCTGTCTCCTACTGTCTCTCTTTATTGCTCTTATATTCGTACCTAGAAAGCCTTTCGTAGCACCAGATATAATGCAGCAGCAGCAGCAGCAGCAGCAGCAGCTGCAGCTGCAGGAGCAGCAGCAGCAGGGTGTACAGCAGCAGCAGCAGCAGCAGCAAGAATTGAAACAGGACAAGCAGCAAGAAATGCAGCAGCAGAAG
>OY986946.1:7359749-7362249 GCA_963920595.1 Eimeria praecox | reverse complement strand
AGGAGGCTTCAAAGAACAGCAAACAGCAGCAGCAGCAGCAGCAGCAGCAAGAGCAGCAACAGCAGCAGCAGCAGCAGCAACAGCAGCAGAAGCAGAAACAGAAGACGTCAGGGACTAGATGCGTTATATTGGAACCGGGGGAGACAGACAGCGAAGAGGAGACAGAGAAGAAAAGTAAAAGAGATGCCAAGACACCTAAAATTACGCTAGACAGATTCCTTAAACCTGCTGCTGCTGCTGCTGCTGCTGCTGCTGCTGCTGCTACTCAGCAGCAGCAGCAGCAGCAACAGCAACAGCAGAAGAAACAGCAGCAAGAGAAGAAGGAGAGAGTTGAGGTAGACGTAGATTCCTTTCTTGCTGCTGCTGTAGCAAAACAATTGCTGAAGCATCAAAATCCTGCTGCTGCTGCTGCTGCTGCTGCTGCAGCTTCTGCTGCTGCTGCTGCTGCTGAGGAAGATGATAAGACAGACAAGACAAAAGCAGCAGAAACAGAAGCAGCAGCACCAGCACCAGCAGCAGCAGCAGCACCAGCAGCAGCAGCAACAGCAGGAGGCCTCAACAAAACCGCGATGAGCGTTGACAAAGCCCACGAAGAAGGTGCTTTCTGGGGTTTAGGGTTTAGGGTTTAGGGTTTAGGGTTTAGGGTTTAGGGTTTAGGGTTTGAGATTTCGTATAGCTGCAGCAGCAGGGTAGGTTTGTTACTGCTGGAATTAGGGTTTAGGGTTTAGGGTTTAGGGTTTAGGGTTTAGGGTTTAGGGTTTTGTCTGCAGTGTACATCGAAGACTCTCCCGTCTCCCGCGGCAAGAAGCGCAAGCTGTCATCTGCTGCTGACAGCAGCAAACCTGCTGCTGCTGCTGCTGCTGCAGCAGCAGCAGCAGCAGCAGCAGCAACAGCAGCAACAGCAGCTCAGAAGTCCCCCAAGAAGCCCAAGGCCAAACCCAGCAGCACCAGCAGCAGCAGCAGCAGCAGCAGCAGCAGCAGCAGCAGCAGCAAGCTGTCAGGGAAGAAGGTAGTGCTGACGGGAGTGCTGCAGCAGATGACAAGAGAAGAAGCAATAGAAAAAATACTGGCGGCCGGGGGTTCTGTTACCACTGCTGTACGTAAACCCTAAACCCTAAACCCTAAACCCTAAACCCTAAACCCTAGACCCTAATGTGTGATATAGCAGACTCCTCTATTGCAGCAACGTGCTGCAGCTAGGGTTTAGGCTCATGTTTAAACCGTCGATTATTTCTTAGGGTTTAGGGTTTAGGGTTTAGGGTTTAGGGTTTAGGGTTTAATGCTGTATAATACTTCTAGAAATGCGTATTTGTTTGTTTTTTTTGGATTTCGGGTCTAGGGTTTAGGGTCTAGGGTTTAGGGTTTAGTGTTTAGGGTTTAGGGTTTAGGGTTTATAGTTAATTGTTTGATATATCAGGTGTCAGGGCGCACAGATTTGTTAGTAGTAGGATCTATCTTAGAGGACGGAAGGCCTGTTGAATCTGGCAGCAAATATAAAAAGGCATTGGAGCAGCAGCAGAAGGGAAGCAGCATTAAAATTATACAAGAACAAGAGTTCTTGCTGCTGCTGGGGGAGCCTCCTGCTGCTGCTGCTGCTCCTGCTGCTGTTGCTGCTGCTGCTCCTGCTGCTGTTGCTGCTGCTGCTGCTGCTCCTGCTGCTGCTCCTGCTGCTGCTGCTGCTGCTGCTGCTGCTGCAGCTGCTCGTGGAGTGCCACGACCTCTAGCAGCAGCCCCAGCAGCAGCAGCAGCAGCAGCCCCAGCAGCAGCAGCAGCAGCACAAGCAGCAGCAACAGCAGCAGCAACAGCAGCAGCAGACAAGGGTTCTTCTCTATGGACAGAGAAGTATAGGCCTCAAACAGCAGCAGACTTTGTAGGGAATGAAGCTGTGTTTAATTTACTTATTACGTGGTTGAGAGATTGGAGAGATGTCTGTATTAAGGGTAAACCCTAAACCCTAAACCCTAAACCCTAAACCCTAAACCCTAAACCCTAAACCCTCATATGATAAGGCTTGTAATACCGTAAACCCTAAACCCTAAACCCTAAACCCTAGACCTTAGGAGGATGATGTAGCTGTATAGAAAATATTTTAATTATATGCAGCATTATACATTCGATACACCTAAACCCTAAACCCTAAACCCTAAACCCTAAACCCTAAACCCTAAACCCTAAACCCTAAACCCTAGACAGATTGCTTATTCTCTTACTCTGCTCAGGCAAAACCAAAGAAAACCCTAAACCTCGATTCACTCCAGGGGGTTTCTCCACAGGGATGTTCCCTGTGCGCCTAAACCCTAAACCCTAAACCCTAAACCCTAAACCCTACAATACAACACAAGTGTGGCTGTTCTGTGTTTGCTGTGGGGTTTATGTTTATTGTTTATGTTTATCTTTAGTTTTTTTAAATAATTAGATAGTGGGGTTCTAGCAGTTTATGTTTGTATGGTAGATATAATAAAACTAAAGACCCTTATAATAATATATCTTATCTACAGCT
>OY986946.1:7317249-7324749 GCA_963920595.1 Eimeria praecox | reverse complement strand
GCATCTGAAGCAGCAGCAGCAGCAGCAGCAGCAGCAGCAGCAGCAGCAGAATCCTCTGGGGGAGATAATGGCTCTGGAGATACAACAGCAGCAAACGCAGCAGCAAAGGGATCTGATAGAGATGAAGGTGATGCTGCTGCTTCTCTTGCTGCAGATTGATGTCTTGGTGTACAGCATAAGGGAGTAAAACGCCAAAGACGCGGACCATCTGCTGCTGCTGCTGCTGCTGCTGCTGGTGCTGCTGCTGGTGCTGCTGGGGCTCGTGCTGCTGCTGGTGCTCGTGCTGCTGCTGGTGCTGCTGCTGGTGCTGGTGCTGGTGCTGCTGCTGGTGCTGTTGCTGCTGGTGCCGCTGCTGGTGCAGCAGCTGCTGCTGTTGCTGGTGCTGCTGCTGTTGCTGCTGCTGGTGGTGCTGCTGGTGCTGCTGCTGGTGCTGTTGCTGCTGCTGGTGCTGCTGTTGCTGCTGGTGCTGGTGCTGCTGCTGGTGCTGTTGCTGGTGCTGCTGCTGTTGCTGCTGCTGCTGGTGCTGCTGTTGCTGCTGCTGCTGCTGGTGCTGGTGCTGTTGCTGTTGTTGTTGTTGTTTGGGGTGGTGGTGGTGGGGTTGCTGCTGCAGCTATTGCTGTTGTTGGGGGTGCTGTTGCTGTTGTTGCTGTTGCTGTTGCTGCTGCTGTTGCTGCTGCTGCTGCTGCTGCTGCTGCTGCTGTGTTATCAGTAGGAGCAGGCTCTCGTGAATCTGTTGAAGTCAGTTCATGTAGAGCTGTAGTATAATACATCTTGTTTTATTATTAACAAATAATAAAAATAAATAATTATTTATATTATTATATTATAATAAATATAAATAATTATTTATATTTATTAATATATATAAAATAAAATAGCGATAAATATAATTAAAATTTCAAAGATTTAATGAAGAAGAGTAAAAAATTTGACTCCAAGACAAAATATCTAGGGTTGCTAGGGTTTAGGGTTTAGGGTTTAGGGTTTAGGGTTTAGGGTTTAGGGTTTAGGGTTTAGGCGATCAGTGGCAGCCAATGAGACTGAGAGAGTTTAGTTGACAAGATGCGATTGTTTTGAAATTGTGTTTTAAATATTTCATAACAACTCCTGCAGCAGCAGCAGCAGCAGCAACAGCAGCAGCAGCAGCAGCAGCAGCAGCAGCAGCAGCAGCAGCAGCAACGGTTATTTGCTGCTGCAGGTGACCCTGTGTGACTGTCAGTCCTTCCTCTCTCTTTGCTGTTGAACGAGCACCTAAGTAGTTTTTGTATTTAATAATTTTTATTATTTTATTTTATTTTATTTTATTTTATTTTATTTTATTTTATTTAATATTTTATTCTATTCGTATTTTGCTGCTGCTGCTGCAGAACCACTATAATAACAGCAGCAACAGCAGCTGCAGCAGCAGCAGCAGCAGCAGCAGCGAGCATCTTGCACACCCTGCAGCAAACGATCAGTCTCTCGAGTGGCACATTTGTTTAATTTCATATTAAATAAAATTTAATATATATGTATATATATATATATATATATATATATATATATAAATATACATATATATAGATATATGGATATAGATATAGATATATATTTTATAAACCTAAATACTAATATAATATAATTATATTAGTATTTATATATTTATATATAATTAATATAATATAATTATATTCGTATTTATATTTTTATATCTAAGTAATATAATATAATTATATTAGTGTTATTATTACAATATTAATAAGTGTAGTTTGTTAAGTATCTACACATATATTGTTTTTTTTATTATTAGGTTAGTGTTTATATTTATATTAAACTTTATGTATTGTATATACAATATTATATTGGATATATATATATGTATATATATATATAAGTATATATATACAATATATATTGTATATATATATATATATATATATATATATATATATATATATATATATATATATATATATATATATATATATAATATCTTTACTAACTTACAAACATCCCCGTTAAAATAATAATTTATAACAGAGAGAAAAAACAGCAGAAACAGCAGCAGACACGGGATAGAAGAAACGCCATTGCCTGCAATCAACCATACATACGTTCTAGTGCTGCTGCTGCTGCTGCTGCTGCTCGTGCTGGGCCTGTTGATGCTGCTCGTGCTGCTGCTCCTGCTGCTGCTCCTGCTGCTGCTCCTTCTGCTGCTCGTGCTGCTGCCGCTGCTGTTGCTCGGGCTGTCTCTGCTTCTGCTGCTGCTTCGGGTGCTGCTCCTGTTGCTGCTGCTGCTGCTGCTGCTGCTGCTGCTGCTGCTGCTGCTGCTGCTGGAGGGAGAAGGCTAAGCCAGTGCGTTAATATCTGTCTCTAATTTTTTCTATCTTGTGCTGAGGTGCAGCAGCAGCAGACAAAGGGACAGATAACAGATGAGGAGACACTTCAGCTGTCTCCTCTGCTAGGAACACAAAGGCCTTAGAGCGAGGCGTTCAGCAGCACAGCAGCAGCAGCACAGCAGCACAGCAGCAGCAGCAGCAGAGCAGCACAGCAGCACAGCAGCAGCAGCAGCAGAGCAGCACAGCAGCACAACAGCGCAGCAGCAGCAGCAGCAGCAGCAGCAGAGCAGCACAGCAGCACAGCAGCAGATCTATCTCGTTCTTTGTTACCAGAACTCAATTTTAGTATGTTAGAATATTTGCTGCGTTATATTTATAACATAGCAAATATTCTAACATACTACTAGATAAATATCTGCTGCTGAGACAGCAGGTGTCTCCTTTCTGCTGCTGAGACAGCAGCACAGCTGTCTCTTTCTGGCTGGCCTTGCAGCCTTTGTCCCCGTGTCTCCTTCGGCCCCTCCTCCCCCTGCAGCAACTGTCTCCTTTTGCGCAGCGGCGCCTCTATACATATCTTCAAGCTTTCAGGTTTAGGGTTCAAGACTGTGAGGGTTTATTGTTTAGATATATTTGTATTTAAAGAACGTCTTCAAATTAGCTGCAAGGAAGCGAAGAGACAGTAAAAGAAACAGTAATACTGAAAGTTGCTGTTGCTGCTGCTGAAACGAAGAAGGCAAACAAATGCTCCTTCGACTTGTTTAATAAATTAATAAAGCAATATCTATCTATCTATTTATCTATCTATCTATCTATCTATCTATCTATCTATCTATCTATATATATATATATATATATATATATATATATATATATATATATATATATATATATCTATATCTATATCTATATCTATATCTATATCTATATCTATATCTATATCTATATCTATATCTATCTATCTATCTATCTATCTATCTATATATATATATATATATATATATATATATATATATATATATATATATATATATATATATATACTCTTCAAATTCTGTTGTGGTAAGAAAGGACTAGTATTTGTCTTTGCATGCAGGAGAGCAAGCTCGAATAAAATATTGTTGTATTATACACTCATGAAGGGGGGGAATCGAACCCGTTCGATAAGATTTTGCTGGATATAGAGTCGCAAATACTTGATTTGATGAGATTGTTTTTCACGCTCGTCTTCTCGGCGTCTCTTCGATATCAAGAAACATCGAAGGCTTCCCTTCAGAGGGGCTAGTGTATCCCTGGCGTCTCTCTCTCTCTCTCTCTCTGTCTCTGTCTGTCTGTCTCTCTCTCTCTCTCTCTCTCTCTCTCTCTCTCTCTCTCTCTCTCTCTCTCTCTTCCTCTCTCTCTCTCTCTCTCTTCCTCTCTCTCTCTCTCTCCCTAAGTATAAAATAATCATATATTTAAAGGTTTGTAGAGATTGTAGGGGCTCTATGAACAGTTAAGAAGCCCCCCCCCCCCCCCCCCCTTGCTGAGGTGCAGGAGAGGGTGAAGAGGGTGTGCTTGCTGAGCCTGTGTACAAGAACAAGCCACACGCTGTCATCATCACAGTTTCTAGCTGATGGTAGGCCTCCTATGAAATGTATAGAAATACAATTATATATATATTTAAGAAATTGAAGACGGTGTATGAAGATGATTTGGGATAGAGACTGTTGATGATATAGCAAACAAAAAAAGGAGACACTTCCCTTCTCTTAAGGGGACAGTCTACGCTAACAAAAGAAGATTTAGCTGCCAGCTCGACTGTCTCTCTCTAAGTGTCTCCTTCTTTATCCTTAATTACTGAGTTGATCTGATAGGAGATAGACGGCTGAACTTAGGCTATTACGATGAGAGACGAAACAACTTGTGAATAGATATGAAACTGTAGAAGAGTAGGGGGAAGAGTAGGAGACACCTCCTTCTGTTTTTTATTTTTTTATATTTTATTATTATTATTTTATTATATATATTATATATATTTATGTCTCCTAGCAAGCAAACCCTTGTATAGTTTTGCTGTCTCTTACTACTTGTTGTTTTTCGAGCATGCAACAACAAATGTTTCTTCAGATTCTCTCCAAGTATAAAATATAAAACATGTAAGTAATAAAGAGCCACACCTCCTTCAGCGATAGACACAAAAGCCCCAAATGCATGCATGCATCGCATGCATGCATTTGGGGCTTGTTTGTCTGTATATACGTATTGATAGAATTTGATATGTAGAGACACTGCAGCAAAGCCAGATGATGATGAGGCTACTGCTGACTCAAGCAGGCTATCGTATCTTTCGTCTATCAGAGGCATCAGAAGCTTTGGCTGTTTTGTCTTGAGGGGCTTGAAAGGGGGGGAAGGAGGAGGGGGGTTTAGGGTTTTAGGGTTTAGGGTTTTAGGGGCCCTCCCATCCCACCTCGCTTTTGTTTTTCTTCAACATCACTGCATTACCAGCAAATATTTTAGTAGATTGTTTGTTTGTGTTTTATTATTTGTTTATGTTTTGTTTGTGTCTAGAGAAGGTTTATACATTCTTGCTAGGTATATGAGATAAATCTTCTTCTAAACGTCTCTTCGTCTCTCTCTAAAACACCACTGGACCTGACCAGTGGTCTGTATACACCGCATCTTCAAGTTTGTGGGTGTGGGGCCGGGGACAGATGATGATGTCTCCTCAGCTCGTGTTTGTCTTCTACTACTGCTGTCATGATAGAAGTATAAGAATAGTTTTTTTGTGTTTATCTTTGTTTAGGGCTTCTGTAAACTGTAGCAACAACCCCTGATGTTGAAGATTGTATTAAGAGAAGAAATGTTACTGTAGAGTACTTAACATCTTATAAGATATACATGCATGCATGCATGCTGCACGCAAATACTAAAAGCCCCAAACTTATCTTCGCTGCATGCATGCATGCATGTCCTCTGCATGCAGCCCCTACACATTAGAAAACTAATTGTAACTATTAAACACGTGCTTCCCTCATAGTATATCTGAGGAGACAGCGGCTAACACTGTGTTGCTTTTGTTTATATTCTTATCTTCAAAGACAAAACAAATATAGCTGTCTCCTTCTGTTATATAACAGAATTTGTATGCTGCCTCGTGTCTCTCTCTCTCTCTCTCTCTCTCTCTCTCTCTCTCTAACTCTCTCTCTCTAACTCTATCTCTGTCTGCCTGCTGCCTTCTATCTGTCTCCTTCCCTCTGTCTGTCTCTGTCTCTGTCTGTCTCTGTCTCTAGCTCTACTTCCCTAAGCAATATCAACTTGTCTCCTCTCAGTGACTCAAACTCAGATAACGAAACAAAGCAGTATATTATCGTTAAGTATACATATATATATATATATATATATATATATATATATATATATTATAGATATATATATATACTAAATATATATTATAGATATATAATATATATATTATATATATATATATATATACATATATATAAGAATATATATACTATACTATAAATTTACATGTAGTTCATATATTTTTTTATAGTTTGTTAAAGGAGACAATTTCTGCTGACTGTACAAGCCCTCTCGGTCCCTCTTCATCTTCATCTTCCTCTTCCTCTTCTTCTTCTCCTGTCTCCTGTCTCTTTTTCAATTTTTCTCTCTGTTCGGCATTCAAACCTAAAGCTTCTATCTCATTCGTTATCTCACATGTATCTACAATATCATCTAATATTGTACAACTTAATTGAAGCTTAAACAAACCAAACACCATCGGTACCTTCTTAACTGTCTCCCCCCATGTTACTCCTTCTATCTTTATTGCTTTCACTAATCTTGCTATCTCTTCTAAATCGCTGCTGGCATCTGTAGAAAAAAATACAATATATATATATATATATATATATATATATATATATATATATATATATATATATATATATATATATATATATATATATTCATGAGGTCTATACATGCTACTGTCTCCTTTCTATCTGTCTCCTTTCTGTCTGTCTCTGTCTCCTTTCTCTCTGTCTGTCTCTGTCTCCTTTCTATCTGTCTCTGTCTCTTTCTCTTTTATATATTGCTATACTTATAAACATCAATACAGACAGAAAAAGAAAAAATAGATAGAAAGATATACACCATAATATACACACAACCCTGTACTGTCTCCTCTGTCTCTATTTAACTGTCTCCTTTTATCTGTATCTGTCTGTATATACATCTGTCTCTATTTATCTGTCTCTATCTGTCTCTGTCTCTCTATATCTGTCTCTATCTGTCTCTGTTTCTCTATTTATCTGTCTCTGTCTTTATATCTGTCTCTCTACTTATCTGTCTCTCTCTGTCTCTGTCTCTCTATTTATCTGCCTCTGTCTTTATATCTGTCTCTCTATTTATCTGTCTCTGTCTTTATATCTGTCTCTCTATTTATCTGTCTCTGTCTTTATATCTGTCTCTCTATTTATCTGTCTCTGTCTTTATATCTGTCTCTCTATTTATCTGTCTCTGTCTTTATATCTGTCTCTCTATTTATCTGTCTCTGTCTTTATATCTATCTCTCTCTTTATCTGTCTCCCATCCATCTATCTATCTTTTCCTCTGTCTCCTTTTTTAATTTCTATCAATTATTTTCGACTGTCTCCACGAAGCAGCAAACAACAAAATCAATAAAATAAAAATAAAATAAAAAAGAGAAAGAAAGAGACAGAAAGATAAAATGAGACAGAGACAGAAAGATAAGAAGAGAGGAGACAGATAAAGAGATAGACAGATAGATAATAAAGAGAGACAGAAAGATAGATGAAGAGGAGACAGAGACAGAGGCAGAAAGATAAAACAAAGGAGACAGATAAAGAGAGAAAGACAGATAAAATAAAGGAGACAGATAAAGAGAGACAGGTTGTGAGAGAGAGACAGGCAAGTAGGAGACAGAGGGAGGAGACAGTTAGAAAAGAGACAGCAGCAGCAAATACAGACAGAGAAGAGACAGATAAAGAAGAGACAGATAGATAGGAGACAGACAACGAAGAGACAGGTAGATAGGAGACAGATAAAGAAGAGACAGGTAGATAGGAGACAGATAAAATAAAAGGAGACAGATAAATAAACAAGAGACAGTTAAATAAAAGGAGACAGATAAAATAAAAGGAGACAGATAAATGAATAGGAGACAGCTAAAGGAGACAGA
>OY986946.1:7259749-7267249 GCA_963920595.1 Eimeria praecox | reverse complement strand
TCGCTATGTAGTTTACACCTATACACAAACCCTAGTAAACCCTAGTAAACCCTAGTAAACCCTAGTAAACCCTAGTAAACCCTAGTTGATACAGCCTCATGCCAAGCCTTCCAAAGAAGATTTGATAATAATAATAAATTAAAACTATCTAACCCTATCGCTATGTAGTTTACACCTATACACAAACCCTAGTAAACCCTAGTAAACCCTAGTAAACCCTAGTAAACCCTAGTAAACCCTAGTTGATACAGCCTCATGCCAAGCCTTCCAAAGAAGATTTGATAATAATAATAAATTAAAACTATCTAACCCTATCGCTATGTAGTTTACACCTATACACAAACCCTAGTAAACCCTAGTAAACCCTAGTAAACCCTAGTAAACCCTAGTAAACCCTAGTTGATACAGCCTCATGCCAAGCCTTCCAAAGAAGATTTGATAATAATAATAAATTAAAACTATCTAACCCTATCGCTATGTAGTTTACACCTATACACAAACCCTAGTAAACCCTAGTAAACCCTAGTAAACCCTAGTAAACCCTAGTAAACCCTAGTTGATACAGCCTCATGCCAAGCCTTCCAAAGAAGATTTGATAATAATAATAAATTAAAACTATCTAACCCTATCGCTATGTAGTTTACACCTATACACAAACCCTAGTAAACCCTAGTAAACCCTAGTAAACCCTAGTAAACCCTAGTAAACCCTAGTTGATACAGCCTCATGCCAAGCCTTCCAAAGAAGATTTGATAATAATAATAAATTAAAACTATCTAACCCTATCGCTATGTAGTTTACACCTATACACAAACCCTAGTAAACCCTAGTAAACCCTAGTAAACCCTAGTAAACCCTAGTAAACCCTAGTTGATACAGCCTCATGCCAAGCCTTCCAAAGAAGATTTGATAATAATAATAAATTAAAACTATCTAACCCTATCGCTATGTAGTTTACACCTATACACAAACCCTAGTAAACCCTAGTAAACCCTAGTAAACCCTAGTAAACCCTAGTAAACCCTAGTTGATACAGCCTCATGCCAAGCCTTCCAAAGAAGATTTGATAATAATAATAAATTAAAACTATCTAACCCTATCGCTATGTAGTTTACACCTATACACAAACCCTAGTAAACCCTAGTAAACCCTAGTAAACCCTAGTAAACCCTAGTAAACCCTAGTTGATACAGCCTCATGTCAAGCCTTCCAAAGAAGATTTGATAATAATAATAAATTAAAACTATCTAACCCTATCGCTATGTAGTTTACACCTATACACAAACCCTAGTAAACCCTAGTAAACCCTAGTAAACCCTAGTAAACCCTAGTAAACCCTAGTTGATACAGCCTCATGCCAAGCCTTCCAAAGAAGATTTGATAATAATAATAAATTAAAACTATCTAACCCTATCGCTATGTAGTTTACACCTATACACAAACCCTAGTAAACCCTAGTAAACCCTAGTAAACCCTAGTAAACCCTAGTAAACCCTAGTAAACCCTAGTTGATACAGCCTCATGCCAAGCCTTCCAAAGAAGATTTGATAATAATAATAAATTAAAACTATCTAACCCTATCGCTATGTAGTTTACACCTATACACAAACCCTAGTAAACCCTAGTAAACCCTAGTAAACCCTAGTAAACCCTAGTAAACCCTAGTTGATACAGCCTCATGCCAAGCCTTCCAAAGAAGATTTGATAATAATAATAAATTAAAACTATCTAACCCTATCGCTATGTAGTTTACACCTATACACAAACCCTAGTAAACCCTAGTAAACCCTAGTAAACCCTAGTAAACCCTAGTAAACCCTAGTAAACCCTAGTTGATACAGCCTCATGCCAAGCCTTCCAAAGAAGATTTGATAATAATAATAAATTAAAACTATCTAACCCTATCGCTATGTAGTTTACACCTATACACAAACCCTAGTAAACCCTAGTAAACCCTAGTAAACCCTAGTAAACCCTAGTAAACCCTAGTAAACCCTAGTAAACCCTAGTAAACCCTAGTTGATACAGCCTCATGCCAAGCCTTCCAAAGAAGATTTGATAATAATAATAAATTAAAACTATCTAACCCTATCGCTATGTAGTTTACACCTATACACAAACCCTAGTAAACCCTAGTAAACCCTAGTAAACCCTAGTAAACCCTAGTAAACCCTAGTTGATACAGCCTCATGCCAAGCCTTCCAAAGAAGATTTGATAATAATAATAAATTAAAACTATCTAACCCTATCGCTATGTAGTTTACACCTATACACAAACCCTAGTAAACCCTAGTAAACCCTAGTAAACCCTAGTAAACCCTAGTAAACCCTAGTTGATACAGCCTCATGCCAAGCCTTCCAAAGAAGATTTGATAATAATAATAAATTAAAACTATCTAACCCTATCGCTATGTAGTTTACACCTATACACAAACCCTAGTAAACCCTAGTAAACCCTAGTAAACCCTAGTAAACCCTAGTAAACCCTAGTTGATACAGCCTCATGCCAAGCCTTCCAAAGAAGATTTGATAATAATAATAAATTAAAACTATCTAACCCTATCGCTATGTAGTTTACACCTATACACAAACCCTAGTAAACCCTAGTAAACCCTAGTAAACCCTAGTAAACCCTAGTTGATACAGCCTCATGCCAAGCCTTCCAAAGAAGATTTGATAATAATAATAAATTAAAACTATCTAACCCTATCGCTATGTAGTTTACACCTATACACAAACCCTAGTAAACCCTAGTAAACCCTAGTAAACCCTAGTAAACCCTAGTAAACCCTAGTTGATACAGCCTCATGCCAAGCCTTCCAAAGAAGATTTGATAATAATAATAAATTAAAACTATCTAACCCTATCGCTATGTAGTTTACACCTATACACAAACCCTAGTAAACCCTAGTAAACCCTAGTAAACCCTAGTAAACCCTAGTAAACCCTAGTTGATACAGCCTCATGCCAAGCCTTCCAAAGAAGATTTGATAATAATAATAAATTAAAACTATCTAACCCTATCGCTATGTAGTTTACACCTATACACAAACCCTAGTAAACCCTAGTAAACCCTAGTAAACCCTAGTAAACCCTAGTAAACCCTAGTTGATACAGCCTCATGCCAAGCCTTCCAAAGAAGATTTGATAATAATAATAAATTAAAACTATCTAACCCTATCGCTATGTAGTTTACACCTATACACAAACCCTAGTAAACCCTAGTAAACCCTAGTAAACCCTAGTAAACCCTAGTAAACCCTAGTTGATACAGCCTCATGCCAAGCCTTCCAAAGAAGATTTGATAATAATAATAAATTAAAACTATCTAACCCTATCGCTATGTAGTTTACACCTATACACAAACCCTAGTAAACCCTAGTAAACCCTAGTAAACCCTAGTAAACCCTAGTAAACCCTAGTTGATACAGCCTCATGCCAAGCCTTCCAAAGAAGATTTGATAATAATAATAAATTAAAACTATCTAACCCTATCGCTATGTAGTTTACACCTATACACAAACCCTAGTAAACCCTAGTAAACCCTAGTAAACCCTAGTAAACCCTAGTAAACCCTAGTTGATACAGCCTCATGCCAAGCCTTCCAAAGAAGATTTGATAATAATAATAAATTAAAACTATCTAACCCTATCGCTATGTAGTTTACACCTATACACAAACCCTAGTAAACCCTAGTAAACCCTAGTAAACCCTAGTAAACCCTAGTTGATACAGCCTCATGCCAAGCCTTCCAAAGAAGATTTGATAATAATAATAAATTAAAACTATCTAACCCTATCGATATGCAGTTTACACCTATACACAAACCCTAGTAAACCCTAGTAAACCCTAGTAAACCCTAATAAACCCTAATAAACCCTAAACCCTAATAAACCCTAATAAACCCTAATAAACCCTAATAAACCCTAATAAACACTACTAAGCCCTAATAAACCCTAATAAACCCTAATAAACCCTAAACCCTAAACCCTAATAAACCCTAATAAACTCCAATAAACCCTAATGAACCCTAATAAACCCTAATAAACCCTAAACCCTAATAAACCCTAATAAACCCTAATAAACCCAAATCAACGCTAATAAACCCAAATAAACCCAAATAAACCCTAACCCGTAAACCCTACAAAACCCTACAAAACCCTCCTAAACCCTGGTAAACCCTAGTAAACCCTAGTAAACCCTAGAACGTACAGACACAGAGGAAACCCCAAGCAGCAGCAAGTCTAAGACCCAAGCATCTCCTCGATTTGAGGACGTCAGCGGCCCATCCTGTTAAGGGGGCGACGACCACAGTTACTAAACCCGTCATAGACGCCATAGCCCCGATCTGTACACAAACCCTAGAAAACCCTAGAAAACCCTAGTCGTAAACCCTAGGAAACCCTAGGAAACCCTAGTCGTGAACCCTAGGAAACCCTAGTAAACCCCAGGAAACCCTAGTCGTGAACCCTAGTTAACCCTAGTAAACCCTAGGAAACCCTAGTCGTAAACCCTAGTAAACCCTAGTAAACCCTAGTAAACCCTAGTCGTAAACCCTAATAAACCCTAATAAATCCTAATTAACCTTAGATTGTAGAGAATCTATAGTTGATAGAACTGTTAAGCATACACTCTAAACCCTAAACCCTAGGTTGCATGTCTTTCAGAGAAACCCTTCGTTCGCTCCCGTTGCTTTCCTTGAGTCGTATAAACCCTAATAAACCCTAATAAACCCTAATAAACCCTAGTAAATCCCAATAAACCCTAAACCCTAAACCCTAATAAACCCTAATAAACCCTAATAAACCCTAAACCCTAAACCCTCACCGCTCTGTTGCCGCCAAATTGCATGTGTAAATATGCATCGAAGATCGCCGCAGATCGCGCAGCATACGAAATGGCGTTTAGAACTCGAAAGTAAAACCTGAAACACAAGGGTCTAGGGTTTAGGGTTTAGGGTTTAGGGGCTAGGGTTTAGGGTTTTGAGGGTTTTAGAGGACGAAGAGACATAAGAAAAGAAGTTTAACGTTTAGAATCTTGTGCTCTATAAGGGGTTAGGGTTTAGGGTTTAGGGTTTAGGGTTTAGTAAACGCTGAGCTAGTTGAGACATAGATAAGAGAGGTCCTTTGTCGACCTAGGGTTTAGGGTTTAGGGTTTAGGGTTTAGGGTTTAGGGTTTACATGAGGGTGACATTACGATGGAAATATCCTAAGATAAATAATTTATGAAGAGCAAAAGATTTATTTCTAAACCCTACATTCTTCGTAAACCCTCCATTAGGGTTTAGGGTTTGTTTACATAACCCTCCCTTGTTTAACAAAGGCGACGAGGGCTCTGTTGCTTCATGCTGCTGCTGCTGCTGCTGCTGCTGCTGCTGCTGCTGATAGGACTGCCCCCCTGTCTTCCCTCCTGGGGCCCCTGGAGGTCCCCAGGAAAACCCGGGGGCCCCCTTCATTCCCCGACTTCTATGAAAGCTAAACCCTAAACCCTAAACCCTAAACCCTAAACCCTAGACCCTAAACCCTACTCTCTAAACCCTAAACCCTGAATGTCTTCTCGTCACACTAAGATTTATTGAACCCAGAAGAAGACGGAGGAGGCTTGTTGACGGGGGCCCTAATATAAGATTTAGGGTTTAGGGTTTAGGGTTTAGGGTTTAGGGTTTTGGGGGGGGTGAGGAGGGGGTATAGGGTTGTCTTTCGGGTGTATATACACCTAAAATATAAGAAAAAAGATTTAAAGAAAGAAGTTACCTCAAAAATATATTCTTGTCTTCGCCTCTGCTGCTGCTGCTGCTGCTGCTGTTGCTGCTGCTGCTGCTGCTGCTGCTGCTGGCCTCGCCCCACATAAAATATATATTTTAGGATATATTGAAATACTATTACAATATGTTTGTTTACTTATTTTACAATATAAAATAAACTCTAATACACTCTTCTAAACCCTAAACCCTAAACCCTAAACCCTACATCATAGGAATCGACCCCGACAGGCTGGGGCTTCGACTGGCTGGCTGCTCTACTCAAATCTTACTTCTAGGGTTTAGGGTTTAGGGTTTAGGGTTTAGGGTTTAATTTTTCGGGTTTAGGGTTTAGGGTTTATACTTGATAATAGATTCAGACCAAGAAGGAGGATGCTCGACTAGATCCCCAGGTTTACGCGGCTGCTGCTGCCTGCTGCTCTAGGGTTTAGGGTTTAGGGTTTAGGGTTTAGGGTTTAGGGTTTAGGGTTTAGGGTTTAGGATGTTTATTATTTCAGTATTGCAAGACACACTTAGTGTCGAACCTTCTCTCCTAGGAAGGCCTTTGGAGCCTGTCCTGAGGGAAGCTATTGCCTTCAAATACACCAACAAAGTAGGGTTTAGGGTTTAGGGTTTAGGGTTTAGGGTTTAGGGTTTAGGGTTTAGGGTTTGGGTGTTAAGGAGTCCAAAATCTTTGAGAGCTGAGAAGGAGGCATATTCGCTTTAGGGTTTGCTCTCATCTCTTTCGAGGGTTTAGTAGGGTTTACAAGCAAACACTCTGAATCCATAACATTAGGGTTTAGGGTTTAGGGTTTAGGGTTTAGGGTTTAGGGTTTAGGGTTTAGGGTTTTTCTCCAGGTAATAAGAGATTTGGGTTTGTTTATATGTCTCTACGAAATTACTGAAGTCACCGGCGCCCCCATCCTCCTATCGAGTGGCAAGGCTCGCTACAATGTAAACCCTAAACCCTAAACCCTAAACCCTAAACCCCAATATAAACCCTAAACCCCAATAGAAACCCTAAACCCTCGTAGAAACCCTAAACCCTCATTTAAACCCTGAACCCTAAACCCTAGAGCTAATCTGGCAGAGCTAATTGTGGAGAGGGACCCTAAACTTCAGGGAACAGGCGAGAAGGGTTTAGGGTTTAGGGTTTATGGTTTAGGGTTTAGGGTTTGGGGTTTGTGTCTCAGGTATGCTTCAAGGCTGTCATATTCAGACCCTTCATCGGAGAGGTTTTACAAGGGGTTATTCGTGAGTCTTCTGCTTCTGGTATTGCAGGTAAACCCTAAACCCTAAACCCTAACCCTAAACCCTAAACCCTAAACCCTAAACCCTAGGGCCTCAAACCCTCAACTTAAACAATGCATAAACTGTCGTGCACTTCAAACCCTCAAATAGTTTAAAGACCTACACAAACCCCAAACCCTAAACCCTAACCCTAAACCCTAAACCCTCTCTTAAACCGTAAACCCTCACCCAAACGCCAAACCCTAAACCCTCGTCCAAACCGTAAACCCTAAACCCTCATTTCAACCGAAAACCTTCATCCTAACCCCAAACCCTAACCCTAAACCCTAAACCCTAGACCCTAAACCCTAAACCCTAAACCCTAAACCCTATTTTCTGATTGTGTTTAGTGGATATGGAGTTTTTTAAAGATGTGAAGATCCCCGCATCGAATCTGAGGGAGCCGAAAGCTTGCGATGAAGCAGCAGCAGCAGCAGCAGCAGCAGCAGCAGCAGCAGACACAGCAGCAG
>OY986946.1:7252249-7254749 GCA_963920595.1 Eimeria praecox | reverse complement strand
CCTGCTGACAAAATGTGCGAGGCCCCTCCCTGCTGCTGCTGCTGCTGTTGCTGCTGCTGTTGCTGCTGCTGTTGCTGCTGCTGCCTTCCTTGCTGCAGTTGTTGTTGCTGCTGCTGCTGCCGTTGGGTGCTGTGCTGCAGCAGCAGCAGCAGCAGCAGCACAAACACTCAGTGCAGATGTCGCATGCAGCAACAATTGCTCTAAGCTTTAGAGCCTGCAGCAGCAGCAAGACCCAGAGGTGTATGTACACCTCAACTGCAGCAAGACGAGTGGTGTTGCTGCTGTTGCTGCTGTTGCTGCTGCTGCTGCTGCTGCCATCTGCTGCAGCACATGCATCTCCAGCTACGAAGCACGCTGTCTCAATCCAGGATAGAAGCTGTTTGCGGCTGCTGTTGCTGTTGCTGCTGTTGCTGCTGCTGCTGCTGCTGCTGCTGCGTGCGCGTTGCTGCTGCTGCTGCTGTTGCTGTTGCTGCTGCTGCTGCTGCAGCCGCTGCCGAAGGCGCAGAAACAGCTCCTGCAGCAAAACAACTCCCACACAGCAGCACGTCCTGCAGCAGCAGCAGCAGCAGCAGCAGCAAACTCTATCTAGGGTTTAGGGTTTAGGGTTTAGGATTTAGGGTTTCGTACTTGAATATACTGGCTATCAACACAAACACCCTCGAGGCCTCGCGTCAGACCTCTTCGTCTATCCTGCTGTCGCTGCCGACGCCTCTGCTGCTGCTGCTGCTGCTGTTGCTGCTGCTGCTGCTGTTGCTGCTGCTGCTGCTGAGGATGGTCTTGCTGCTGCAGAATTCCCCTGTCTGCCTCTGCTGCAGTTGTTCCTGCTGAGTCTTTGCTGTTGCTGCTGTTGCTGCTGCTGCTGCTGACCTGGTCGCTGTTATTGCTGCTGCTGCTGCTGTTGTTGCTGCTGTTGCTGCTGCTGCTGTTGCTGCTGCTTCCAGCAGCAGCAGCAGGATGATATAGCTGCGTTGTTAGAGTGGCTTCGGTATTATCATTAGCAGCTCGTTCTTCCTGCTGCTGCTGCTGCTGCTGCTGTTGCTGCTGCTGCTGCTGCTGCTGTTGCTGCTGCTGCTGCTGCTGCTTGGTTTGCTGCAGTATGAATTCTTTGAGCTGCTGCTTCTGCTGCGGCGGCAGCCGCAGCATCGCTCGAGGCCACGAGCTTCGAGGTAGACGCCGCAGCGCCCAGTACAGCTGCTCGATGCTGCTGCTGCTGCTGCTGCTGCTGCTGCTTTTGTTGCTGCTGCTGCTGCTGCTGCTGTCATTCTTACCACCAGTGCTGCTGCTGCTGTTGCTGCTGTTGCTGCTGGTGTTGCTGGTGTTGCTGCTGCTGCTGCTGCTACCTGGGCCAGCGGAAGGAGGACTCAATGAGTCCATCTTGGTTGTGGGGTGTCAAATCAAACATTGAATTTGCTGCTGCTGCTGCTGTTGCTGCTGCTGCTGCTGCTGCTGTTGCTGCTGCTGCTGTTGCTGCTGCTTCTGTTGCTGCTGCTGTTGCTGCTTCTGCTGCTGTTGTTGCTGTTGTTGTTCTTGCTGAGGCGCAGGATATTAGCAGTCCCTGCAGCAAAATATGGCAGCAACTGCAGCAGCAGTAGCAGCTGCTGCTGCTGCTGCTGCAGTTGCTGCTGCTGCTGCTGCTGCAGCAGCAGCTTCGGCCTGCCACAGGATGTAGGTGAGCCCGCAGGGTGTCTTTGCTGCTGCTGCTGCTGCTGCTGCTGTCTGTTGCTGGTTATTATGTTGCTGCTTCCGTAGATGGTCCTGCTAATGTATCTACACTCGCTGCTGCTGCTGCTGCTGCTGCTCTTGCACTTGCTGCTGCTGCTGCTGCTGCTGCTGCAGGATCGTGCTGCCAAATGTATTGTTGCTGATGCTGTCGGAGACTGTCCTTGCACGTTGTTTTTGCTGCTGCTGCTGCTGCTGCTGCTGCTACTGCTGCTGCTGTGAGGCCTACGCCAGCATTCGATACGGAGGAGACAAATCCGAAGCCCTAAACCCTAAACCCTAAACCCTAAACCCTAAACCCTAAACCCTAAGTCATCTAAAAAATCCAAAAAAAATTGATTTCTCTGTCTTCGAAGGTCAAAGGACGGTGTGTAAGGTTAGGGTTTAGGGTTTAGGGTTTAGGGTTTAGGGTTTAGGGTTTGGCTGCAGGGATCGGGGGGCCCCCATGGGGGCCCCCAGGGGCCCCTCATCCTGCAGTCAGCACACAATCTACGTTGATTGCTGCTGCTGCTGCTGCTGCTGCAAATTGCATGCATTTGAGTGTTATTATCTCCCTCTTGTTGTTGCTGCTGCTGCTGCTGTTGCTGCAGCAACAACCTTAGCTACCGCAGCAGCAGCAGCAGCAGCAACAGCAACAGCAGTAAATGAGGTGTATACGAATTCTACAGGTCTTCCGGAGGATATTGTAGCTAAGTGCTGCAGCAGCTGCTGCAGCGGCAGCAGAAGTTGCAGCAGCTGCTGCTGCTTCTGCCCTTGCTGCTGCTGCTGCTGCTGCTTCTGC
>OY986946.1:7234749-7239749 GCA_963920595.1 Eimeria praecox | reverse complement strand
GATCCTGCTGCAGCTGCAGCAGCACAGCAGCAGCACCGCCGTTAGATACTTTCAGAGCCCAAGTTAAAGGAGAACCGAAGCATGTCGGCTGTACTCGGCAGCTAGTAAACCTGTAAACCCCAACAAACCCTAAACCCTAAACCCTAAACCCTAAACCCTAAACCCTAAACCCTAGGATAGGGCTTCGCACTCTGAGAAGAAGCTCTCATAGGACAACTCAGAAAACCAAATCAAGAAGAAGAGCTGCCCTGTAAAAGGAAGGGCCTAGGGTTTAGGGTTTAGTGTTTAGGGTTTAGGGTTTAGGGTTTAGGGTTTAGGGTTTAGGGTTTACCCAACGTCTACCACGAGGCCCGTGTCGATTCCGCAGGTGTAAAGAGGAGAGACTAAATCCGACAGGAAAGAGACAGATGGCACCTGCAGCCCAAACCCTAAACCCTAAACCCTAAACCCTAAGCCCTAAACCCTAAACCCTAAACCCTGAGCTCTACACCCTGAACTCTAAACCCTAAGACATTGAGTTGCTTGAAACAGCGCACTAATTGATAGCCCTAAAGGTTTAGGGCTTATTAGGGTTTAGGGTTTATTAGGGTTTAGGGTTTATTAGGGTTTAGGGTTTCTTAGGGTTTAGGGTTTGGCTGGAAGGAGTTGTGTAGGGTTTAGGGTTTACACTTTTTTAGGGTTTAGGGTTTTTAAGGGATTAGGGTTTAATGTTTCTTAGGGTTTAGGGTTTAGGGTTTCCTAGGCTTTAGGGTTTATGGCTTTTTAGGGTTTAGGGTTAATTAGGGTTTAGGGTTTAATGTTTCTTAGGGTTTCGGGTTTCTTAGGGTTTGGGGTCTCTTAGGGTTTCGGGTTTCCTAGGGTTTAGGGTTAACTAGGGTTTAGGGTTTAGGGTTTCCTAGGGTTTCGGGTTTCCTAGGGTTTCGGGTTTCCTAGGGTTTAGGGTTTAGGGTTTCTTAGGGTTTCGGGTTTCCTAGGGTTTCGGGTTTCCTAGGGTTTCGGGTTTAGGGTTTCTTAGGGTTTCGGGTTTCCTAGGGTTTCGGGTTTCCTAGGGTTTCGGGTTTCCTAGGGTTTAGGGTTTCTTAGGGTTTCTTAGGGTTTAGGGTTTAGGGTTTACTAGAAAGTAGTTGAGTAGTAGTTTAATTATTTCTGTCTTCAAACCTGAAGACATAAACTCCCCCTCCAGCAGCAGCAGTGTTCTGTCTGTGGTTCTTCTGCTGCAGCAACTACGTAAAACCCTAGACAGCCAAATAACAAGATTGCGTATATGCTCGGGTTTATCTACAAAGTTTAAGATATTTACGCCGCTCTTGCTGCTGCTGCTGCTGCTGCTGTTGCTGTTGTTGCTGTTGCTGCTGCTGCTGTTGCTGCTGTTGTTGGTGGTGCTGCGGTGATCCGACTCCCTTATCTGTCCTGTTCCTGCTGCTGCTGCTGTTGCTGTTGCTGCTGCTGCTGCTGCTGCTGTTTCAGTCTTTGCTGCTTGTTTTGTTGCTGTTTCTAGCGTATCTTCTTCTCCCCCTCCTCCTCCTCCTGCTGCTGCTGCTGCTGCTGCTGCAGCAGCAGCAGCAGCAGCAGCAGCAGCAGCATTAGTATTTTTTAAAATAGGTATATCTTGTATATTTTTATTTTCTATGAAAGGAGCTGCCAATACAGCGTGAGGTGTATATACACCTGCGAGCCCTAAACGAACGAATCTACTTCCCATATGAAGAACGAGGGGAATCGTATTTAACAGTTTTTCTTCTTCTTCATAATCTTTATCTATATCATCATCTAACCCTTCGTACACATCTAACATTTCTTTAAAAAATGGTAGGGGGGAGGGGTTAGGGGTTAGGGGTTAGGGGTTAGGGGTTAGGGTTTGGAGGGGGAGGGTTTAGGGTTTGGAGGGGGAGGGCTTAGGGTTTGGAGGGGGAGGGTTTTGGGTTTGGGGTTTGGGGGGGTTAGGGGTTAGGAGGGTTAGGGTTTGGGAGGGTTAGGGTTTAGGGTTTAGGGTTTAGGGTTTAGGGTTTAGGGTTTAGGGTTTAGGGTTTAGGGTTTAGGGTTTGAAAAGACAGTCTTCAGCTGTAAGGAAAAGAATATCTACGATCATGAAACAATACAACACCTGCAGCAGCAACTTGTTGCTGCTGCTGTTGTTGTTGCTGCTGCTGCTGCTGCTGCTGTTGCTCCTTCTGCTGCTACTGTTGCTGTTGCTGTTGCTGCTGCTGTTGCTGCTGCTGCTGTTGCTGCTGCTGCTGTTGTTGCTGCTGCTGCTGCTCAGCGGCCCGGAGGAGACTTCGAGCGCTATCTCTTAGACACTCATAGAGGGTCTGGGGTTTAGGGTTTAGGGTTTAGGGTTTAGGGTTTAGGGTTTAGGGTTTAGGGTTTGAAGCTAAGAGAAAGTTTTAAATCTATCTGCCTCATTGCTGAAGACACAGAAAACATTTAGGGTTTATACTTAGGGTTTACAGGGTTAGGGTTTAGTGTGTAGGGTTTAGGGTTTAGGGTTTAGGATTTAGGGTTTAGGGTTTAATATTTAGGTTTTAGGGTTTAGGGTTTAGGGTTTAGGGTTTACGTCTAGCGTACTCGCCTTCTAAGCAGGGGCCTCCGGGGGCCCCTGTCGGCTACGCTGCACACTCAAACCCTAAACCCTAAACCCTAAACCCTAAACCCTAAACCCTAAAACATAAAACATAAAACCTAAACCCTAAAATAATTTTTTATTTGCTATTTATTACCTGATATACGTAGCCGTTAAGCTTGGAAAGGCTCTGAGGCCTCTGCTTAGGGTTTAGGGTTTAGGGTTTAGGGTTTAGGGTTTAGGGTTTGAGGTTTAAGGCTCTGCGTATGCCGCTAGAAATGCAAAAGATATAAACAAAGTACATTAGGCTAATGGTCTAGGGTTAAGGGTTTAGGGTTTAGGGTTTAGTGTTTAGTGTTTAGTGTTTAGGGGTTAGGGTTTACTGCTGCTCGTGTCGGAGAAGCCCAACGCTCTCCCTTTGCAGGGTTTAGGGTTTAGGGTTTAGGGTTTAGGGTTTAGGAGTTTGTTATTTGTGTAGCCCATACAATCTAATTAGTTAACTGGGAGGCCTCTCAGAGATTGATGCTCTAGAGTGCCTAGGGTTTAGGGTTTAGGGTTTAGGGGTTAGGGTTTAGGGTTTAGGGTTTAGGGTTTGTGGTCTTGTTAAGGGGTTGAATGGGGGTTTGTATTATCTGAAGAGTAAAACCCTAACAAACACAAAAAACTAAAAAAAAACAAACAGAGACAGACAGAAGAACAGAGAGAAAGAGACAGAGACACACAGACGGAAGGAGACAGAAAGATAAAGATAGAGAGACAGAGAGAGAGAGAGAGACAGAGACAGAGACAGAGAGAGAGAGACAGAGAGAGGGAGGGACAGAGACAGAGACAGAGAGACAGACAGAGAGAGAGACAGAGAGACAGACAGAGAGAGACAGAGAGAGAGAGAAACAGAGAAAGAGAGAAAGTAGATGGTTTCAAACAATAGGTTTATATTAGCGAGTAAGGAGATAGTTCATTTGTCTCTTCCTATTCATATTTTGTTTTGTGTCTCTCCCTCTCAACATCTCTGCTTTATCTCTACAGTTGTTAATTAACAAAGAAAGAGAGAGATAGAAGGAGATAGAAGGAGATAGAAGGAGGGAGGAGACAGACAAGAAGAGACAGAAGGAGACAGAAGGAGACAGCAGACAGTCCTCTGTTATCTTGTATTTTTATTTTTGAAGAAAATAAATGCCGGGTATCGAACCCGTGCGAGCTGTTGCCCTCAGGTGTCAACTGAGCTGGAAACCCTCAATCTCAAACCCTAGGCCCTACACCCTAAGCGTTTAGGGTTTAGGGTTTAGGGTTGAGGGTTGAGGATGCTGGTCTTAGGGTCTGAGGGTTTGAACTGCAGCAGCTACAGCAGTTAGACTCTACCAAGCATAATGTTTCTAAGCCAGCTTTCTCTAGGGTTTAGGGTTTAGGGTTTAGGGTTTAGGGTTTAGGGTTTTCTGTGTTCTTCTGCCTTGTCGCCGATGATGATAGCGGCAGTAAGGTGCTTCTTCCCTCGTCCTGGGCTTTCTCGCTAGCTCTATGTCGGTACAGCTAGCTATAGCTAGCTGTAGCTAGCTGTAGCTAGCTACAGCTAGCTGTATGTGTATAGGGTGTGTCGATGCTTTTTTGTTTATTTTCTAGCTGAGGTGTATGCTCTATCTGAATTTGTCTGAGAGTAATTAATAAAAACCTAAGAGTAATAAAAATAAAAATAATAATAATAATAATAATAATAATAAGGAGAAGAAGAATAAGGGGAGTAGAAATACAAACAATCAAAATAATAAGAGTTGTTTGTAGGGTTAATAATAATGCATGCATAAATTGGGGCTGGAGTGTATAGACAGGTGAGTTTGTTTTTATTTACGAGATATTTGTTTGTATATCTTTTGTTTATTTGTTTGTTTATTTATTTGTTTAATAAACTACCTCATAGAAGGGTGTATTACATCTAATATACTATTTATTCTTATTCTCTTCTCACAAATAAATTTAAAATGAATAAAATTATATTTATAAAATTATATTTATTTTATATTTTAAAAAGAAAACATAAAAATAGAAGGAGCTCGATAGCTTCATAGGAGTGTGTGATGCCGTCGAGCTAACATAAATATATATATAAATATATGTATATATATATATATATATATATTTATATTAAAAAATAAATTTAAAACAAAATAAATATTTATTTTTTAATATATTTCGTATTTATTTCAGAAAAAAACAAACAAATGATTGTTTTTATTGTATATATATATATATATATATATATATTTGAGGTGTATGTACACCTCAACAACGACAGCAGCAGAGATACTCTCCTTCATCTCGATCCATCTGTAGATTATGTTTTATTGTTTTTTTTTGTTTTTTTTATTTAATTTATTATTTTATATAATTATATAACTTCTACCAATCTATATTCTTCTTATTTCCCTCATTTATTGCGTTTTCTTCC
>OY986946.1:7219749-7224749 GCA_963920595.1 Eimeria praecox | reverse complement strand
GCTAGCCAGCTAAGTAGCTAGCTACCTAGCTAGCTAGCTAACTACTTAGCTAGCTAACTACTTAGTTAGTTAGTTAGTTAGTTAGCTAACTACTTAGCTAGCTAGCAAGTCAGTTAGTTAGCTAGCTAGCTAGCTAGCTAGCTAGCTAGCTAGCTAGCTAGTGTGTAGTCACTACTAACCAGTGTAGGCACGGGGGTGTAGTTGCCACGCTTCCTCTTCTGCTGCTGCTGTTCTCACGGAGCCCATTTGGCTAGCTAGCTAGCTAGCTAGCTAGCTAGTTGCTGACAGCTAGCCCGCTGCAGCCTCAGCTAGCGAAGCCCCAGAGCCTCCAACCAGCCACCCCAAACTATCTGCAGCAGCAGCAGCAGCAACAGCAGCAGCAGCAACAGCAGCAACAGCAGCAGCAGCAACAGCAGCAGCAGCAGCTAGCTACTACGAGATTAGCTGCTGCAGCTTCTCGCCTCTGAAGCAAATCTTATGCTTCCTCGACCATCACCACCCGCACCCCTCTCAGCAGCAGCAGCAGCTGCTGCTGCTGCTGCTGTTGCTGCAGCTGCTGCTGCTGTTGCTGCAGCAGTGTATCCTTATCTGCTTAAAAAAACCAAAGTTTGAGGCCTCCCCAGACAAACAGCTGCAGCTAGCTAACAGCTGCAGCTAGCTAACAGCTACAGCTAGCTATGTGCTGCAGCTAGCTAACAGCTACAGCTAGCCAACAGCTGCAGCTAGCTATGTGCTGCAGCTAGCTATGTGCTACAGCTAGCTATGTGCTGCAGCTAGCTAACAGCTACAGCTAGCTATGTGCTGCAGCTAGCTAACAGCTACAGCTAGCCAACAGCTGCAGCTAGCTATGTGCTGCAGCTAGCTAACAGCTGCACCTCTGTACAGTTGTGCCTGCTGTCTTATAGCTAGCTGTCTTATAGCTAGCTAGAAGACAGCTAGCTATAACAAACAGCTAGCTATAAGACGCAGCTAGCAGCTAGGAACCTGTGGCTAGCTGCATCTGATGGCTAGCTGCTGCAGCTAGCTATGTGCTGCAGCTAGCTGCAGGTTGCAGCCCGTGGCTAGCTGTTGCAGCTAGCCATCAGATGCAGCTACATATGTGCTGCAGCTAGCTATGTGCTGCAGCTAGCTATATGCTGCAGCTAGCTAACAGCTGCAGCTAGCTAACAGCTGCAGCTAGCTAACAGCTGCAGCTAGCTAACAGCTGCAGCTAGCTAACAGCTACAGCTAGCTAACAGCTACAGCTAGCTATGTGCTGCAGCTAGCTATGTGCTGCAGCTAGCTAACAGCCGCAGCTAGCTATGTGCTACAGCTAGCTATATGCTGCAGCTAGCTATATGCTGCAGCTAGCTTGTTAGTGTAGTAGCTGTTGCCGTCTAAGGCTTCCAGCAGCAGCGAGAGACGCTGGGCGACCTGCGGACATACAGCTGAAGCTTGTAGCTGCTGCTGCTGCTGCTGCTGCTGCTGCTGGCTGCTGCAGCTGCTGCTGTAACACTCCTCGGCCGCTCGTGCTGCTGCTGCAGCAGCAGCAGCAGCTGCTGCTGCTGCTCCTCCTCCTCCTCCTCCTGTTGCGCTGTGGTGTACATGCAGCTCTTCTTCGCCCTCGCTAGGAATTGCTGCTGCTGCTGCTGCTGTTGTTGCTGCTGTTGCTGTCTTCAGCAGCGCCACAACAGCAATAGCAGCACGACGAATGTTAAACCGAAGTGCTGCAGCGCAACAAACAGCAGCAGCAACAGCAGCAGCAACAGCAGCAGCAACAGCAGCAGCAGCAACAACAAAGTCTTACGTATGCCGCCCCTATTCCAGCCAAAGAAAGCTACCCAAGCAGCAGCAGCAGCAGCAACAACTGCAGCAATAGCAGCAGCAACAGCAGCAATAGCAGCAGCAGCAGCAGCAACAGCAGCAGCAGCAACAGCAGCAATAGCAGCAGCAGCAGCAACAGCAGCAGGTTGTACGCACCCTCTGCAGCTTGCGTGTATCTGTTTATGGCTGCAATAGCCTCCGGCCCTAACCTTTGAAGCTGCTGCAGCTGCTGCAGCCGCTGCTGCTGCTGCTGCTGCTGCTCACTGCTGCTGCTGCTGCTGCTGTTGCTGCTGCTGCTGCGGTGACACCCGGTGAATCGAGATATCCTTGGGGTGGAAGGTGTGCTGAAAGCCTCCCCCTGCTGCTGCTGCTGCTGCTGCTGCTGCTGCTGTTGTTGCTGCTGCTGCTGCTGCTGCTGCTGCTGAGGGTCAGGTATTGAGGAGTCTAGCAGCACGGGATCGCTCTGCTGCAGCAGCAGCAGCGGCTCGTGCTGCAGTCCCGCAGCAACCGTAGCTAGCCGCAGCAGCTGCAGCAGCTGCAGGGGAGCTCGCAGCAACGTAAGAATATGTGGTGCTGCTGCTGCATTAGCAGCAAAACTAAGCGATGATGACGGAATAGCTGCTGCTGCTGCTGCTGCTGCTGCTGCTGTTGCTGCTGTTGCTGCTGCTGCGTTTCCGGCGCCACCTATAGCTGCTGCAGCAGCAGCTGCTTCTGCTGCATCTAACTCTGCTGCTGCAGCAGCAGCACGAGATAAAGGCACAAGCAAGACAGCAAGCAGCAGCAGCAAGTGCTGCAGGTTATATACAGCTAGCTCTTCTATCGTCCTACATTGCAGCAGCAGCAGCAGCAGCGGCTTCTCAGAAGCAAATATACACAGCCCCAAATGTGTGTTGAGTGCATGCAAAACATGCAGCAGCTCTTGTCTTGCTGCTAGCAGCACCCCATAGAAACGAACTATCGAATTAACGCTGCTGCTGCTGCTGCTGCTGCTGTTGCTGCTGCTGCTGCTGCTGCTGCTGCTGTTGCTGCTGCTGCTGCTGCTGCTGCTGCTGTGATGCCGCTGCTGCTGGAAGGCAGCAGCAAAGACAGGAGAAACCTGCAGCAGCTGTTCTGCTGTCAGTACTGAGCGCCGTATCTCTAGGTTATAAGCAAGGATTGCAGCAGCAGCAGCAAGAGCAGCAGCAGACACAACTGTGGGGCCGCTCCCACGCAAACTCTTCTGCTTCACCTGCAGCAGCAGCAGCAGCAGCAGCAGAACGCATACACACCAGCAGCAGCAGCAGCAGCAGCAGCACAAAGCCCCGCAACAACAGCAACAGCAGCAGAACTTATGCCCCTCCGAAGCCCCATCAGCAGCACCATCATCAGCACCATCAGCAGCAGCAGCAGCAACAGCAGCAGCAGCAGCAGCAGATACCTGCATGCATGCGAAGGCGAGAGATTTACTCTGTTCTGTCTTCAGCAGCTGCGATGTCTCCTCTAAGGAGACAGATAAACATTTAAATGCTTTCTGCTGTCTCTGCAGCGAGAACAGCTCAGCATACACCGCAGCACGGCCAGCAGCAACCCGAGATGCCATACTCCTGCTGCTGCTGCTGCTGCTGCTGCTGTTGCTGTTGCTGCTGCTGCTGCTGCTGCTGATGTCGGCCCCACAGCATGCTGCATTCAAAGCCGCACGCATGCGTGTATGTACCTGCCACGCTATGCATCCTGTGTTCAAACTTGCTGCTGCTGCTGCTGCTGCTGCTGCTGGCTTTGTTGCAGCTGCTGCTCCTGTTGCTGCTGCTGCTGCTGCTGCTGTCAAGGTGTTCGCTCTGGCAGCAGAGTCATGCGCCTTCAGGTCTAAGCAACGGCTCTCCTGTATCTGCTGCTGCTGCTGCTGTCCCTTGCTGCTGCTGCTGCTGCTGCTGCTGCTGCTGCTGCAGAAGGCCTCCTGCAGCAAACTGTTCAGCAGCAGCGGATCTACATGAGCTAGGGGGGCGTCAGCCCGCCCGTAGAGGAGACGCAGCACAGGCAGCAGCAGGCCTTCGTCCTGCATGCAAGCAAGCCCCAACCTCCATCTCACACACATGCAGCAGCAGCAGCAGCAGTAGCAGCAGCAGCAGCAGCAGCAGCAGCAGGATCTGCCAAGGCAAGTATGGCAGCAGCAGATCCAAACACACCCGCATTTGCAGCAGTAACAGCAGCAGCAGCAGCAGCAACAGCAGCAGCAACAGCAGTGGTGGCGGCAGCAGCAGCAGAAGCAACATCAGCAGCAACCGCAACAGCAGCAACAATGACGCAGCAGCAGCAACGAAGACAACAGCAGCACCAACAGCAGCAGCAGCAGCAACAGCAGCAGTAGCAACAATGACGCAGCAGCAGCAACAAAGATAACAGCAGCACCCAAAGCAGCAGCAGCAGCAGCAACAGCACCAACAGCAGCAGCACCAACAGCACCAACAGCAGCACCAGCAGCAGCACCAACAGCAGCAGCAGCAACAGCAACAGCAGCAGCAGCAGCACCTGGAGAGAGAATAACGCCCTGACAGCAGCAATATGCTCCAACACAAGTCCTTGCTGCAGTGTCTCGAGCAGCAGCAGCTGCTCCCCTACTGTCTTCATCTCCTTCAAGGGCTGTACGAGCAGCTGCTGCAGCAGCAAACTCGTTGGCAGCAGCACCTGCTGCTGCTGCTGCTCCTGCTGTTGCTGCTCCTGCTGCTGCTGGTGTTGCTGCTTCTGCTGTTGCTGCTGCTGCTGGTGCTGCGGTTGCTGCAGACTAGACTCTGTCGTTGCTGCTAGCACTAGCTCATACATATCTTCATCTTCAGAATCGCTGCTGCTGCTGCTGCTGCTGTCGCTGCTGCTGCTGCTGCTGCTGCTGATGCATGTTGTGCTGCTGCCGGTTGAAGACACACAAATTGCATGCAGCTTGCGGCCTCTCCCCTCTGCTATCTTAGAGTGCTGCTGCTGCTGCTGCTGCTGCTGCTGCTGCTGCTGCAGTCTGCTGCAGGGCATAGAGCGCCAGCTGCTGAAGTGGTCTGACAGCTGCTGCAAGAAGTCTGTCTGCAGCACAGCATCATGAGAGCTGCTGCTGCTGCTGCTGTTTCCTGCTGCTGCTGCTGCTGCTGCTGCTGCTGCTGCTGCTTGCTGCTGCTGCTGCTCAGCCCTAGCGAGATCTAGAAGCTCCGCCGTAATATCAAGAGCAGCACCATCTG
>OY986946.1:7208213-7214549 GCA_963920595.1 Eimeria praecox | reverse complement strand
TATATTTTTGATGCTGCAGCATTTGCTGTAGTGACAACACGAACTGTGGTGATAGCAGCAGCACTTGCTGTGCCTCCTCAGCAGCAGCAGCAGCAGCAGCAACAGCAGCAGCAGCAGCAGCAGCAACAGTAGCAGCAGCAACATACGTTAGTCTGCCTTACACTTGATATCAGAAGACATTTAATCCCCCGCCTTCATCTTGTTGTAGCAGCAACAGCAACAGCAACAGCAGCAACAGCAGCAGCAGCAACAGCAGCAGCAACAGCAGCAGCAACAGCAGCAGCAGCAACAGCAGCAACCTCACTGTGTGTGCGTGTGTGTATATATCTCCTCCCCCCCCACCCCCCCCCCCAACCACTACAACAACAGCAACAACAACAACACCAGCAGCAGCAGCAGCAGCAGCAGCACCATCACCACCACCAGCACCATCAGCAGCATCATCAACAGCAGCAGCAACAGCACCACCACCAGCAGCAGCATCATCAACAGCAGCAGCAGCACCACCACCACCACCACCAGCAGCAACAGCAGCATCAACAGCAGCATCAACAGCAGCATCAACAGCAGCAGCAACAGCAGCATCAACAGCAGCATCAACAGCAAACGTACCGAAGATGTCTCGCGGTTCAAGTCAAGCTATGTATGATAGACACATAACAATATTTTCTCCTGAGGGGAATTTGTATCAAATTGAATATGCGTTGAAAGCAATAAAAAATACAAATCTAACATGTATAGGTATAAAAGGAGTTAATTGTGCTTGTATAATAAGTCAGAAGAAGTTACAACAACAACAACAACAACAATTACAACAAGATAAATTATTAGATATTAATTTCCTTACTTCTATTTATAATATATCTAATTCTATTGGGGCTTGTTTGATTGGGTCCTATGGGGACTGTCAGTCTATTGCTATTAAAGCTAGACAAGAAGCAGCCACATATACATACAAATACGGTTATAACATATCTTGTAGGGCATTAGCTACTCGTATTGCTGATATCAACCAGGTGTATACGCAGTTCGCATATATGAGATTGCATGCATGCAGTAAGTACGAACCCGAAACCATAAACCCTAAACCCTAAACCCTAAACCCTAGAGGCAGGTGTATACGCAGTTTGTTTATATGAGGATGCATGCATGCAGTATGTTAAACCCTAAACCCTAAACCCTAGAGGCAGGTGTATACGCAGTTTGTTTATATGAGGGTACATGCATGCATGCAGTATGTTAAACCCTAAACCCTAAACCCTAATTATTTTATAACGTGTGTAGATGCTGGCGGCTTGCTCCTCCTTCAAACATGATCCCTATGTCTATATATATATATATATATATATATATATATATATATATATATATATATATATATATATATATATATATATATATATATATATATATATATATATATATATATATATAATATAGAGAGGGAGAGAGAGCGCTATCTAGGGTTTGTTGGTTACGGTTTGTGAGTTGGGGTTTGTGGTTTTGTAAGAGTGTTTTGACTGTCAGAAGTTATAATACAGTGTAGTACATCATAATAAATAATAATTATATTATTAAATAATATTAGTAATAAATAATAATAAATAATTAATAATTAATAATAAATAATTAATAAATAATAAATAGTAAATAATAAATAATAAATAAATAATAAATAATAAGTGATAATAGGCCTACTATTTATTATTGTTATTATTGTTTATTATTATTTATTATTTATTATTATTTATTATTTATTATTATTTATTATGATGTATTGTGTATTACAATGTATTATAATTTATTATAATTTACTATAATGTTGTGGGGTTGCCTAGGGTTTACTAGGGTTTAGTATTGTTCTCTAGGGTTTACTAGGGTTTACTATTGTTCTCTAGGGTTTACTAGGGTATGCTAGGGTTTACTAGGGTTTACTAGGGTATGCGAGGGTTTGGTAGGGTTATCTAGGATTTGGTAGGGTTATCTAGGGTTTACTATTGTTATCTAGGGTTTGGTATTGTTATCTAGGGTTTGTTCTATATGTCTAGGGTTTGTTATATCTATCTAGGGTTTACTATTGTTATCTAGGGTTTGTTATATCTATCTAGGGTTTACTATTGTTATCTAGGGTTTGTTATATTTATCTAGGGTTTACTATTGTTTTCTAGGGTGTGTTTTATATATCTAGGGTTTACTATAGTTATTTAGGGTTTATTAGGGTTATTTATGGTTTATAATAATATTTGTCTGTGGTTTGTGTGTTTAGCTGGTATAATGATATCATACGATGAAGAGGAAGGCCCGCAAGTATTTAAATTTGATCCCGCAGGTTTTGTTGCTGGTTATGTTGCTTGTGCTTCGGGGGTTAGAGAACAGGAAGCAACAAATCTATTGGAGAAATTAATGAAGAAGAAAAAGACAGAGAATATCACACAGGTTGTTCGACTCGCTATTACAGCCCTACAACAGGTATATTAGGGTTTAGGGTTTAGGGTTTAGGGTTTTGGGGAGGTACGGTGGGGTATAGAGGGTAGGGTTTGAGGGATTCGAGTTTAGGGTTTTCTAGGGTTTAGGGTTTTCTAGGGTTTAGGGTTTTCTAGGGTTTAGGGTTTAGTTTTATTTCTACGGTTTTAGTGTTTGATCAAGCGATACTAAGTTGGTTCTTAGTTTCTATCTTGTTTCTATTCTTTGTATGTCTTCTCCCTAAACAAATATATATATATATATATATATATATATATATATATATATATATATATATATATATATATATATATATATACAGAGAGAGAGAGGGAGAGATATAGATATTAGATATATTTATATTATATTATATTATATTATATTATATTATATTATATTATATTATATTATATATATATCTATATATATATATGTTGTGTGAATTGTTAGGTATTAGCGGCGGACTTGAAGGCGGACGAGATCGAAGTTGGAGTTGTGTCTAAAGACGATCCCGTCTTCAGAGTGTTAACTGCGGAGGAGATAGAAGAACATTTAACTGCTATTGCGGAGGAAGATTAAAAAAGAAACAAAGAGAGGGTTTTAAATATTATTATTTATTATTATTATTTATTATTATTTATTACTATTTATTATTATTATTAATATTAATTATTAGTAATATTACTAATTATTATTATTTATTATTATTACTATTTATTATTATTATTATTGTTATATAATGGACTGGTGGTGTAGAATTCTTCTAGTGCTGCTGTTGTTTTTTGCTGCTGTTGCTGCTGCTGCAGCAGCAGCAGCAGCAACAGCAGCTGCTGCTGTTGCAGCAGAGCAATGAGCAGCACAATACAAATACTTTTCTTTCTTATTTAACAAAGAAGAAGACACAGAGAGAATAACAACAAAATATAAATAATAAATTAAATATCATACCCTTGGATATGAAAACGCAAAAGAAGGCAGCAGTTCATCTTCCTCAGGTGTACGTACACCGCAAACTGCTGCCTGCAGCAGCAGCAGCAGCAACAGCAACAGCAGCAGCAGCAGCAGTTTAAAACCCCTATACTGCAACTATTCCTTGTTTAAAGGAATAGCAAATACGAACTGTATCTTCTCAACAGCAGAGAAATTCGGGTGTACGTACACCTCAAAGTGCATGCATGCATCGCCCTTATCAACTATCTTTCTATAAACATATTATAACAGAACTCACCGCCACATTAATGATATTCAGAGGCCCCACTACCCCAAGTTTTTGCTGCTGCTGTTGTTTGCTGCTGCTGTTTGCTGCTGCTGTTGTTTGCTGCTGCTGCAGCTGCAGCAGCAGTTTCTGCTGCTGCATTTGTTTGTTAGGGTTTAGAGGAAAGTGCTTTGATAGATGAAGAGAGATATAAATAAGTTAGGATGTTAATCTAAAACAAACAAACAACATATCCTTGAATATCTATTCTTCTATTCTACTGTCAACTATATATATATATATATATATATATATATATATATATATATATATATATATAGAGAGAGAGAGAGAGAGAGAGAGAGAGAGAGAATATATAAATTTAAGAGCTTCTCTGTCCGTTAAGAATAGAGTTATAAGCTTGTGCTGCAGCAGCAACATTATCTGAAAGGTCTTGCATTGTATTATTTTGTAATTGTATAACTTTATCTTCATCAAATGTTTCTCTCGCTTCATCAAGTAATACTTGAAATATCTCTGCTTGTATATTTTCTTCTATTTTTTTTTTATTATATTCACGATCTTTTAAACGATCATATAATATATGTGTTTCTGCTCTAAGTACAAATATAATATGAAACCAACTTCTTTTCATAAATGAGCAAGAATGAAAATCTATTACCTTTCCTCCTTCTTCTAATATTTCTTCTAAATGATCAGCAACTCTTTCTTCATCAAATATACTACATTTTAATTCATCATCCCACTCACTATACAAACATTCATCACTTATTAATTTTCCTACATTTATATATTTTAAATCTAATTCCTCTGCAAGTTGTTGACTAAATGTCGTCTTACCTACTCCTGGGGTTCCTGTTACGAGAATATTTGGTCTTTTCTGCATCTTCACAATATTTATTTATTTATTATTTTTATTATCTTGCACTCATTAAAACAACAAAACTCAGAAATGCCTCTGCGGGGGGTTGCTGCTTGTAGACGACGAACCTCCACAATCCAACCAGCCCCAGCGATAACTCTCTTGAAGGTAAAATAGAAAGAATTCGAAGATATAATGTGTTAAGTTAATATATTTCAAGAAAAAAACACAAAAAATACAATCTAATGAGGGATTCAAACGATCAGAGCTTCTCGGCCAGCTTAACAGACGTACAGGACGACGCCTCGGGAAGGGTGGGAAGAGGGCTCGAAAAGATGCTAGAGTTGATGTAATAGAGTAAAACCACAGTATTAAAACTATCTTACTGAATTTTTGTTTAATTAAACAAATTAAATCAAAGTTTCCACACCGCTGATCCTTCAATATTTGAACTTTGTAGAAAAGCTGAACGGCACAATGCCATCAACATCAGCATCGAAACAAACAAAGAAATACGAAACGCACATATGTTTAATGCGATGAATAATTATATTATATTTGTAATATAAACATTAATCATGAATGTTAAACAAACTCTCGGCAAATTCTTTTTTCAATTTGAGTTGAAAAAAAAAACCAAAAAAGTTGCAAAGTTTTTAGGCGGTTGAGAGAGTTGCGGTGTCTGTACACCTCAGACAATCCGTAAATGTTTTTATTACTTTCTCTTACAGCTTATGAATGACGGAAAGCGAATTGAATATGCATTATATGAGTGTTTTTGTGTAATATGGAAGGGAAATGCTAAAGATTGTTTTATTTTATCTTCTCTCTTCTCTTTTTTTAGTTTCTGCAGAAGAATACGATGTACAAACATCGTCACAGAAAGCTGATTTCCCTAACTTCAGAAACATGAACGAAGAAGAACTCGAAGCTGCTAAATCGCTTTGGTCTTCTTATGAAGATCTTAAATCTATTCATGAGGTTTGTGTGTTTAATATTTCTAAAATACATTTGAAAAGAATAGAGAGAAACAACAATATTTAAAATATTTATCTCCTTCCCTCAAAGAAGTTCCAGTCAGCCTTTCAATTCTCTCAAACAATGTTTGACGAAATCATAGGAGCTACAAATCAAGGAGGAAACAGCCGATTCATGCAAGCGAAGGCTCACAGCCACAATCCTGTAGATGAGCAGAAGATTCGGTAAGTAATAATTAATTATTGTTTGAGGTGTCTATACACCTCAGATGTAACAAAAAAACAAACGAAAAGCAATTCTATCTTCTTTTCATTATTTATATATAATATATAACCTTCTACTTCATTGCAGGAGAGGCAACTACACCACACAGCAGCTCCGAACTCCCCCAGAGATGAAAGTTAAGATATTTGTACGTTTAACTTTCAATTAAACATACAAATATGTTTAATACGTTTGTTTAATTAAACAATCATCAAATATATCATATTAGGATGGAGTTGATGAAGAAAAGAGGGAAGAAGAAGCTACTGAAGAAGCTCAGCTAGTTAGAACAGCATTTACTTCTATTCTGTTTGTTTTTATTTTATTTTATTTTATTTTATTTATTTATTTTATTCTCTAAGGCCCTAGCAGACAGAATGCGAAATAGCATAGACGTGAGGAACTGCAAGAAAGAAAAACAAATCAAATTTATTTATTTATTTATTTATTTATTTATTTATTTATTTATTTATTTATTTATTTATTTATTTATTTATTTATTTTCTCTTCAGGAAGAAATTGATAGACTATCAAGAGAAGGTCAAGAAGCAAT
>OY986946.1:7183213-7185713 GCA_963920595.1 Eimeria praecox | reverse complement strand
CATCCTTAGATGTTTTATCTTTTCTTGAAAATACAACAATGGTGGGGCTGTTACCTGTGCCGCATGCAATTGTAATTAGGAATTATTATCCTAATTCATATACAGATTTGTGGTTTTCGTCTTTTCTGTGGGGCTGTGTCCTGCATAGATCTTTAGCTTTGTCTTCGATTCAACATAAATATATTAAATTACTTGTTGTTCAAAACAATCAAGAATAATAAATATATATAAATATATAAATAAATAAATAAATAAATAAATAAATATGTATATATATATATAGTCGGGAGAGGCTTTGAGAGTAAATCTTTTGAGAAAGAGAGACAAGAGATGAGAGAAAGAGGAGACATAGAAGACAGAGAGAGAGAGGGAGGAGACAGAAGACACAGAGAGAAAGAGAGAGAGAGAGAAAGAGACAGGCAGAGAGAGAGAGAGAGAGAGAGACAAGGAGACAGAGAGACAGAGACAGAGACAGAGAGAAAGAGAAAGAAATAGAAGAGAAAGAAGAGAGAAGAGAAGAAACGAAAAATATAAACAAGTCTTCTCGTCTATACAGCACGCTATCTCTGTGTTTGTATATGTATAAATGTTTATATATATATATATATATATATATATATATGTAGATATGTAAATATATAGATATGTAAATATACAGATATATAAATATACAGATATATAAATATATAGATATACGAATATATATAGATATAGATACATATAGATATATATAGAAAGATGCTTGTCTATATGTATATATATATATATATGTATATATATCTGTATATATGTATGCATGTATTTATGTACGTATATATGTATATATATATATATATGCGTATATATAACGCTAGGCAAGTGCAGCAGAGGCTGCTGCTGCAGCAAATGCTGCTGCAGCAGAGGCTGCTGCTGCAGCTGCTGCTGCTGCAGCTGCTGCTGCTGCTGCTGCTGCTGCTGCGTATGTAGCTGTAGTACGGCATGCATCCTTCAGTGTTTTTTCTTTTAATGCTTTGAGCTAACAGAGCTTAAGAATGAAAAAGAGAGAAAGGAGAGAGACAATAAAATAAAATAAAATAAAATAAAATAAAATAAAATAAAATAAAATAAAATAAAATAAAATAAAATAAAATAAAATAAAATAAAATAAAATAAAATAAAGAAGAAGAAAAAGAAGAAGAAAAGAAGAAAATTTTATACTTTCTCTTCTCTTGTTGTTTGTAATCTTCGTTAGACAAATATATATACATATATATATATATATATATATATATATATATATATATATAATAAATATAAATATAAATATAAATAGTAATATAAATAGTAATATAAATAGTAATATAAATATAAATATAAATATAAATATAAATATAAAATACTACTAGTCCTACTAATATAAATGTAAGTACAAAAATATAAAAATATAAAAATAAACAGATACAAATACAGAAAGTACAAATTAAACAAATAGCTGCGTATACACCTGAGCTTACCTTCATACACTGCAGCGGTATCGACTTTGTAGAAATAGAATGTTTAGGATATAATAATAATTATAATAATAATTATTAAAATATAAAATGATTGTTATTAATGTATTTAAAACAGAAAAAACATAAAAAATATATTTTCTTCTTAGGTAAGAATTGCTACGGAGCTGCCTGTACACCTGAAAAGCCAGTATATATATATATATATATATATATATATATATATATATATATATATATATATATATATATATATATATAAATTAGAGGATATAATAATAATATTATAATAATAAGTAAACTAAAAAAAATATAAAAATAAATACAAAACGATGTTGTCGCTGTCGCTCTCAAGAGGAATAGCTAGAGCGAGTTTGCTAGTTAGTGCATGCAGAGGAGTTATTAATTGTTTTTTTCTTGATAATTAGAAGAAAATATTAATAAAAACAATTAAAATAAATAAAATTATAAAAAATAAACAAAAAAATATATATAAAAGAAAGAAATACAGAAAAAGAATATACATAGCATATACAGCTACGCTGCATGCAACGAACAGAAGCCAACATTCTCATAACTGCGTATTTTAAAGATGAAATGAAAGAAATAATAAATAAAATGAATAAAATAAATAAATAAAATAAATAAAATATAAATAAATATATATAATATACATAAATTTTCTTGATTTTGCTGCCTATACACCGCAAATACTTCCGCGAACAACCATTGTGTTTTTTTCTTCTTTTTTTTTATTTTTTCTTCTTTTTATTTATTTTTATTTTTAAATATAATAAATAAAATAAAATGATATTCATGTCTCAAGGTTTTCTTTGGAAAATGTTCCCAAAACTTGCAGAAGATAAAGTTCGTTGGATGCGGCTTTATTGTACATCTGCTTTTGGTTTAGGTGAGTTTGAGGTGTATATACACCTCAAACAATTATTTTAATATGATTATTTATATTTGTTTCTTTCTATTTCTCTATTCGTTTACAATATATATTCATG
>OY986946.1:7175713-7178213 GCA_963920595.1 Eimeria praecox | reverse complement strand
CAGCGGGATCTGATGGTGTTTGTGCTGCTGGTGCTGCAGCAGCAACAGCAGCAGCAGCAGCTGCTGCTGCTGCTGCTGGTGCAGCAGCAGCAGCAGATTCTTCTTGTGCGTCTTTACAATAAAAGCTTGTAGGTGACTTCTTTGAAGAAGAAGAAGAAGAAGAAGAAGAAGAAGAAGATTGAGCTTCATCTTCTTCTTCATTTAAAAAGAGAGATGGGGTGTCTGTACAGCCAACAGGAGGTGCTGCTGCTGCTGCTGCTGCTGTTGCTGCTGCTGCTGTTGCTGCTGTTGTTGCTGTTGCTGCTGTTAAGCCAACCCTCTCGGGTGTATGTGCTGCTGCTGCTGCTGCTGCTGCTGCTGCTGCTGCTGCTGCTGCTGCTACTGGATGGGGGTTTGATAGATCTTCAGACATTTCTTATTAATAATAAAAGAAGAAGAAGAAGAAGAAAAAATAAATATAATAACCATAAAATATCTCTACAACTTGATGCTGCTGCTAATGAAAGCCACAGCCACACAGCAGCAGCAGCAGCAGCAGCAACAACAACAGCAGCAGCAGCAGCAGCAGCAGCTGCAGCAGAAGAAATGATGATATATTCAATCAAACAGATATAATATATCTTCGGGTAGACAAAAAGAAGAAAGTAAAATAAACAAAAACTTTAATATATAAAAATCTCAAAATAAAACAAACAGCTGCTGCTGCTGCTGCTGCTGCAGCTACAGCAGCAGCAGCAGCAGCAGCAGCAGCAGCAGCACGTGAGCTCTGCTGTTGTTATTCTTTTGGATTATACATATAATTTATTTTTAAAACTCGATAAATGTTTATATTATTATATTTATTATCTATTTAACAAATAAAAACATTAATATATTATAAATAACAACAACAAACTCAGGTGTACAGACACCGCAAGTGCAGCAGACCGCCGGCTGTCCAGTGGACCACAGTCTAAGCTACATCTGTTTGTTTGTTTTCTGTGGCACATTTTTTGTATTAAATCAATTATATAAACCTTTTTAATTATATTTAATTTAATTTAATTTAATTTAATTGTATTTATTCGTATTTAAACAAACATAGGTTATATAGATATACTGCCTGCTGTTGCTGACAGCGCGATACAAAGTATACATACATATATATATATATATATATATATATATATATATATATATATATATATATATATATATATATATAGTAGCAAGAGAAGCAAACAAACCGAAGAATAAAACAAATAAAAAACAAATTAAAATAATTAATTTAAAATAAACAAATTAATTAATTTAAGAAATTAAGTTTATTATTTATATAATACAAATAGAAGGGAGGGAGGAGGATGGCGGCTCGATGCCGCGCGTTTCGTGTTGTTTGTATTTATCTTGAATATAATAATTTATTTGTTATTTTATATTTATTATATATTATTTGTTGTTTATCATTTATTATTTATTATTAATTTAAATAAATATTATAATTATTAATTAAAATAAATATTATAGGGGGGCTTTGCTGCAGCTCTGTGTATTGTTCAAACTGTTTATAAGGAGCGGCACCTGCAGCAGCAGAAGCAGAAGCAGCAGCAGCAGCAGCAGCAGAAGCAGCAGCAGCAGCAGCAGCAGCAGAAGCAGAAGCAGCAGCAGCAGCAGCAGAAGCAGAAGCAGCAGCAGCAGCAGAAGCAGCAGCAGCAAGACGAAGACAGACATTTAATTTCTGCTGCTGCATCATCCTGTGGTTTGTTGAAGAAGGAGACAAATACAAATGCTGTAGAGACAGCAGAAGAGACAGTTGCTTCATAGCTGCTACAGCAACTTCAGTTGTTATACGAAGAGAAATACGAAGAAGTAAACAACATATATATATATATATATATATATATATATATATATATATATATATATATATATATATATATATATATATATATATATACAACCTGAGGTGTTATTCTACAATTAAAGACACAACCTATTAGCTGTATGTACACCCGAGTAGACTAACAAAGAAGTCGAAAGACAGACAAAATCTCTCTTGCTATTTCTCTTGCTGCATCTGTGTATACACCTGAAATTATGTAAGAGACAGAGACTCAACAGAATAATAAGATACAGCTTTGTGAGGTGTCTGTACACCCGAATTATTAGAGACAGTGAAGAAGATATAGTAGGAGAGAAGAAGATAAAGAAAGAAAAAACAATAAACATATCTTGTGTCTCTGTTTGTATCTAAAGGAGACAGATAGAAAGGAGACAGTTATCTACAAGCAGCAACACTACATCAGCAGCAGCATTTAATAGAATAAATATTAAAATATACATAATAATAATAATAATATTTATTATATATATATAGATATAGATATATATTGTATATATTATATATACATACATGTATATTATATATAATAATATTTATTATATATTATTCTCTTGTATATTTTAATATTTAGTTTATTTCTACAAATAATTCTAACAATAAAATAATAATTTAAATAAT
>OY986946.1:7160713-7168213 GCA_963920595.1 Eimeria praecox | reverse complement strand
CAGCAGCAAAACGCGGAGTGTACATGCAGCTTAACAAACAACTTCCCCTAACCATCCTAAATATCTCCTTTCCTCTTCATTTGTTTATCTGTATATAATGCTACATTATATATATATATATATATATATAATCTACTGCAGCAGCAGCCATACACCCGCAAACCCTAAACCCTAATACCATACTATCCACTAGTAATAGCAGCATACACAACAACCGCAGCAGCAGCAACAGCAGCAACATAAACCCCAGAGGGCGAGTTAGAAACAAAACAAAAGATATGAAGAAAACTCCATATATTAATTTTACTTATCCATAGAAAGTCGAACGCGGAAAAACAAAGATTATATATATATATATATATATATATATATATATATATATATGTATATATATATATATGTATATACTTTAGAGTATAATGCAGTTTATATACTTACATGTATGTATATAGCAACGAATATATATATATATATATATATATATATATATATATATATATATATATGTATATTTAGGGTTAAGGATATGGTGGCTTCTAGGGAAGCCTAAACGAGATGCAAAGTTGTGCTGTCTATACACCTTAGAATCAACAATTACGTCTAGCTCTTCTCTTGCTGCTGCTGCTGCTGCTGCAACAGCAGCTGCTGCAGCAACAGCAACACCCTCAGCAACAACAGCAACTGGTGCTGCTGCTGCTGCTGGTGTTGGTGTTGCTGCGGTTTACTTCCCTCAGCCGTCCTCCAAGGGAAGCAAACCCCACAGCAGCAAGATGCTGCTGCTGCTGCTGCTGCTGCTGCTGCTGCTGCTTCATTATCTGAACAGCAAAAACAAGATGAACTAGTAGTAGTGGGGGGTAGACGACGGATATATATCTATCTCTCTCTGTCTCTAAATCTAAATATATATATAATATATAGATAGATAGATAGATAGATAAATATATATCTAAATAAATATATTTTTAAGACCTTTCTCCTCGAATACGTCTCGCCAGCTGTATATCCTTGGGCATGATAGTAACTCTCTTTGCGTGTATAGCACACAGATTTGTGTCTTCAAATAACCCTACAAGATATGCTTCTGCTGCTTCTTGTAGAGCTAGAACAGCAGAAGATTGGAAGCGTAGATCTGTTTTAAAATCCTGTGCTATCTCACGTACAAGTCTTTGGAAGGGGAGTTTTCTAATGAGAAGGTCTGTACTCTTCTGATAGCGTCGAATCTCTCTCAAAGCAACCGTACCAGGCCTATACCGATGTGGTTTCTTAATCCCCCCCGCTACTGGAGCAGATTTTCTCGCTGCTTTGGAGGCTAGTTGTTTACGAGGAGCCTTCCCTCCTGTTGATTTTCTAGCTGTTTGTTTTGTTCGCGCCATCGTTATATATATATATATATATATAAATATATATATATATAGAAAGAAGAGAAGGGGAAGAAGAGATATATATATATATATATAAATATAAATAAATAAATAGAAAGTATATACAGCTTATAAATATATTTTAGAAGAAAAATCTTAAATTAAATACGCCTAATCTTTTCGCCTCAACCCCTGTTTATGATTCTAAACCACACATCAACTCTCTCATGCTCAGGTGTCTATACACCTCACACCCCCACATGAGGGGAGACGCACGATCTGTGGTGGTGGCTGCTAGCCGCTAGTAGGTGCTGCTGCTGCTGCTCCTGCTGCTGCTGCTCCTGCTGCTGCTGCTGCTGCTGCTGCTGCTGCTGCTGCTGCTGCTGCTGCTGGGGTGGGGGGCAGGGGGGGGGAAGCGAGGTGCAATATGTCTCTCCTCTCGCACGGGTGCGAAATAAATAAAATATTAGATTTAATTAAATAATTTAGAATATTTAATAAACAAGAACTAGCGAATATAACTAGTAGCTAGCTATATATCTAACTGACATAGCGAGAGGCGTAGGTGCGGCAACGCTGTTGGTTCTCCCCCTGGTGCGCTCGGGTGTATAGACAGATATTTTGTTATTCTTTGTTTTTTTCAAATAAACACATTTCTTTCTCTGTTTTTTTTATGTTAGGAGAGAAGAATAAGATATATACATTTAATATAACCTTACCATTCTATTCAACTCAAAGAGACAGGTGATTATTATTATTATTGTCGTTGTTGTTATTGCTATTCTTTTCTATCTATCTGTCTCTTTGAGTATATTATAATATAATATATATATATATATTTATATATTTATATATATATTTGAAAATGTCTGCCAAGGGGAAAGGAGGAAGAACAAAGAAAACAGGGAAGTCAACTAGTAAATCGGCGAAGGCGGGTTTACAGTTCCCTGTAGGACGCATTGGTAGATATTTGAAGAAAGGAAGATATGCAAAACGTGTAGGTGCGGGGGCTCCTGTATATATGGCAGCAGTGCTTGAGTACCTATGTGCTGAGATATTAGAACTAGCCGGAAATGCTGCTCGAGACCATAAAAAAACCAGAATAATTCCAAGACATATACAGCTAGCTGTACGGAATGATGAGGAATTAAGCAAATTTTTGGGGGGTGTTACTATCGCATCAGGTGGGGTTATGCCAAATGTACATTCTGTTCTTCTCCCGAAAAAAAGCAAGAGTAAGAAGATGTCTCAATAAATATAAAATATGAATTAGAATATAGCATATTCTAGTCAAGAAGATATACAATAGAAAGAAAAGATATTAAAATATATATATTTATATATTTAAAAGAAAATAAATAAATAAAAAATATAAAAAATAAACAAAAATAAAAAAAATTGTGAAAAAATACGAAAATTCCGTCCATCGAATTTTTTCATTTTTTTTTGTTTTTTGTTTATTTTTTTGATTTTTTTTATTTATTTTCTTTTCATGTATTTTATTTCTTTTCTTTCGATCTTCTTTAACGCGATGATGAAGAAGAAGAAGAAGGAGATATATTTATATAAAGAGAAGATAATAGATATTATATAAATATTCTATTTCTTTTCTATCAGGCCAAAGAACAGTTTTAAAAGGGGGGTTCTCATCTTCAGGTGTATACTCACCTCCCCCTCTTCACTTAGGCTTCTCTAGAAGCCACCATAAATTATATTATATATATATATATATATATATATATATACATATATATATATATATGTGTATATGTATATATATATATATATATATTATCTCTTATAAGATTATATTCGCTTTATTAGGTTGTATTATATATATATATATATATATTCGATTCGCTTTTCTTCTTTCTTTAATTAACAGCGAAGAAGAAGATATATTGGAGTTAATATAAACTCTCCTCTTTATTAATTGCTGCTGCTGCTGCTCAGGATTGGTGTGGTTGTGTGCTGCTGTTTAGGGTTTTGCTGTTGTTGTTCTACAGGTCTAATTAGGGTTTAGGGTTTATGTCTTTCTGTGGCTAGCATGGGGGTTTAGATGCTAGGGTTTAGGGTTTTGTCTGTCTCATCTGTAGCTAACACGAGGGTTTAGGGGCTAGGGTTTATAATTAGGGTTTAGGGTTTGTGGCTGTCTTACGGTAGCCAGTGCGAGGGTTTAGATGCTAGGGTTTATGATTAGGGTTTAGGGTTTATATCTGTCTTTCTGTATCTAACAACAGGGTTTAGATTATATGCTAGGGTTTACAATTAGGGTTTAGGGTTTATTAAAATTATTATGTTAGTTTGAGTTTAAAAAGAAACGAACAGAAAAGATGTGGAAGGCTAGAAACCCTAACCCTAAACCCTAGGGTTTACGATGAGGGTTTAGGGTTAGGGTTTAGGGTTTAATTAAACCCTAAACCAGCAAAATCTAACTTAAACTGCTGCAGGTTAATCCTGCTGCTCTTGCTGCTGCTGTGGCTGTTCGTGTTGCTGCTGCAGCTCTTGCTGCTGCTGCTCTGGTTGTTGCTGCTGCTGCTCTTGCTGCTGCTGTTCTGGTTGTGCCTGCTGCTGCTGCTCTGTTTGTTGCTGTTCTTGCTGCTGCTGCTCAGGTTGTTGCTGCTGTGGCTGTTCCTGTTGCTGCTGCTCTTGCTGCTGCTGCTCGGGTTGTTGCTGCTGTGGCTGTTCCTGTTGCTGCTGCTCTTGCTGCTGCTGTTGCAGCTCAGGTTGTTGCTGCTGCTCTTGCTGCTGCTGCTGCAGCTCCGGTTGTTGCTGCTCTGGCTGCTGTTGCTGCTGCTGCTGCTCAGGTTGTTGCTGCTCCGGCTGTTCCTGTTGCTGCTGCTGCTCTTGCTGCTGCTGCTGCATGTATTGAGGTAGAGGGGCTTCAATTAAATCTTTAATGCTTGATATAGGGCTTCCTCTCTGCTGCAGCAACTCGCTGTAGTGATGGTGGCTGTCGTGCTGCTGCTGCTGATCTGCTGCTGCTGCTGCTGTTGCTGGTGTTTCTACTCCTAGTGTTGCTGCTGCTGTCGCGGTTTCAGTAGATGATGGTTCAGCTGCTGCTGCTGCTCCGGCAACAACTGCTGCTGCTGCTGCTGTTGCTGCAGTTGCTGCTCTTGCTGCTTCTCTTGTGTTTGCTTCTGCTGCTTCTGTTCTCTTACCTGGGCCAAACCAGTTAGGAAACAGATGTGCAAGGGGCCTTAAAACAGGTCTGCTGCTGCTGCTGTTGCTGCTGCTGCTGCTGCTGCTAGTAGTGGTGGTGGTAGTGGTGGTGGTTGGTGGTGGTGGTGGTGGGGTTGTTGTGCTGCTTGTTTGCTGTGCAGCAACAGTTTCAAAGAGAGTCTGAAGTGTAGGTACACCGAAGCTATTCGAGGGAATAGCAGCAGGGGCCGCGGTGGTGGTTGTGGTGGTTGTGCTGCTGCTGCTGCTGCTGCTGCTGCTGCTGCTGCTGTTGAAGGGCCGCAGCCAGCTAGGCAGCCAGCCCGGAAGCTGCAGCACCGATAGAGCTTCCTCTTTCTTCGGTTGCTGCTGCTGCTGCTGCTGCTGCTGCTGCAGCCGTTGCTGCTGGGCGAGGCGCTGCTGCTGCGCCAGCCGCTGCTGCTGCTGCAGTTGCTGCTGCAGCAGCTGCTGCTGAGGATGTTGATGTATGTAGTGCTGATTTGTGTACGGCTGCTGCTGCTGCTGCTGCTGCTGGTGATGATGCATAGGCAGCAGCTGCTGCTGCTGCGGTGGCAGAGGGGGGCGCTGCTGCTGCTGCTGTTGCTGCAGAAGCTGCTGCTGCTGTAGAGACTGGTGCTGCAGTGGCAGCTGCTGTTGCTGCTGCTGCTGCTGCTGCTGCTGCTGGTTGTGTGGCCCTCTGAGCCTGTGCTGCTGTTGAAACTCTTGAAGCGTCATCTTCTTTGGAGGGGGATGTTGCTGCTGCTGCTGCTGCTGCTGCGGTTGCTGCTGCTGCTGCAGTTGCTGCTGCTGCTGCTGCTGTTGCTTCTCCTGCTGCATCTTCTGGAAGTCTGCTAGAGTCATGACCTTAGGAGGCTTGTGCTGCTGCTCCTGCTGCTGTTGCTGCTGCTGCTGCTGCTGCTGCTGCTGCTGCTTCTGCTGCTGCATCCTCTGAAAGTCCGCCAGAGTCATTGTCTTCGGTGCATGCTGCTGCTGCTGCTGCTGCTGCTGCTGCTTGAGCAGCAGCTCTTGCTGCTGCTGCTGCTGCTGCTGCTGCTGCAGCAAACGCAGCTGTTCGCTGGCTGCTGCTCGATGAGAAGGGAGATGAAGAGTAGGAATATTTAAATCTAAAAAAGGAGACAGCAAAAATAAAAAGGAGACAGTTAAGTTAATTATTATCTAAAGGAGGCAGTTAATTTAATTTAATTTTATTTAATTATTATTATTATTATTATTATTATTATTATATTATATTATTATTATATTATATTATTATTATATTATTATTATTAATATATATCAATATATAAATAGAGAAAGACAGAGTAGTAAAACTTAAAAGAGACAAATAAAATTTAAAGGAGACAGACAATTTAATTTAATTTAATTTAATTTAATTTAATTTAATTTAATTTAATTTAATTTAATTTAATTTAATTTAATTTAATTCAATTCAATTCAATTCAATTCAATTCAATTCAATTTAATTTAATTTAATTTAATTTAATTTAATTAATTTAATTTAATTTAATTTAATTTAATTTATTATTAGTATTACATATTTATATATTAATAAAAAGAGACAGATAATTAAATCTAAGAGGAGACAAACAAGAATAGAAGGAGATAGATAAATTAATTAATATTAAATGAAGATAGTTAAATTAATTATTAAGAAGAGACATTTGATGTATTTAAATTAAGGAGACAGAGAATAAAATAAGAAGAAACAGAAAATTAAATTAAATTAAAGAGGAGATAAATTAATAGAAGGAGACAGTTAATTGTTTGTGCTTATTTTATTAATTATATTAATAAAATATATTTATTTATTTATTTATTTATTAAATAAAAGGAGACAGATAATTGTTTGTGTTTTATTAATTATATTCATAATATAAGAGAGACAAATCAAATTAATTGAGGGAGACAGAAAAGAAAATACAAAGAGACAGATAAATTAATAAAAGGAGCAACAGCAGCAGCAACAGCAGCAGCAGCAGCAGCAAACAACATCAAGCAAGAAGAACAAAGCAACAAAACAAGGGCGAAGAGAATGTAAGAAGAAACCACTATCTATCTACTATACTATTATTATAGATATTATATTATATATATGTAGATATATGTGTATATATATATCTATATATATATATAGATATAGATATAGATATATAGATATATAGATATATAGATATATAGATATATAGATATATAGATATATAGATATATAGATATATAGATATATAGATATATAGATATATAGATATATAGATATATAATATATTAATATATATAATAAATTATTATTAAACAATCTATCTATAAGAGAAGACTTTCTTACCTCCTTGACGCCTCAGCTGACAGAGAGGGCAGCTAACTCCTGCTGCTGCTGCTGCTGCTGCAGCACGAGAAACACGAGGAGCAGCAGCAGCAGCAGGAGCAGCAGCAGCAGCAGCAGCAGGAACAGCAGCAGCAGCAGCAGCAGGAGCAGCTAAGAACAAGACCGCAGCAGCTGCAAGATTAATACACTTCTTCTTCATTGTAAAAAATAAAGAAAGTTAAAATTAAAAAACCGAAGGCTGAGAAAATAAAAAACAAAGAAAAACAAAAAAAAACTATATATATATATATATATATATATATATATATATATATATATATATATATATATATATATACTACTACTACTACTACTACAGCTAGAATACCCCTTAAATACAGTCTATCTCTGTCTCTACATAATCTGAGGGGAAGAGAGAGAAAAGAGAAAATGTGTTAATAGATAAATTGGGGTGTATATAAATATATAATAAGAGTTATAATAATAAATTAGAGTTATTAGATAAGCAATAAACTATTTGTCTTCTTCTGTTTGCGTGTGTGTGTGTGTGTGTGTGTTGAGAGGAATAGAAAATAAGTTAAAGAGAAAGAAGAAGAGAGAAGGAGGAGGTGTACATACACCTGAAAAGGAGATAGTGCT
>OY986946.1:7098213-7158213 GCA_963920595.1 Eimeria praecox | reverse complement strand
TTTTCTTATTGCTGCTGCTGTTGCTGCTGCTGCGTGTGCTGCATGTGCTGCTGCTGCTGCTGCTGTTGCTGCTGTTTGGATACAGTTGGTGCGGATTAAGAAGAGACACGCAGTCTTAGGTCACAGCCTCATCAGAACAGTTGGGCTGCTTGAAGGTGCGCCCCACTGCTGCTGCTGCTGCTGCTGCTGCTGCTGCTGCGGTTCTGCTGCTGTTGCTGCTGCTGTTGCTGCTGCTGCTGTTGCTGTTTGGCTGCTGCCACTGCTGCTGCGGTTTTGCTGCTGCGGTTTTGCTGCTACACTTTTTGCTGCTGTTGCTGCTGTTGCTGCTGTTGCTGCTGAGGGTTTGCTGCTGCTGCTGCTGCTGCTACTGTCCCTGTTGCTGCTGCTGCTGCTCTTCGTGCTAGATATATGGTGCCTCACAACAAATTTGTGCTGCTGCTGCTGCTGCTGCTTATTGTTAAGCGGCATTCTTCAACTATTTTGTTTTCAAGACGCTGCTGCTGCTGTTGCTGCTGTTGCTGCTGCTGCTGCTGCTGCTGTTGCTGCTGCTGCAGGACTAGCCGTTAGCCGCGGTGTCTGTGAGGCGAACCCGCGCTGCGAAGCAGCAAATGAGCAGCTGTTGATGCGAATTCAGGTAAAACCTCGATGCAGCAGTAGCAACAGCAACAGCAGCAACAGCAGCAGCAGCAGCAGCAGCAGCACATCTGTTGCTGGTGCTGCTGCTGGTTTGAGCGCACATGTTTGTTAGTCTTGCTGCCAAGAAAGAGAGAAGTCGTAATTAAGGTTATGCTGCTGCTGTTGCTGCTGCTGCTGCTGTTGTTGCTGCTGCTGTTGTTGCTGCTGCTGCTGTTGCTGCTGCTGCTGTTGTTGTTGCTGCTGCTGCTGCAGGAGGACTTTCAGTGGGCCGATTGGCAGCAGCGGATTGATGGGTTGCGTGTATGGCTGGCGAGTCTGCAGCAGCAGCAACCAGAGAGCAGCAGCAGCAGCAGCAGCAGCAGCAGGGAGGAAGAGCAGCCTGTTGCTGCTCCTGCTTTGCTGCGGCTGTTAACAATTCAATCTGAGACAGTGCAGCAGCTGCTGCAGTCCCTCGCTAATACTGAGGCACTAACAGCAAGACTACAAGCCTCAGCTTTAGCTGCTCGTCCTAGAGCTAGATAAACAGCAGCAGCAGCAGCAGCAGCAGCAGCGGCAGCAGCAGCAGCGGCAGCAAGAGGGGGCCCCCATACGGCGCCAGAGATAGGGTACAGGGGCCCCGATGAGCTGCGTTTCTTAACAAATTCTTCTTTACTTTTGCCTTAGAGGGGAGGGGGGCCCCCGAGGGATATGGGGGGGGGGCCCGGGGGCCCCCGCTGAGCCGCAGAGAATGTAGCGAGGGTTTAGCTGGGCTACTCATCATTCTTATTGGCTTCTTGTCCTGCAGCAGCAGCAGCAGCAGCAGCAGCAGGTCCTGCTGCTGCTGCTGCTGCTCCTAGGGGCCCCGCTAATATATTTTAATATATTTTCGAGGTCTTTATCTTTTTGTTGACTTCTTCTGCAGCATTACAAAAGCGTTTCAATCCATTCATGCCCCTCAAGGGGCCCCCTTGAGGGGCCCCCCCTGAGGGGCCCCCTTGAGGGGCCCCCCCTGAGGGGCCCCCCTTGAGGGCCCCCCCCTGAGGGGCCCCCCTTGAGGGGCCCCCATGAGGGGGCCCCCTGAGGGGGGGTTGCCCCCTCGAGGGGGGCCCCCCTTGAGGGGGTACTTGAGGAGCCCCCCTGAGGGGGGCCCCCTTGAGAGGGTACTTGAGGGGGCCCCCTGAGGGGGGCCCCCTTGAGAGGGTACTTGAGGGGGCCCCTGTTAGGGGCCCCATGAGGGGCCTGACGGGGGGATGAATGATATTGTCTGTGGGGGATATGAGGAGGCAGCTAATGCTTTCTTAAAATGTAAAGAGCAACTTCTATTTGAATGTTTAGGGTTTAGGGTTTAGGGTTTAGAGTTGTTTTTGTTGTAGGTATATTAGGATTAACAACCCCACTAGATAAACACACTCTTCCCCCCCCTCCCCCCTTGCTGCAACAATACATAAACACTGCACTGTGTCTTTGTAGTTTTGGGGCTGCATGCACCCCTACTTACCCTTGAGGTTCGAGTGTATGTACACCTGAGTAGCTGCTGCTCTTGCCCTCCACTCCCCCTGCTTCACAGAGCGGCGGGCCCCACAGCAGCAGCAGCAGCAGCAGCACTCTCATCATCATCATCAGCAGCAGCAAGAGCAGCAGCAGTAGGGGCGTCAGCGGACTAGTAGTATATCTTGTAGAGCAGCAAGCGTATGTGGGGCCTCTAATATGTTTTTGTTTTGTTTGTTGTGTTTATTTAAACACAAACAAACAGCTATATCTGTCTATAAGGATTCAAACCCTTCCTTCCTCGATTTGGGGCTGCATGCACCCTTCAAGATAAAGAGATGCTGTTTCTTACTAATTAGAAAAGCCCCGTGATGTTTGGATATACATGCATGCATATATGTGCTGCTGTTGCTGCTGCTGCTGCTGTTGCTGCTGCTGCTGCTGTTGCTGCTGCTGCTGCTGGGGGGCCTCGAGCTAGCAGAACAAGAAAAGCAACAGCAGCAACTGCGTTCCTATGGCGACCCTAAGGGGTAGGGGTAGATCTAGGGTTTAGGGTTTAGGGTTTCTGAAGAATAAGAATAAACACTACCTTTCTACCTTTCTACTTGATAAGAGATAAGCGAAACACATTAATAAATAATTATTAATAATTATTTATTAATAATTGCTGTAGACAACAGCAGCAGACACTCTACAGAGAAGTGTGGCTGCCCTCCCTGTCCCCTTAATAGCTGCATATACACCTGAAAATACTAAACAATAGCTGCATAGACACCTGAAAATACTAAACAATAGCTGCATATACACCTGAAAATACTAAACAATAGCTGCATATACACCTGAAAATACTAAACAGTAGCTGCATATACACCTGAAAATACTACACATAATTTTGCCTACACACAACCCCTCCACCCTCTCTCCCTCATTTTCGTTCTTTGTTTTGTTTGTGTTGTTTGTTTGTTTATACTGTTTATTCTTACATTCTGAGGTGTATATACACCTCTCCAGTGCATGCACGCCCTTGGGGCTGTACAGTTTATATACACCGCATCGCCTATATTACAATATTACTCTTAGACAAAATTCTACTTTTTTATAATGTTGAAGGCAGAACGAGGCAAATAAATAAAGAAGTATGCGAAGTATATATATATATATATAATATACAATATATATTATACATATAATATAAAACATAAATATTATATATATATATATATATATATATATATATATATATATATAAAGAGGAGTATTATACACTGTCTAATTCTGCTTTTCTTTACATACACCTCATACATATCTTTATACACTTACACTTCCTTATACACCTCATACACTATATATACATATATATATATATATATATATATATATATATATATATATATATATATAGAGAGAGAGAGAGAGAGAGAGAGAGAGAGAGAGAGAGACATATATACATCATATACTTCTTTAGTTATACGCCTCATACACCTCCCTATACACTTCAAGCATATCATACATTTCTTTATTTATATTTATTTATAGACCTCTTCATACACTTCTCAATACATTTCTCTATGCACCTCTCCATACACCGCATACTCTTCTTTATTTATACACCTCATACACCTCCCTACAAACCCCAAACACCTCACTATACACCTCATACACGTCTCTATTCACCTCCTACACATCTCTATACACCTCATACACCTCTCTATACACCTCATACACGTCTCTATACACCTCATACACCTCCCTATACACCCCAAAACACCTCACCATACACCTTATACACCTCTCTATACACCTCATACACGTCTGCATACACCTCATACACGTCTCTATACACCTCATACACCTCCCTATACACCCCAAACACCTCACTATACACCTTATACACCTCTCTATACACTTCATACACGTCTGTATACACCTCATACACCTCTCTATACACCTCATACACGTCTCTATACACCTCATACACCTCCCCATACACCCCAAACACCTCACTATACACCTCATACACGTCTCTACACACCTCATACACGTCTCTATACACCTCATACACCTCCCTATACACCTCATACACCTCCCTATACACCCCAAACACCTCACTATACAGCCCAAACACCTCACTATACACCTCATACACGTCTCTATTCCCCTCCTACACATCTCTATGCACCTCATACACCTCAGTATGCACCCCAACCGCCTCTCTATACACCTCATACACCTCCCTATACACCCCAAACGCCTCACTATACCCCTTATACACCTCCCTATACACTCCAAACACCTCTCTATACACCTCATACACCTCCCTATGTACCCCAAACACCTCACCATACACCTTATACACCTCACTATACACCCCAAACACCTCACTATACACCTCATGCACGTCTCTATTCCCCTCATACACCTCTCTATACACCTCATACACCTCATACACCTCTGTATACACCTCATACACCTCTCTATACACCTCATACACCTCATACACCTCTGTATACACCTCATACACCTCGCTATACACCTCATACACCTCTCTACACACCCCAAGCACCTCACTATACACCTCAGACACATCTCTATACACCCCAAACGCATCTCTATAGACCTCATACACCTCTCTATACACCCCATACACCTCTCTATACACCCCATACACCTCTCTATAGACCCCATACACCTCTTTATACACCTCATACACGTCTCTATACACCCCAAACACCTCTCTATACGCTTACACCTCTTCATACACCTGATACACCTCTCTATACACCTGATACACGTCTCTACACCTGATACACCTATCCATACACCTCATACACCTCTCTATACACCTCATACACCTCTCTATACACGTCATACACCTCTCTGTACAGCTCATACACCTCACTATACACCTCATACACATCTCTATACACCTCATACATTTCTCTGTACACCTCAGACACATCTCTATACACCCTATACACCTCTCTATACACATAGACATCTCTATACACCTACAACCCTCCATACACCTCATACACCTCTCTATACACCTCATGCGCCTTTATTTATACACCTCATACACCTCTCTATGTATCTCATACACCTCTCTATACACCCCAAACACCTCCCAATACACCCCAAACATCTCACTATAGACCCCATACACCTCTCTATACACCCCATACACCTCTCTTTGCACCTCATACACGCCTCTATTCACCTCATACACCTCTCTGTACACCCCATACACCTCATGCACCTCTCTATACACCTGATACACCTCTCTATACACCTTATACGCCTCTCTATACACCTCATACACCTCTCTACACACCTCTCTATACACCTCAGACACATCTCTATACACCCCAAACACATCTCCATAGACCTCATACACCTCTCTATGCACCCCATACACCTCTCTATACACCCCAAACACATCTCTATAGACCTCATACACCTCTCTATGCACCCCATACACCTCTCTATACACCTCATACACCTCTCTATACGCTTACACCTCTTCACACACCTGAAACACCTCTCTATACACGTCATACACCTCTCTATACACCTCATACACCTCACTATACACCTCATAGACATCTCTATACACCTCATACATTTCTCTGTACACCTCAGACACATCTCTATACACGTCATACACCTCTCTATACACATAGGCATCTCTATACACCTACAACCCTCCATACACCTCATACACCTCTCTATACACCTCATACACCTCTCTATACACCTCATACGCCTTTATTTATACACCTAATACACCTCTCTATACACCTCATACACCACTTTATACCTCATACACCTCCCTATACACATAGACCTCTCTATACACCTCATGCACCTCCCTATACACCCCAAACACCTCTCTATACACCTCATACACATCCCTACAGACCTCACACACCTCTCTATACACCTCATACACCTCCCTATACACCCCAAACATTTCTCTATACACCTCATACACCTCTCAATACACTTCGTACATCTCTCTATACACCCCAAACACCTCACTATACACCTCATACACCCCTCTATACACCTCATACACCTCTCTATACACCTCATACACCTCACTATACACCCCGAACACCTCTCTATAGACCCCATACACGTCTCTATTCAACTCATACACCTCTCTATACACCTCATGCACCTCTCTATACACATATACCTCTCTATACACCTCATGCACCTCCCTATACACCCCATACGCCTCTCTATACACCTCATACACCTCTATAGACCTCATACACATCTCTACACACCTCATGCACCTCTCTTTACACCTCATGCACCTCTCCATACACCCCAAACATGTCTCTATACACCTCATACACCTCTCTTTACATCTTATACATCTCTCTATACACCCCAAACACCTCACTATACACCTCATACACGCCTCTATTCACCTCATACACCTCTCTATTCACCTCATACACCTCACTATACACCTCATGCACCTCTCTGTACACCTCAAACGCCTCTCTATACACCCTATACACCTCTCTATACACATAGACCTCTCTATACACCTACAACCCTCCATACACCTCATACACTTCTCTATACACCTCGTACTCCTCCCTATGCATCTCATACACCACACTATACACCTTATACACCTCTCTATACACCTCATATACCACATTATACACCTCATACACCTTTCTATACACCTCATACACGCCTCTATACACCTTACACACCTCTCTATACACCCCAAGCACCTCTCTATACACCTGATACACGTCTCTACACCTTATACACCTATCCATACACCTCATACACCTTTCTATACACCTCATATCTCCATACACCTAATATACCTCTCTATGCACCTCGTACACATGTATATACGCCTCATACACCTCTCTATACAGCTCATACACCTCTCCATACACCTCATCCTCACCTTATACGCCTCTTTATAAAGGCCTTTCTATAGGTAACACATGTGTGTATACACCTCTTTATACGTCTCTCACTCCTTAAACACATCATAATACATTATAAGCCTTCATACATATTTGAATACACCTAAAATACCTTATCCACCTCCCCATACACCCGAACCACCTCTTTCTGCAGCTTGTACGTCTCTATGTACAGCTATACACGTCTATCTACATCTCATACACCTTATATCCCTTCTTATATACAGCTGTCTATACACCTGAAACACTATAGACAGCCCATCATACACCTCTTGCGGTTTCCTCTACATATTGCATGCATCTTTAGACACGCCTACGCTGTCTTTCTTCTATTTTACATGTATTAACTACACTATTTGTTGTTTATTTTAGAATAATCAACAAACAACACCGCAAACAAACACTCGAACCTACTCAATAACCCCCCCTCCCCCAACCCCCACCCTCACCCCCCCTTGCTGGTTTTGTATGAAAGCCATAGACAGCATGTATGCGGCATCATAGAACAAGAAACCAAGTAATATATAATACAAGTGTTAGTTTTAGTAAAATATAATTGTTTATTCTTATAACAGTAGCAACAACACACACAGAGACGAGAGGAGGGGCCCCCCAGGGGGGGCCCCCACCATGCAGGGGGGCCCCGTGTTCGGTGACGCTAGCAGCATTGTCTGTCTGTCTTGTACATCCTAACGACAGCAACATTTGTGTATTTCTTTCTGTTTATATATTATTTTTAAATATAAATGTAATATAAACAAAGGATATACCTCAAAAACATCTAAAAGCCGAAGCTTACGCCGCTACTGGGGGCCCCCTGACCTGTCGTCGGTGCTACCGCCGCTGCTTATGTTTGCATGCGCTGCTTCTTAACTATAATCTAACTCTTTCTCCTTTGTTATCCCTAAATTCATTTCTATTTCTATTAAACCTTCCGTAATACATCCTCCAGACAAAGACAACAGCAGAACCAGAGCAACTGAACACAGCGGCAGCAGCAGCAGCGGCAGCTGCGCAGCAGCAGCAGCAGCAGCAGCAGTGCGACAGCAGCAGCAGCAACAGCAACAGCAGCAGCTCTAGGGGAGCAGATAACATTAGAAGCCACTTGTCAGGAACCCGTATATCTTCTCTCGCAGCTCGGAAGCCGTGGGGGCCCCACGGCCGGGGGGCTTTGCCACTCTCAAGGCACAAGGGGGGCCCCCCTGCGCTGCTATTCTCGTACCCCCTTAGAAATCTATGGGGAAGGGGGGGGCCCACAGGGGGCCCGGGGGCCCCCGTCTGCTGTCCTGGCGTCTCATACGCATTCTGTCTCTCTTGGTTTGCTCCTGCTGCTGCTGCTGCTGCTGGTGTTTCCTCACAGCAGCAGAAGCAGCAGAAGTACCTGAAGCAGCTCCCTCTGTTGCAGCAACAGCCCCACAGGTAGTTTCAAGTGCAGCATTGACTGCAGCAGCAACAACTGCAGCAGCAGCAGCAGCAAATACAACAGACAGATGGAGAGGAGGAGACACTTCAGAGACAGTGCAGCTGCCGCTGCAGATAGTGGGGGTGCGTGCTGCTCTACCTGTTCGGGTGGGGGGGCAGCAGCTGCTGCTGGGTTTGGAGTCATGTAAGGAAGGTCTAAGGCTATTCGCTTCAGGGACTCCCTCCTGTACTTCCGGAAGGCTAACTGCTGCACTGCAGCAGCAGCAGCAGCAGCAGCAGCAGCAGCAGCGGCAAAATCCGGATTCAGAAGATACGGGAGCCGCAGAGATACACAACTCGGAGCAGCAGCAGCTGCAGCAGCAGCAGCAACAACAGCAGGATGCGCACGAACAACATCAGGAGCAGCAACAACCAGGGGAAGGAGATACAGCAGAGAAGCGTAAGCAGCAGAGGAAGCAGCAGCAGCAGCAGCAGCAACAAGCTTGCTACGACCCCGATGCCTCAGCAGCAAGTACTTGGTGCTTGAACTGGAAGGAGATGTGTAGCCCGTTCTCGGAGGCCCCCTTCAGCTGCCGGCCATCGAAGCAGCACGACCCGCAGTATGCAGCAAGGTGAGGCTTGCTGCAACAGCAGCAGCAGCAGCAACAGCAGCAGCAGCAGCAGCAGCAGCAGATGTGTATGTGTGTGTGTGTGTGTGTGCTCCTTTAACTCTTTTGAGTCTTCTCTTGACTTCTCTTTCGAGTGTACGAACGCCTGTTATATGTCTATTTCAGTGCAACAACTGCAGCAGCAGCAGCAACTGCAGCAGCAGCAACTGCAGGAACAGCAGCAGCAGCAGCGGTGGAGTGTGTATGTGTGTGCTTATACGTTATCTCTCTCTCTCTGTATATATATATATATATATATATATATATATATATATATATATATATATATATATATATTTGCTGCTGCAGATATAAACAAGTAGTTGACGGGATATTCGTATCAGAGCTTCGACTAGAGGGATATGACACTGTCGAGTTGCTGCCTCCAAGCCATCCTTCGCATGTAAATAGGCATTCATGGGGGCCCCCCGGGGGCCCCCATGGGGGCCCCCAAGGGGGCCCCCAAGGCTTGCCTGTACCCTCTCCATTTGCACTCCGCCTTAGTAGATTTCCGGTGAAGTTGGTGCTTGATCGAGACAGAGAATTCGATGCTTACAAGGGTTTAGATGGAGTGTGGGGGATAGCAGGTGAGGCTAATTGCTGCTGCTGCTGCTGCTGTTGCTGCTGCTGTTGTTGTTGCTGCTGCTGCACCGAATATGAGGCGTGATACAATCGAGTTAAAACCGTTAAGCAAACAAATATAACTTTATTTTACAATAAATTAAAACAGTTGAAAGAGAGGGAGAGAGCGAGAGAGAGTGATAGATAGATAGATAGATAGATAGATAGATAGATAGATAGATAGATAGATAGATAGAGAGAGAGAGAGAGAGAGAGAGTCTTCGCCGTCGTTGGTGCCTTGCGTGTCTCAGAAAAACCCTAAACCCTAAACTAAACCCTAAACCCTAAACCTTAATCATCAAAAGGAAGCGTGTGATGATTGCTGTGATGGTGTGTATATACACTGTGCTTCTGTATATCTATACACTCGAAAGTATATTTTCTTTTGTTTTTTTTCTTGTTTTGTTTTCTGTTTCAATTCTCTCTGTCTCCTGCAGGTCCTGACCTCTGCTGTCGCGAGGCCTCCTTGTGGAATATGCTGTTGGAGCCGAACGTAAAGGGAGTAGGGATAGACATCAACTTACCTCCTTCTAAGGGGCCTCCCTTACAAGGGGCCCCATCCTCCTCTGAGGGGCATCTTCAGGGGGCCCCCTCCTCGCAGGATGTACATCAGCAGGGGGCCCCCACCTCCTCAGAAGGGCATCATCAGGGTTCCTCCACCTCACAGGAGGGAGAACATCAAGGGGGGCCCCCCTCTTCGCAAGAGGGGCCTCAGGGGGGGGGCCCCACGGGTCCATTGTTGCCTTCTAACATATATTTTTCTAGTGATGCAAGGAAGATATTCGGGGAAATGATGTGGGCGGAACGCATGCAAACTGGGGCTGCTGGAGTTGATGCTTTGATTCATTTTTCTACTTTTGACTGGCAATTGTGTGGGGCACAGATAGGCCACCCGCTGTCTTCTTCTTGGGAGGCTGTCGTAGATCTCAGGTAGGAGGAGAGAAGCTTTTGAATAGCTTGCTTTCTCAATATTGCATGCAGGTGGATAGACACCCCAACAAACAACACATAACAACATGAAGCAGAGAAGGAAACATATCTATAGCACCAAATACACTGACAAACATGTAACACGTTGCATGCAAACAAGAAGAAAGGCCGCATCATAGGGCATAGTCTACCTTCGTTTGAATGTATTATCTTTTTATTTATTTTATTTTATTTTTTGATGTTTGTTTGTACATGAAGTTGTACTTAGCTGCGTGATGCTTGGGTCGAGAGGTTTCTATGTTTTCTCCTGTGAAAAACATAGAAATTGGGCGAATTGAAATGATGATATTTTTTTAAAGATATTTCTTTTGTTGCTTTCTGTGTAAGGATGTATCTGCTATGGGGGATCTGAGGTGTATGAGTTGTTGTAAACTCATACACCTTTGTTGTTTCTGGCCTTGTGCATGCAGCTCGGAGTGTATGGTGGTGCCTCCGCCTATGTGGAGGAGTTTGAGGGCTTGGCTACCGTTAGATATTGATCATGAATTATGTAAAGACCCTGAATCAGAAGAAGATAGTATAAATGCACATGTATCGAGGCCTGTGACAGTGACAGACGATACAGGAGAGCGAACGTACAGACGCACTTGTCCTTTATTACATCGAATGAATATCCGTCCTCTTCCTTCTCTTTCTTTCACTCTCTCACAAACATCTCCTGATAGCCCGAGACTTCATCTCCCTCTAGAACGTCTCGTTGTTTATGAACCAGGCGTAGGGGAAGTCCTCTGTGTCGTGCCTCAGCCTTTCTTATCTATGGGGGCTGACCAGTGGCGTCAAATTCGCTTCGGCACTAGGGGTTTGTCTGTCTTCCTCTTAGCGAAAATAATACAAAATAAATACAAAATAAAAACGTAAAAAAACAACAGCAACAATAGCACAGTTGCTGATGCTCATTAATACGAGCCCACGGTTTTGTGTTATCTGATTGCCTCTCCTCCTGCAGCTGCAGCACATTGACCTACAGACTTCACCGTGTGATGTGCACATTTAATTATGCAGTTCTATCGGCCTTCAAGGTGGTGATGGACAGGGATAACTGGCGTGTGGGGCTGCAAGAGAAATCTCCAGAGCCTGAGAACGACTCTGCCTGTGCTGTCCGGGCGACTTGCATGTCAGTGAAGATGAGCTGATCAGGCAAAGTCCTTACTATTTGACAGTGTTACAGAAATATAGAGAAACTTGTCTCTAAATGCCGCTGTGGTATGGGGTAGTGTCTCGTCTCATTGTCTTCCCTGTTAGATTGTTCCTGCTAGTGAAAACGTTTCTGGACGAATCTCCTGTTTCGGCTGTTTGTATGCAGAGGGGAACAGGCGTACGTACCCTACACAAACCGATGCGCTGATCCTGACTGCAGCGTCAAGATTCTTTTCGAGCTCAACGAAGAGACGAAGTGAGCTGAGCGTGGTAGTGCCTTCAGATAGCCAGAAGGCGGCCGTTGGATCAACCTAATCCAGCATTCTCGCCTGCAGAGCGGCTGCTAGCTATCCTTCTATGTCGTGTTTGTTTATTCGAGTCGTATGCGCAGCAGCAGCACTACACATGTATAAACAACTAGAGAGTCATACAATGGCTAGCAAGTGAAGCGAGCGCCGAACTTCCTGCATGCATGCACTTATGTTCTTCATGTTTAAATATTTCAGAGTCCTGACAAGAAATTGCCTGTGTAAATTTCATAATTGCTGTTTGTCTGGTTGTGTACGTTTGTGTGGATGCTACGCAGAGTATGTGAAATGGCATGGTGGGTGCCGGGTGCGGTAGTAACTGCAATTGCAGCTCTTGTGACCTTGGAGCTGTTTGTCCTTCACCTTCGTCAGAAGGTAGTGGCTGAAGCTTGCTCAGGAAGACAGTAGCAACAAACAGACCTTTTGATCAGGACCTGGCTCTCTTGAATGCAGAAGCAGCCAGAAACCCTAGGGTTTTTGTTTGGGGTTGTTAATGCCAATTTGGGTAACATAGTTAAGGTGTTTTCCGACGAAGCCGTCATAGGCATAATCAGCGTCTTAGATTTCACAGAAGTTTATGTTTTCAACGAGCAAGAGAAGGAAGTAGTCGTACTAGCAAAAGAAAGAAGTAGAAGTACTCTTCCTTAGGCTGTTCCTTTGCTGTAGCAAATAATCTTCAATTAGATTTCGTTGCAGCACTTCGTGGAAATGGCTTACCTTGCTATGCTTAGAAGCGAAATTGTTGCAGCCAAACGGCGCAACAAAGCGGCGAAACTTTGTTAGGTATCTGCTTCGCTTGGGTGTTGAGCCATTAACAACTTCGTCCATGCAGCTTCCCAGGCCACTGTTCGCTGCGGCAGCAGTAACCATACCGTTTGTGGCTGTCTCAGTCTGCTGCTGGAGTAGGCCGCTGCTATGCTTAGTTAGATTTATTCTAGGGAGGTTGCAGCCTAGAAGTGCACTGTACGTGTTTCCGTATTCTCTTTTGCTTGTTTCCGTAGATGGTTAGAAAGAAATATCTATGGTTCGATATTTTTTCGTAGGAAGGGTTCTTTTGGTAGGAACTCATTTTCAGTGTCGCATTTGAATACTAGAAATGAAATGGTAAAGGAAGGAAGCCGTTATGCTTCACAGGTTTTAAGAAGTGGCTTCGGTGAGAAGCAAACTCTGGTGATTGATGTGCTTATATTGCGGCGGAATCCATGAGGGTGCATTCAAGGTGCTGTATTGCCAGCCCTACACATAAAAAAGAAAGTGTCAAATATTCCCCTATGTGCAGGCAAAGCAAGCGAACCATATTGTACAATGGGAAATGACAACACGGAACACGGCACATCTAAAACTAGCTCCAGTATAGACACAAGCCATATAGAAGGGCGTAACATCAATTCACAGCGACAGAACAATCATTACACTAAGGACAGATTTATGCATGAACGAACTCATCCGGGATGGGCAGCAGCACTTCCAGCAAATGCATTGTAGTCTGTCACTCCTCGATGAGAATCACTGCTTCATGCTTCATAGAAGCATCGAAGTCTTGGGTTGCATGTAATCAATTACCTTCTTACAGTTTCATGCCTCCGCTGAAGTAGCCAAACCATGTCCGGAAAAGATAGAGGCCATTTGGATGTATCCGCTTCCCTTGTACACCCAGACAGTCCCACGTTCATTGGTTTCGCATCGTACTACAACTTCTTCCCTGGATTTGCTCACCTCGCCCTGCGTCTGAAGGACCTATTCAAAAAGGAAGAGGAACTTATTTGGGCAGAGACAGAGGAAGAAGCTTCCTCAAGCCTCATCAGGCACATGATATCGTTTCTAGTACTTGCGTTCCCTAATTTCGACAACCCCTTTTTTTAACAGCTAACTCCACTAATTTTATGCAACCTGGGATGGGATAAAGAAGTGCCCTCATTGGTTAGCTGACAGGCACTTCACTGTTCGAACTGGCCATCATTCCCTCACAGGCCTGAAGAACTGTTTCTAAGGCAACGATAATGAAGTAGTTGTTAGGCGGCCCATACGGCTCACGCAGCAGGACTTCAGAGTCAAGCGTAACGCACCAGCTGATGCGTTCTCCTGTCGTCCTACCGCTCAGGCACTGTGTCTGCAAGCTGCCCTTGCTTGCAAAGATTCCGGTTGCTTTCTCACTTGTGCTCTTCTTGCTTCAAAGAGATCAACGCGGTTGTGGCTCATAGTAAAACCAACAACGGGAGACGAGTCAAGTACTAGAGCACAGACGGCAATCTATTGTGGTACCAGACAAACCGTGAACTCCACAGATTTTACGCTCCATATTCACTTGCCACAGACGTTTTGCGCAAAGTGCACGGTCATGCTTTAAATGATGAGGTCAACGTAAAGTGGACGGGCGGCCAGGTCCCTTGCGTGGCATAGGATGCGCGCCTCAGCTGAAGGATGTGCCCTCACCTCCACGAAATGCTAGCAGGAAAGTCCGTGAAGCTTTGTCGGTCTCTGGCTCTTGCAAACTCTTTCGGTTTCTCAACAGATCTAGATGAGTATGTCGGTGGACTCCACAGTGGGTTTACCATCAGCTGATGTGGTGGCATTTGTGGTGGACAGGTTCCGTAAGTATGCCCACTTCATTTTCCATCCTTGCTCAATTACAGCAGAGAGACAGGCACAATTATTCATAACTCACGTTTTAAAGATCGGGTACTTGAAAAACATTATTTCTGACAGGGACCAGAAGTTCATTAGCGCCTTCTGTTGCGAATTCATGGAACCGCTCAATTTTGACCATAGGGCGAACACTGCCAATCAGTCGGAGATAGCAGGCCCTGCTGAACGCATGAACCAGATGCTCGTTATGTATATGGGACTGGAGACTCAGAAAATATTCATCGAACTGGCTTGGTTCTACTCCTTCCTCGGGAGGGATTATAGCACAACAATGCATGATTCGAACCATTGCTCTCCTCCATCCCTGGGCTCAAAGGACAGTCCGTTGTTTGCCGCTGCGTGAGGCCTGGCTGTTCCAAACCACATCCATACGCTCGCAGCCTGTGGAGCTCATACACAGCTTGCAGCAACGTTGTTGTGCATGAAGAAAGCACAAGCATGCCAGACAAGAACTTGCGGCAAATGGCCTTCAGCAGCAGCTTTTAACCTGACTGAATCGGTTTTGGCGGATTCGCATGCAGTTCGAAACCCGCAAGAGAATGAGAAGCTGAAGAAGCTCACCACAAGCTTGGTAGGGACATTCGCTATTCGTTTTCTTGCTAACGCGCTTGATTGCATCATGTACCAAGCCTCATCTTTGAGATATTGGGAGCCGGTAAAGGCTCACTGCATATTCTGAGTAGATTGGGATGTCCACACTAAAAAAGAAAAGCAGTTCTCAACATCCCAGGAGCTTGCCACAGGATGCGATTTACGGTCAGTGCCCAGACTACCTTTCTCGCCGGCTGCAGCGAGACGCGGGCCTCCAGCCACTGCAGCACAAAAAAAGCAACAGCAGCGGAAGCCGCCCCCTTTCTTCTTTCGTCTGTGTTCATGGCTTTAGTCATTCCCATAATATCCCCCCACTTCCCCGCTCTAGATTTCCCTGACTAAGCCGCCCAAGACCCCAGGCTCCTTCTTGTGGAAAGGCGGGCAGATGCAGGACGGCCTCCCCTAGCTGGTTTACTTGTTCCTCCTTCCATGGAGGCTCGGCGTCTAGGACCAAATAAGCATTTAACAAATCTATGCAATGCTTGTCCATTCGTCGAAAGAGGGTTTGGGCACAACCGTATGTGGGGGAACTTGCCATCATTTGTAGCAAGGTCTGGTACAACTCAAGGCAAGCATGCACCAGTGATGGTGGTGTTGTGCTTGATCCGTCTGATCCGTCATCCGTAGTTGGGCATGGCAACATACACAGATGCGTGACTATCTACGAAGTACCAAGAATGCAATTTAGAATGGAAATGGGAGTCTTGGCCCCAAAACGAAATTGAGAAGCATGCTTGCCCGGTAAGGAAAGGGTGCAACAGCCACCATGCTGTTGGTACTCTTGGTGTATTAGCTGTAAAGCTGTAATGCATGTGCATGCAAAGTCCCCGAACAACTCTTTCGTTATCGAGGTCTCGAAAATTTTTCACTAGGCGTGTCAAGGATTGATGAGTTTGAACTGTGAGGCCCTTGCAATGCAAGTAGTACTGATGCTTCTACTCTCCCTACCAGGTCGCATAGAACTCCTTCTCAGCTAGTTACTGCGGATGTCTTTCCATGAAGTAGGGTCAGGAAAAGGTGATTATTTGGTGCTTTCTCCAGCCATCAGCTTGTTGGAAGGGCACCAATCCAGTCACGTTGCCACTAGTGTCGATGCTTTGGAAGAGCGGCTTGTCGATATCAGGGAGCTTGAGTACTGAAAACGATTTCAGGTGTCTCGTGAGGTTCCTGCCAGCTCCCTCTTTGGTATCTGCCAAAATGTGCAGCTTTTCATTCTTGAATTGATCCGTTCGAGAGGCGGTGATACAAGCTAGTCTACGGGTGAAGTAGGATGCAAGACGCTCGAATTTCTGAACGCTCGTGCCAGTTCCCAGCAGAGATGGCTGCACCCAAATGGCATTTTTTTGCTGGACCGGAAGTTGCTGCAATTTTTTCTGCACATTCACGCTGAATACAAGCATCTTGCCCATGTATATAACCAATCATCCTGCATTGATTAGCTCCACAAAGTCGTGAATGGCTTGTCACCGCAGTTCGGCAGGTGAGTTGAGGAACCCAACAGGCAGACTCAAACACCATAGTTTGCGAGTCCGAGTATAGAACGCTGTCTTGTGCAGGTTGTCGGGACGTGCTGGGAGCTACGAAACGTGTCAGCGACGCCAGATAAATTTAGTGCTGAACCGTGCAAGCAAGCAAGGAGTTCGTCGATCTTGGGCAACAGACATTTTTGCTTCTCCGTTGTCTTGCTACGTTGAGTCCCATTTGCCACCCCTCCTCCACATTTTCCCGCCAAGACCGGATTGTGCCCAAACGCGTTAGTCGAAGATTAAGCTTTGCCAATGCTCATGTGTGTTCCTCTGGTTGAAGTCCAATAACCTCTTTAAGAATCAACGGTGGGCTGGGAACAAAGCTTGAGGCTTGTCCTGGGATGAATTCAGTGCACTGCATTGTTCGTCCAGCAGACCCTAGGCTTCTGGAAGCTCCTTCTTTAGTGCATCTGTAAAGTGATGCTTTGAATGTTTCCGCTTCATTACTTTCATTCATAAGTCTCCTGGTTTGTGTTCTAATGAGTCCTCCACGACATGCCTCAAAATAGGTTGTGGTGAACTGGTCCAACATGACAGCCATATATCATGCCAGTTTGACCCATTTATGAATTGAGCTCGAATTTTGCACTCACGGCTTTACCAGTCTTTGGGCCCTGTTTACCACTGGCGAAACGCAGTCACAAATGTTGCGCAAACGAGCAGACAGGTTGTTCGCATCTGCTTGCTGCAGCTTGTTACATCATGTCAGTATCCAGCGTGGGTCGTGCAGAGATAACAACTACTGGCCAGTAGTAGTAGTTTAAGCAAGCACGGAGTTGGCTAGAGGTGGAACTGTAGGTGTGGCTGTCACCTCTTCCGATGGGTGGGAGCCAGGAAGCTTCCCTATTCGGTTTGAGTGGTCACTGGCCACTGGCCAGACTCTTGCTTCTCCAGTTCCTTAGTGGCTTTGGTGTGCATTTAGTCTTCAATTGCGTGGCCTTGTTGCAGATGAACATATTTCTCCTTTGCGGTCTGGCATTCACGGCCCCAAGATTCAAAGGCTCTACGCCCCGGTTCATTTTCAAGCCCGACCGTTTCCTTCCTTCTCACTTACGGCGGCGGAAGGGGCACGGTTCCTTTCTTGGATACTTAACTCCATTATCTTGACAACTTCCACGTTTCGGAAGCTATTCGCTGCCCAGCCAGTTGCCAGCTGCCTCTCCGTGGAGGGTGGACCTGCCACGAACCATTGATATAGAAGTTCCGCACCAGCTGCTGGATTTCGGCTCACTAACGACTGACACTTCTCTACGAAGCTTCTATCGATAACTTCCCTTGCTTGAGCTTTCTCAGTTAGACCATAGAGTGTTTGTTTGCCTACGTAGGATAAGCATAAAGCGGAGTTCGCTTCCGAAAGCGAACTCCGCTTTATGCTTAGTCTCCACTGATCTGATGTGCTCCGGGAAAGTGGTGCATCTTGCTTAGATAGAACCACAGTAGTCGTGCCTCTCATTCAACTGCAGAATATGATCATACCAACTATAGCAATTACTGCGAGTTTGGAAGACGAACTCGACAGAAGCAAGGGGCCCCAACACTGTGCCCACGTCGCTGGTTGCATCACATTTGAACTGTTGGCAAAGGTAGTGAAATTCTTCATGAATTGCCTACGTCGGTAAGACTTTCGCTGAGTAGGATGCAGAAAATGTGCTTTCTCCAATGAGGGGCCTTGCCGTTGGTCACATGCACACCGGAGATCCTGATCCATGCCCGCCATGCGAGAGAACGGCTAAAGTTCTGACAAGGTTCTTAGGAAGAATACTTGAAGCGTGTTATATTCTTTTGCAGACTGCCTTTGTTACTAATCAGTGCAATGCACCAGTGCTCCAAGCTGTGAGGCTGGGGTTTTGCGCTCTCATCTGCTCCCCAAACCGTGCCATATAATAATCACATATAGCGAGTGACCTCAGTCTTAGCTTAGGATCGTTGAAAGCCCCAATACAGTCAAGCAATTGGCACGAGAGCTACCCGTAAGCAGTTAGAGTAGGCTTCAGTCTTCAGGAGTCCTGGGCACAACGACTTGGGGCCTGGAGGTGGTGTAGAGTGGATACGGGCTGTCATGAACTGCAACCCACTATGTTTCACTGAGTGCTGCAGGGAATCCTTAAGTGCGAGCACATCTACAAACCTTCTGTTGCATGCGGTGGCACTATATACAGCTGGGAAACGCTTACGTGTCCCTCGATAGCCAGTCTGTGCTCAATGCGCGTTCCAGCTTCAGGCAGGTTATGCTGCAATCTTGCGACCTGAACCGCATGCAATATTCAGCGTGAGTGAGTGCACGTCTTTGCAGGGATGGTGAATACCCAACCTGAAGGCCAGTATGGATTAAATTGTTAACCTAGGATTAGCACATATGGGTGGTCAGCTCCTTAGCACCAGCATACAGCCGCCTCGTCAAACAGAGGTCGACCACGGTACTACAGCAGCTTTCGAGCTGTTGACCGGATGTTGCGTTTCACCACTCTATTGTAATGTTCAGAAGATAAATACCCGCCTAATCATAGTACTGTTGCTCTACGCGCAATTCAGGAGTGCGCTGCAAGCACCATGCGAGCTTCCTTGCTCTGCGAGCACCATGCAAGCTTCGTTGCACGGTAACGGTCTTTTGCAGCCAGCTGCCCTCTTTTTGTAGTAAAAGCCTTTATAGAGCAAAATAATTTATTTTCAGAGCCTCTGAAACCAACGAACTGGCGTTGCGAAGGAACGGGTGGAAAGCGTGTACTATCTACTTCTAACGAGAGTGGACCGTTCGTATGGAAGTGCTGTCGAGGGCAAAAACCGGCTGAAAAGTGCATAGCATGGACAAATTGAAACAGAATGTGATAAAAGAAGACGCTTTAAATCTTTATAAATAAATATTTCAACTGAGAGACAGACGCGCGGAGCATTCAGGACGGGTCACCCAGGGGACCGGCACGGTGTAATGGGGGATAGCATTGGCTGAAATCCCCAGCAAGGGGCCATAAATCACCTTGTTATTGCTTCATTAAATCATGAAAAATTTTATTAAAGAGGAAAGGGCGTTGTAGCTTAAGATTTCGCCTGCAGCGGAGCCGTGGGCCAGGTAAGCAGTGTTCCGATAGGTCGCGCAGCTGCATGACCCCACACAACCCTCCCCGCAACTCCTATCCGCAGCCACCTGAACAAAGATATCGGGCCGTCATATGGTTATAAAGTTGGTTTTTTTGAAAAAGCGCCATAGTTGAAGACACGTTTTTTTTTAGTTGTTTGCAGGTCTTAGTTACAGCCCAAAGCTCGGTCACGCCCAGTGAAGATGAGGTTGCACTCGTCTTTATTGCTCGTGCTGCCAGGTATATCCCTGGCAGCAGAAGTGGGCTCTCAGAGCTACGAAACTCTTGAGAGCAGCACTACCTACCAGGACGCTCAAGAGTCCACTGCTGCGGTGACGGAAAGCATGGATGCGGAGGGTTTCGGCCTTCCACACACCGAAGAGGGCTATGCTGAACACGTTAATGCCGAAGGTGACGAATCAGATCGTCCGGATTGGAGGAAGAAGCTCAGAAACAGGGGTCAATGTGATACGACCACAAGCAACACGTTCACAGTCTCTGGCTCTAGCGAGGAACAACTTGGTGAAACCGAGAAGGTAGCGGAAGGCGAGGAATACGAATCACAGGGATACGGACACGGAGACGGTAAGGCGGCACACTATACGGGAACTGAAATTTTCGGTTTCCCTCCCCCTGCTGTTCCACACGACCCTACACGAAGACGAATTTATCCAATTCCACCTACTCCTCAAAACCCTCAGTCTGGTATGCGTCGGTATCTTGCCACTGAGGATGCAGATGCCGAAGCTTACGAGGAAGAGCAGACTACTGAGCCTGCAGCTAGTCGCGAGTTGGGCAAGAAGAAGAAGGTCACGTACGTTGCTGAACCAGTGAAGATGGCACCTGCCCCAATCATGATGGCTGCGCCTACGAAGAAGGCTCCTCCGATGATCATTGAAGCTGCACCCGTCAAGAAGGGAAGATACCTCGCTGCTGAGGATGAGACTGAAGTGCAATTCGAAACAGAGCAGTTCGAGACTGAGACTGAACAATACGATTCTGCTGCTGAGCGTGGCTTGGGCAAGAAGAAGAAGGTTACTTACGTATCTCAGCCCATGAAGGTTGCTCCTCCTCCCCAGAAATACGTTGCCCCTACCAAGGCCCCTGCTCCCATTGTGATGGCAGCACCCACTAAGAAGGCTGCGCCTGTGATCATTGAAGCAGCTCCCACCAAGAAGGGAAGATACCTCGCTGCTGAGGATGAGACTGAAATGCACTTTGAAACTGAGCAGTTCGAAGCTGAACAGCACGAGAGTGCCACTGAGCGCGGTCTGGGCAAGAAGAAGAAGAAGGCTGTCTATGTTTCCCAGCCAGTCAAGATGGCGCCTCCTCCTGTTGTGATGGCAGCACCTACCAAGAAGGCCGCTCCTATGGTCGTTCAGGCTGCTCCTACAAAGGTAGCCCCTGCTCCTAGGGTTGTTCAGGCTGCCCCCACTAAGGCCCCTGCCCCTATGATCATTGAATCTGCTCCTACCAAGATGGCCCCTGCTCCTATGGTCATTGAGTCTGCTCCCACTAAGATGGCCCATGCTCCTATGGTCATTGAGTCTGCTCCTACTAAGATGGCCCCTGCTCCTATGGTCGTTGAAGCTGCTCATACAAAGATGGATCATGCTCCTATGGTCATTGAAGCTGCCCCCCACATGAAGGGAAGATACCTCGCTGCTGAGGATGAGGTCGAGATGCAGTTCGAAGCAGAGCAGTTCGAGAGTGAGACTGTACAGCACGCTACCGCTGCTGAGCGTGGCTTGGGCAAGAAGAAGAAGGTTGCCTATGTATCTCAGCCCATGAAGGTTGCTCCTCCTCCCCAGAAATACGTTGCCCCTACCAAGGCCCCTGCTCCCATTGTGATGGCAGCACCCACTAAGAAGGCTGCGCCTGTGATCATTGAAGCAGCTCCCACCAAGAAGGGAAGATACCTCGCTGCTGAGGATGAGGCCGAGATGCAGTTTGAAGCTGAACAGTTTGAAACTGAGCAGTACGACACCGCTGCTGAGCGTAGCTTGGGCAAGAAGAAGAAGGTTACTTACGTATCTCAGCCCATGAAGGTTGCTCCTCCTCCCCAGAAATACGTTGCCCCTACCAAGGCCCCTGCTCCCATTGTGATGGCAGCACCCACTAAGAAGGCTGCGCCTGTGATCATCGAAGCAGCTCCCACCAAGAAGGGAAGATACCTCGCTGCTGAGGATGAGGTCGAGATGCAGTTTGAATCTGAACACTTCGAGACTGAAGACTACGAAGCACCAAGTGAGCGTAGCTTGGGCAAGAAGAAGAAGGTCGCTTACGTTGCCGAACCTGTGAAGGTCGCACCCGCTCCAATCATGATGGCTGCGCCTACGAAGAAGGCTCCTCCGATGATCATTGAAGCTGCACCCGTCAAGAAGGGAAGATACCTCGCTGCTGAGGATGAGACTGAAATGCAGTTCGAAACAGAGCAGCTCGAGACTGAAGACTACGAAACACCTGCTCAACGCAGCTTGGGCAAGAAGAAGAAGGCCACATACGTTGCTGAACCTGTGAAGATGGCACCTGCCCCAATCATGATGGCTGCGCCGACAAAGAAAGCTGCTCCGATGATCATTGAAGCAGCTCCCGTGATCATTGAGGCCGCCCCCACCAAGAAGGGAAGATACCTCGCTGCTGAGGATGAGACTGAAGTGCAATTCGAAACAGAGCAGTTCGAGACTGAGACTGAACAATACGATTCTGCTGCTGAGCGTGGCTTGGGCAAGAAGAAGAAGGTTACTTACGTATCTCAGCCCATGAAGGTTGCTCCTCCTCCCCAGAAATACGTTGCCCCTACCAAGGCCCCTGCTCCCATTGTGATGGCAGCACCCACTAAGAAGGCTGCACCTGTGATCATTGAAGCTGCCCCCACCAAGAAGGGAAGATACCTCGCTGCTGAGGATGAGACTGAAATGCACTTTGAAGCCGAGCAGTTCGAAACTGAACAGCACGAGAGTGCCACCGAGCGCGGTTTAGGCAAGAAGAAGAAGAAGGCTGTCTATGTTTCTCAGCCAGTCAAGATGGCGCCTCCTCCTGTTGTGATGGCAGCACCTACCAAGAAGGCCGCTCCTATGGTCGTTCAGGCTGCTCCTACAAAGGTAGCCCCTGCTCCTAGGGTCGTTCAGGCTGCCCCCACTAAGGCCCCTGCCCCTATGATCATTGAATCTGCTCCTACCAAGATGGCCCCTGCTCCTATGGTCATTGAGTCTGCTCCCACTAAGATGGCCCATGCTCCTATGGTCATTGAGTCTGCTCCTACTAAGATGGCCCCTGCTCCTATGGTCGTTGAAGCTGCTCATACAAAGATGGATCATGCTCCTATGGTCATTGAAGCTGCCCCCCACGTGAAGGGAAGATACCTCGCTGCTGAGGATGAGGTCGAGATGCAGTTCGAAGCAGAGCAGTTCGAGAGTGAGACTGTACAGCACGCTACCGCTGCTGAGCGTGGCTTGGGCAAGAAGAAGAAGGTTGCCTATGTATCTCAGCCCATGAAGGTTGCTCCTCCTCCCCAGAAATACGTTGCCCCTACCAAGGCCCCTGCTCCGATTGTGATGGCAGCACCCACTAAGAAGGCTGCGCCTGTGATCATTGAAGCTGCCCCCACCAAGAAGGGAAGATACCTTGCTGCTGAGGATGAGACTGAAATGCACTTCGAAACCGAGCAGTTCGAAGCTGAACAGCACGAGAGTGCCACTGAGCGCGGTTTAGGCAAGAAGAAGAAGAAGGCTGCCTATGTTTCTCAGCCAGTCAAGATGGCGCCTCCTCCTGTTGTGATGGCAGCACCTACCAAGAAGGCCGCTCCTATGGTCGTTCAGGCTGCTCCTACAAAGGTAGCCCCTGCTCCTAGGGTTGTTCAGGCAGCCCCCACTAAGGCCCCTCCCCCTATGATCATTGAGTCTGCTCCTACCAAGATGGCCCCTGCTCCTATGGTCATTGAGTCTGCTCCCACTAAGATGGCCCACGCTCCTATGGTCATTGAGTCTGCTCCTACTAAGATGGCCCCTGCTCCTATGGTCATCGAGGCTGCTCCCCACATGAAGGGAAGGTACCTTGCCGCTGAATACGTTGATGCTGAGATGCACTAGGTAAATGATTGCTCTCCGTCCACTCTAAATCTGGTCAAGGAGGCCCTAGAAGGTTCAAGGCCGGAGTCTCGCCCCACTGAAGTTATTCCGCGTGGAGCCTCGGAATGCTGCTGCTGTAGAAGCGCGGTGCAGACAGCTGTGCGTTTCTCCTAAAACTGGAGAATTATGTGTTGCCAAATCGGTAGCAAAAGTGGCTGCGCCTCGTGCAGGTCGCAGCGGGAGCTCGTTATAACTCTCGGGAGCTTAAAGGTGGTTCAGCGTGCCAGCACTTGGGCTCTTTGTTCCGTGTTCATGAAAACTAGGGCGATTTCACATAAAGTGAATGAGCGGCCATTTTATTGCAAATACAGAATCTGGCAAGGTTGAAGAAATGCGCCCATTGCTACATTTAACATCTTCTGTAACTGCCTTGCAATTGAATAGTGCGGCGGTCTAAGCACGCCCAAAACGTATGCTTGTATGCTTCCTAACATGTATCGAGAGTTAACGCCTGCCGCTACTTTGTTTTGCTCCTGGGTCAGCTCACTGCAGCAAGTATTAGCCAGCGTTAAGCACAAAATCGTGTGGTAGCTTGGAATACAGCTTTCTCCAAAGAGTGCTTTGCCAAAAGGAACGCACACCCTCGGGGTAGCCGAAAGCTCAACTGAAATGCAAAGTTGAAGGCGCCAAAGCTCAAAGGTAGCTTGAAGGGTACGCTTTAAACTCAGAAGATTGGTTTCAGGTTGCTTCGAATCCAGGAAGTCATATTCCTGAGGGTCCACAGTTCAACCAAGAAAGCAAAATGATAAGGGCAGATAGATGAAATGTCTGAAAGACGCTATTCTACACACGCCCCTTAGAATAATGCAACTTCGAAAGTCCTCTTGCATCTTTTCGGTATGTTGGCTAAAGAGTGGCAAGAAACACCTAGGCCGGGAAGAAGCCACCAGCTCTGCAGGATGGTGGGAGGCTTGCCATTCTTGTTCTACTCGGATGACTAGTTTGAGCAGGCATGCACGTTAGAAACAGGGAGGAAAGTAGATTATCTTAGAGGGCCTGTCCTCCCTACTATGCTGGAACGCAAGGCGATCCACTTCGTAGCAGAGCGTTGCTGACTTAAGCAGCGTATGAAGTACGAAACCAGAGTTAATCAGCATCAAAAATCTTCCCTCCACTAACCGCAAGGCATCAACACCAGCTTGCCTGTGCACGATTCTTGCCTAAAAGCAAGTGCCCCTTGAGTCCACACTACAGGAGGATTCACACTAAAAGAAGCAGGCGTGAAAGTGTGAAAGGGGGGAGAAACCGTGGAATTTGCATCGAAGGTCCAACGGGTTAGAAACGTTAACGTATCCACCGCCACAATTGAGCCAATACACAGGCTACGCATATATTAGTAAATTGAATCTATATCTCTGCGTATGTGCGTTGAGTGCGAGCTCATGAGCTGACACTTTTCATCATACAAATGGAAGAAGGCGGGGCCTTACGGGGATTAATGAGGACCTTAACTACTGGCTCTGAAAGAAGCATACTACTGCACGCCAGCCCCTGCCCTTCACTTCGCAGGGTCACTTCGCCTCTAACGCTCTACTGAAAGTCCAGCTTTCCCCTTTCAAGTCTGCATATGCTTTGTTTACGTTGCATGCACCTTCTTGTGGGTACCAGTGGCCATGCTGGAAAGCGTGAAGGCATCGAGACAGCCACAAAGCCAGAAGAGAAGGAGAGTGGCGCCAGCTTAGCACAAGGAAAGCAGACCCAATCTCCTTGGCAGGTGCAGGACGGCGGGCTTATTCGTGTATCTGTGACCCGAGTTTTTGTTGCAAGCGCCGGTAATTTAGTAGATAGGGATTCCATCTTTTGTCTTGATGTTGAAACCCGAACCTCAGGCTACCCTTGCCTGTTTGTTTCAAACAAGACGCAGCGTCGCTGCTACCCTCATCTGCTTCCCTTCAAAGTACAAGATACGAAGGCGGACAGTATATGCAATTTCCGGTGATCTTGAAACAGCCTACAAAACTTGCATTCTGCCCACTTTTCGCACGGCGATTGCAAGGGCCCGTCCCTGGGCCGATGACAATTGTCTTAGTAAAATGCCCTGCTGCCTAGAAACCTTGAAACCATAAGTAACAGCTACTTAACTTATTTGACTCAGAACATTGGCGCTTAAAGGAGGAAGTTCATCCTTCTTTGCAGGTTCTAGCAATTGTTGCAACCGATGCAGGCTACGTCGACACGAAATCGGGGGGAGCGAAACAAACATATCTACGTATTATTCTAAAGGAATGATATTCTGAATTTCTATCTTTTGATTTTTATTAACTCTCTTTCTTTTATTAGAGCCAGAACTTCAAACGCGAAACCGTCTTCATCGGCGGTCGGCCGACTCGAGCAAACATTGACACTGGGGGTTGTGGGGGAAACAGGAAAAGTTGAACTTGGTTAAATTTGCTTGATTTCCTCTTTCTTATTCCTTTTCAAGTTTTCTTCTCCAACAGTGTGGTATTTTCAATGCCAAAACATGCGGCGAACACCCACCTGAACGTCAGCCGCCATCATCGGCTGCCTCGTTTCCGTACTTCTACTCGCCTTTGCTCCGTTGTTGGGAATGTTTCGGTGTTCACGAGTTGAAAAATGCAGACCCTTTTGGAGTCTTTGCTGCTCCTTAAGGAGAGCTGTCAGCGTGTGGCCGTACGCTGGCCTCAGCAGACCTGCAGCAGCGTCTCAGCCCTTAGCATGTTTTCCCCTTCATCAGCGCCGTTCCCTCCACCAAGATACGCCTGCCTCTTCCTCAGCTCTCCCCAGAGTGCCCAGAGAGCATGCATCAGACCCCCCTGCAGAGAGCAAGGCTGTTTCCGTTGACACGCCAACAGGCTCAGGCGTCCCGTGGCCTGCAGACATCCTGGAAAGGGCTCGCCGGGAGCTGTCAGCAGACAATTCTTCCAGCATTTCTTCACTGAAGGGTCATCTGGGGGGGGGCCCTCTCCGTGAGCCCAGTAGCTTCATCTCGCTGTCTGAATTTCAGCAGCAATTGCAGGCCAACGATGTACGAGCCTTGTGGCGCCGCGTCAAACGCGCCATATCCTGGCCGTTTACAGGCGCTGCAGCTGCAGCAGATGCTTCTTATGGGGCCCTAGACGGGGCCCCCAGGGGTACATATTCATCTCCAATCGTATACAGACGCTATGTTGACGGGATGACCGCAGCTCATCATTACCCGTCTCGTCTGCTTCCTCCCCACCAGGCAACGAAGCTCCCCCCCCTTTTCGTTGTTACTCCTTTTGACTTGCAGGAGGAGTCAAGGCAGTCTGTACAGACACAAGGGTTTAGGCTTAGAGGGAGGGTAGTTCACTCCCCCAGTCCTGGGAAGATGCTACCAAAGATATCGGTGGGTGTTAATCAGTTTCTCTCCCTTACACTTTTGCTGCAGGTCTGTAGAGATGTTTACCCCCTCTGTGATGCTACAGTGGACTGACCAGTGGTCCTTGTGTTGGGGCTTGCATGCGTGCAGCTGGTGGAGCGTTTGTATGGCCGCGTTTCGCTTCTTTTTCTCTTTGATGTGGGAGGACAGCATGCTCAGCTATCTGATATTGCTGCTTGGATGCGTCGTCTAGAGAGGGATAGTTCGTTTATTGCTTCAGTCTACGGCCCGGCCTTTGCAAACAATGCTGCTGGCTCTCCTGTTTCGGGTGTACCTGCTGCTGCTGCTGCTGCTGCTGCTGCTTCAGGGCTGCTGCAGCAGCTGCTTCCTGGCTGTGAATGGCGTACAGAGGAGATGGGCCCTCGCCTAGCTAGTGTACAGTATATTTGTATTGATCACGCTCCTTTCTGGCTGCGGTCTTTAGCTATCCGTAGCATGCAATCTTTGACGCCCTCATTTTGTTCGCTTTCCCCCTTCCACTCATTCCCGTTCCGCCTGCGCCGGGCAGCTCGCATGCAGGGGGGGGCCCCCGGGGCCCTCCAGGGCCCCATTGGGGGCCCCCAAGACACCCGCGAAGCCGCACTGCGTCTTCTGGCTGAGGAGTACGAATATCGTTGCGCGCTGCTTCGAAGACGTGCAGTTGATAATATTCTCTTTGGCGCTTTCTTAGGCTACAGCGGACGGTGGGGGCAGGAAGAGATAGATGCCTTCAAAAGGAAAGAAAGAGCAAAGTTTGTATCTCTTCTACTAGTAGACAAAGCCGCTAGAGTACGGTGGCATGCCACGGGCAGCCCCACAGAGGAGGCGGTGTCGCTGCTGCTGTGAGTAAAATAAAATATAGAGAAAGAAAGACAGAATGTGATGCAGCAATAAGAGAAGAAGTGCATATAAGTCAAACAAAGCAGAAACCTCATTCTATATATATATACCTCCCAATTGCTCACGCCGAAACCCTAAACCCTAAACCCTAAACCCTAAACCCTTGTTCCTTATGTCTCTACTTTATTCTCCATATTCCTCTTCTTTTGCTTACTTTGCTGTTTGATGCGCAGATCAGGCCTAAAGACCCTTCTTGCCGAGAACCCCAACGCTACCACCTGCATCCCCCATGTCCACGTGTAGCTGCTAGCAGCAGCAGCAGCTGCTGCAGCAGCCGCTACAGCAGCAGCAGCAGCTACGAGTGAAGTAAATACCAGCGCTACAAATACCGCCAAGCCTTGCAGCAGCAGCATGAACAGCAGCAGCAGCATCAACAGCAGCAGCAGCATGAACAGCAGCAGCAGCATCATCAACAGCAGCAGCAGCATCAACAGCAGCAGAGAAGCATGAAAGTCTATGCGTGATTGCCTCTCCCGTCTTCTCGGATGTGATGTTTTAGAGTTTCTGCAGAAACAGTCTCAATTAAAAGAAGCTATACAACAAACGCCACAGCAGCAAACAAAAAAGCAGCAGCAAATATTGCTGCTGCTGCTGAAGCGAATCAAATGACTGACTTGTCGGTTAACAGCCGAAAGCGCGATGCTGTGCTATGCTGTGCAAGTGCTGCTGCAGCAGCAGTCTACAGTTGCTGCAGCAGCAGCAGCAGCAGATGCTATTATATTCTGTCCCTCTGCGTACAAATGACGCCAGCAAATGCCTGCGGGCTGAAGACAGCGGTGTTTCAAACTTTTTAGCAGCAGAAGCAGCTGCTGCTGCAACAGCTGCTGCTGCTGCTGCAACAGCTGCTGCTGCTGCTGCAACAGCTGCTGCTGCTGCTGCAACAGCTGCTGCTGCTGCTGCAGCCGCAATGCATTGATACATTGCAGCACTGCATGCAGAACAGTTTCGTATTAAAACCTGAAGAAGGGGGCCAATACGAATAAACGCTGTGGGGTAGATCCTTCTGCCTCCATATGCCTCTAATATACTCTATGTTGCTGTCTGTATGACAGCAGGGGCAGATAGAAAGCCCGAAGAAAACCTAAACACTGTTCAACAACACAAGACAGCATCTTGAGTGCGATGCAGCAGCAGCGGCCACAGAAGACGACCTGCTGAAGAAGCTAACAGCTGCAGCAGCAGCAACATTATCCCAGCTGGGCTTTCCTTTCCGGTGGCTTCTCCCTTCATATCCGTACCAGCAGCAGCAGCAGCAGCAGCAGTTGCTGCTGCTGCTGCTGCTGATTCTGCTGTGGCAGTGCGTGCTGCAGGGGTTTGCAGCAATCGCAGCAGAGCCCGCATCAGCAGCTGCCTCTCCTCGTGGGCGCCCATGGCCACTAAGCTCTCAAAGACAGAAGATAGCGTCCCCCCATATCCTTCTAAAGCAGCAGCAACACATTCCCAATATGCCGCCTCTGCTTCTGCTGATCTGGCTGCTGTTGCTGATTCTGTTGTTGCTTCGGCTTCTGCTGCTCTGGCTGCTGCTGCTGCTTCTGTTGTTGCTTTGGCTTCTGCTGCTCTTGCTTCTGTTGTTGTTGCTGCTGCTGCTGGCAGCTGCTCCGCCTCTTCGGAGCCCTCAGATCGCTCTGGGGGGTCGCTGGCTCTTGCAGAGCTTCCAGGCGCTAGGCCAGGAGGTGCTGCAGCAGCAGCAGCATCGTCAGCAGCAGCAGCAGCAGCAGCTGGGGCAGCAGGATGCAGCTGCTGTGCTCCCTCTGTGCCTGCTTGGGGGGAACAAATGCTGTTGTCTGCAGCAGCAGCAGAAATACGGCCTGATACTGCAGCAGCAACTTGGGCAGTCTTGCCCCCGAGGCGCGCTGCGGTGGCACCCGCTGCAGCAGCATGCTGCAGCAGCAGCTGCAGCACAGGCTGAGCTGCAGCAGCAACACGTAGGGATAGCTGTAGACGGCGTGGGGCACCAGGAAAGATATACGACATGCACTGCTTAATACACTCCTCAGGATCGCAGCAGCAGCTGCTGCTGCCAGCAGCACCACAGCAGCAGTTCCCTTGTTGTTGTTGCTGCTGCTGCTGCTGCTGTTGCTGCCTCAACTGGGGAGATTTCTGAGGTGACCCTTCGTTGCTGCTGTTGCCGCTGCTGTCTGGATTTTGGGTCAGTAAAGATATAACATTCGGCGGGCCCCCGGCAGCAGCAGCAGCAGCAGCAGCAGCAAAAGCAGCTGATGCAGCAGCATGAGGCGCCCTAGCCTTTGCTGCTATGCTGCTGCCCCCCCGCTGCTGCTGCTGCTTCCGAACGGTTGGGGGGGATCGGCTTCCTCCCGGCAGGAACTCTACCAGGCTCCGCTGGGTCGACAAGGGGGATTTCCCGCTACCACCAGCAGCAGCAGCAGCAGCAACAGCAGCAGCAGCAGCAGCAGCAACTCCTGCTGCTGAACGTCTCCTTTTTCTGCTGCTGATTGAACCCTTGGTGCTGCTTTCGTTATTAGTCTCTGTTGTCTGTAGTACGCGCTGAACTCTGTTTATTATAGGGGTTTTCAAAAGAGGCGTTGAGGCCTGGCTTTCAGGTGTACGTACACCCCCGTGCTGCTGCTGCTCCGCCCGCAGCAGCGGGGTTCTGTGGGGAGTTCGGAGAGATCTCTGTGGGGTCTCCGGCTGCCGAAGGCAACCATGCAGACTCTCTACAGCTGCAGCAGCAACAGTGGCAGCAGCAGCAGCAACAGCAGTTGTGCTGCTGGGCCTTGTTCGTCCTGGTGCTGCCCTTATCGGTGTGGCTGCTCCCTTCTTGCTGCTGCTGCTGTCGCTGCTGTCGCTCGCAGTAATAAAACAGCATTCCATCGGCGGGGAAGATGCTTTGAGGGGTGTCGGCCTTGCTGCCTCCTGCTGCATGCGTTGCTGTTGCTGCTGCTCCTGCTGCTGCTCCTGCTGCTGCTCCTGCTGCTGCTCCTGTTGCTGTGAGGATAACTCATCCTGTGACTGCTGCACTGGATCTATGACAATACAACACGGCTCGAGCGTCTTGCTGCAGCTTTTGCTGCTGCTGCTGGCACCTTTGCTGGTGGTGGTGGTGGTGCTGCTGCTGGCGCCTTTGTTGGTGCTGCTGCTGCTGCTGCTGCTGCTGTTCTTGAAGGCGGCATCTAAGATGCTGCGTTGAAGATGCTCCTGCTGCCGCCGCAGCGCCTCTTCCTGCTGCTCTGTCCGCAGCTGCTGCAGCACGAGTGTGATGCCGCGGTAGTCTTCCAGTGGACATACACTGCAAGCAGTTAAACAGCCACATGATCAGGGGGCCCCACAATTCTGTGCAGATCTGAATGAGGCAGCAACACTGCCGCCTTCATGGCAGCAGCAGCAGCAGCAGCAGCAAGAAGGGCAATAGCAGCGGCAACAGAGAAAAGAACAGCAAAAACGGCAGCAGTACAGCAGCAGCAGCAGCAGCAGCAGCAGCAACACACTCGCTGAGATTCTCTCTCCATAGCGCCTGAAGCTCCTCGTACAAATCTTCTGATGACTGCACACCTAATGCAACGCCTTTATTCTTGTTGTTGTTGCTGCTGCTGCTGCTGCTGCTGTTGCTTCTGTTGCCTCCAATGACACGGGAGGCCCTGGCCGAATCACACACTCCGCACCCCAGAAACTTGGTGGTTTTAACGGGGGCTCCTGGTTGTCTGTACAGCAGCTGCAGCAGCAGCAGCAGCAGCAGCAACAGCAGCAGCAAAGGCAGCATCGATACAGCATACACACAAACACAGACTCTCAGCCCCAAGATCTGAAGACACCCATATATTCCTCCTCATCTTTCTGTGCATATTCAGGGGTCTAGGGTTTAGGGTTTAGGGTTAGGGTTTAGGGTTTAGGGTTTCTTGCTTGCCCTTGCGGATATTTTTGCGGTGTATAGACAGCTGGCTTTTAGTCTCTTCTCGCCTTCTGCTGCAATTTGTTTAAGGAGACAAAGAAGGTCTGATTGCTGCTGCAGACGAATGCCCCAATTCACAGAAATACTCAGAGAACCCTTCGACGGCAAACTGCTGGTTGCTGCTGCTGCAGCAGGAGAGGCAGCAGCTGCTGCTGCACCTGTTGCTGCTGCTCCAGCAGCAGCAGCAGCAGCAGCAACAGGAGCACCAGGGAGAGGAGGAGGAGGAGGGCGAACGTCTACTCCGTGGCAGAGCCACCACAGCTGTGCACCCCTCTTGCGGCCTGCATGCAAACAGCAGCAGCAGCAGCAGCAGCAGCAGCACAGCACAGCAGCAGCACAGCAGCAGCATTTGACTTAAACATCCTTGCTGCACTTGCTTCTTCTCAACTCTGTCTCTCTCTCTCGTGGGGCTCAACAAAGTGGAGGCCTACCCAGGGCAGCCTGCAGCAGCTGCAGCGACTCCTCGCTCTTCATCTGAACGTCCCAGCATGTCTTTGGTGCTGCTGCTGCTGCTGCTGCAGCAGCAGCAACTTTGGACGCTACCGCAGGCCCCACACCTGGAAGCGCACGTAGCCGTAGCGGCCCCACAAATGCTGCTGCATGCGCTGCCCCAGCCCTCACCACACAGACTCCCTCTCGCTGCACTACAGCTGCTTCTGCTGCTGCTGCTACTGCTGCTGCTGCTGCTGCTTTGCGCTTCTTTGGAGCTGACGCCCCCGCAGCAGTAGCAGCAGCAGCAGCAGCAGCAGACGGTTTTGCTGCTGCAGTCGCGAGCTTTGCTAAGAGACAGTTGCTGCCTGCCCCAACGGAGACAGTACAACCAGTTATTTGTATTATTGCCTCCCTCAAAGCCACACAAACATCTGCAACAATCTCCGCCTCATCCACCTTGCTCGTTGTGCTGCTGCTGCTATTGCTGCTGCTGCTGCTGTTGCTGCTGCTGTTGCTGCTGTTGCTGCTGCTGCTGCACGGCTGCTCAGGGAATACCTCCTGAGGCTGCAGCGGGAAGCAGATTTGAATGAACGTCTGCGGCGCAGACAATCACATTACGCAAACCCACGCCCCTGCGGACAAGCCCTTGTTGCTGTTGCTGCTGCTGCTGTTGCTGTTGCTGCTGCTGCTGTTGCTGCTGCTGCTGTTGCTGCTGCTGCTGCTGTATCTGGTTTTTCTATTACAGCATTAACTGTGTATGAGGGCCTATTAGGGTTTATGAATGCGTATGAGTGTTTATGAGTGCGTCGGAGGGTTTTCTATGGTTTACGAGGGTTTAATATATTTGTATATATAAAGACAAACTAGGGTTTATGAACATGTACTAGGGTTTATAAGGGTTTATATGGATTTATTAGGGTTTCTACGGGGGTTATAAGGCTGCCCTGAGGCATACAAACTCTAATTAGGGTTTTGTAGGGTATATACGTGTTCATGAGGGTTTAGTTTGGTGGGGCTTATCAAATATAACAGGGTTTAAGACAAGGGTTTTCTTAAGTTGTTTCTTGGGGTTTACAAACACACTGTAGGGTTTATATAGGGTTTACAAAGGTTTATGAGGGTTTGATAGGGTTTCTAAGCGTTTGCGGGGGTTTGTTAGGGTTTACAAGGGTTTATGGGGGTTTCCTAGGGTTTATAAGGGTTTATGGGGGTTTGCTGGGGTTTATGAGGGTTTGCTAGGGTTTGGTAGGGTATGGTAGGGTTTGGTAGGGTTTATGAGGGTTTGGTAGGGTTTGGTGGGGTTTATGAGGGTTTGCTAGGGTATAGTAGGGTTAAGTAGGGTTTACTAGGGTTTATGAGGGTTTGGTAGGGTTTCTAACATATCTACCTCATCACAGGATAAAGGTGCGAGTCTATGGGAGAGCCCCACAGCAGCAGCAAAAAGGCCTGAGCTTGCTGCTTCTATTCCAGCAAAATCATACGGCAGCAGCAGCAGCGACGGACAGAGCTGGAGAGCAGATCGAAGCCACATCCCCTTAGAAACCCCATGAGATCGAGCCACGTAGTTGCAGCTAGCTATCTCAGAGGTGCCCCCTCCACCTCCTCCTGCTGCTCCTCCTCCTCCTCCTCCTGCTGCTCCTGCTGCTGCTGCTGCTGCACCTGCTGCTGCTGCTGCTGCTGCTGCTCAGACAACACAAACACTCATCCATACAAACACACTCACCCCACAACCCACGATGCAAAAGAAACAGAACTTGTTAAAGAACGAACATTAAGTACTCGTACAGCCAGCAGCAGCAGCTTGCACCGCTGCTGCTGCTGCTGCTGCTGCTGCTGCAAGCAGCAGCAGCAGCAAGTGGCGGCACCAGCAGCAAAGGCAGCTGCAGCAGCAGATACTACGAGAGCACGCATGGGCAGCAGCTGCAGCAACAACTTACATGAAGAGGCTCCTCCGCCTCCGCGTGAGTGGCAAACAGCAACCTGCAGCAGCAGCAGCAACAGCAGCAGCAACAGCAGCAGCAGCAACACCAGCAGCACTAGCAGCATGAACCGCAGCGCTAGCTCCAAGTGCTTCAGAACTGTTAGAAGGGGTGGCTTAGACGCAGTGGCTGCATTATTGGGAAGCAATACAGCAACAGCAGCAACAGCAGCAGCAACAGCAGCAGCAACAGCAGCAGCAACAGCAGCAGCAACAGTAGCAGCAGCAGCAGCAGCGGGTCTTCACCGGTTTGTCTTTCAGGTGAGGATGTTTGAGGAGGGCCACAGAGACGAAGAAAGCATCGAAGTCAACATGTATAATCCATCTGCCTGCTGCTGCTGCATACACTGCTGCAGCACCAGCCAGTGTTCCTCCTGCTGCTGCTGCTGTTGCTGCTGCTGCTGCTGTTGCTGTTGCTGTTGTTGTTGCTGTTGGAGCTGCTGGATTAGAAGGCAGCAGCCGCAGCGGGGAATGAGCAGCAGCAGCAGCAGCAGCCACATCACTATCGTGAGGCAGAGTTAAGTTAAGCGGCAGCAGCAGAGGCTGCAGCGACTTGCTCTCTACCGATGCATCCCTCCAAGGAAGCACAATCTGCTGTCGCCTGCTGCTGCTGCTGCTGCTGCTGCTGCTGTTGCTGCTGCTGCTGCTGCTGCTGAGGAGACGAGTGAGCATTGCTGCACAGCGGTTCTGCCAAACACCAATGAAGTGGAGACGAGAGTTTTCAAAAAAAGAAGAAACAAAGTCTGGCTGTCTGCAGTCTATTACTCCCCTCCTCCCTACAGACACTGTTGCTGCTGCTGCTGTTGCTGCTGCTGCTGCTGCTGTTGCTGTTGTTGTTGCTGCTGCTGTTGCTGTTGCTGCTGTTGCTGCTCCTGTTCTTGTTGTTGCTGTTGCTGCTGCTGCTGCTCCTCCTGCCTGTGCAACTTTCTTTTGTTCTGCTTGCTGGCAGGTGGCAAGTGCTGCTGTTGCCCTCGTAATGCTGACTGCTGCTGCTGCTGCTGTTGCTGCTGGTGCTGCTCCTGCTGTTGCTGCTGGTGCTGCTGCTGCTGTTGCTGCTGCTGCTGCTGCTGTTGCTGCTGCTGCTGCTGCTGTTGCTGCTGCTGCTGTGCTTTCACCTGTCGCTGAAGGGCTGTCCACAGCAAAAACTGGAGATTCTGCTGCAGCAGCTGCTGCAGCAGCAGCTGCAGCAGCAGCACCAGCTGCAGCTCCAGCATTGGCTGCTGATAGTCTTTCTGCTGCTCTCTCAGTTATATTTGTTGTGGCAGTATCCTCTACAGCAGGAGCAGCAGGTGCTGCTGCTGCTGCTGCTGCTGCTGTCAGAGTAGAGACTGCAGCAATGCAAGGATAAGCAGACCCGACTGCCCGCCTTTTGTTTGAGTTGAGCTCTTCCTCTTCTTGCTGTTGTTCTTGTTGCTGCTGCTGCTGCTGCTGCTGCGGTTGCCATTGCTGTTGCTGCTGCTGATGCTGCTGTTGCTGTTCCTGTTGTTGTTCCTGCTGCTGTTGCTGCTGTTGCTGCTGTTGCTGCTGTTGCTGCTGTAGCTCGCTTCTGGAGCTCAGGTCTGTTGTGTCGTCATCCACTTGAATAACAGCAGCACACGGCACACACGGTCCTGTTTCTGCTGCTGCAGCAGCAGCAGCAGCAGCTGCTGCTGCTGCTGTTGCTGCAGCAGCTGCATGCGGTGTGGAATCCTTCCGAGTATTGTTTCGCTCTTGCAGCGATAGCGGGCGCCCAGCTGCTGCCGGACTGGGGCCCCCCTGCAGCAGACGGGGGCCCCTCCCCCCTGCTGCTGCTGCTGCTGCTGCTGGGGTCCCCCTTGCTGCTGTTGGGGGCCCCGCTGCTGCTGCAGGGGCCCCCCCTGCTGCTGCAGGGGCCCCCCACCGGTGCAGCAGCGGCTGAGCAACAAGCTGTAGGCCATTAGGTTTAAAGAGAGAAGGAGATAGAAGCCTTCCAGCAGCAATCGAAGAGAAAACCCAACAACATCGAACTACAACATAACTACGAGCTACTCCTCCTCTGTCTCTGCAGCAATACAAACAGCAGCAGCAGCAGCAGCAGCAACAGCAGCAACAGCAGCAGCAGCAGCAGCTAATGATCAGACGGAAAATCCGCGGCTTTACTTACGTAGTGAAGCAAATACAAAGACAATGTAAGCTCAGCTACAGCAGCAGCAACAGCAGCAACAGCAGCAGCAGCACTAACAGCAGAAGCACCCCCTGCAGCAGCATTAAGAGCAGGAGATGGCAGAAGAACAGCAGCAGCAGCAGCAGCAGCAGCAACAAACGGAACAGGAGCAACGGCCAAAGCACCACCAACAGCAGCACCAGCAACAAAAACAGCAGCACGAACACCAGCAACAGCAGCACAGCCATCAGCAGCAGCACCATTATTAACAGCAGCAACAGCATCCCCCTTAGGGTATATACATACACATATGCATATATACATATGCATATATACATATATATATATATATATATATATATATATATATATATATATATATATATATATATAAACAAACATCCTTCTCTTACCTAAGTTTTCTCCACTTTTGATTTCCAACAGCGATATTATCTACAAGGATATGTGTGACTCCTCTCCCCACTGTCAGAGAGATATGTCCCCCATGAGCTACTAAAACCCTCTTCAACTGAACTGCCTCTATCACTGCAGATACACCCGGGGGGCCCCCAGAGAGGGGGCCCCCAGAGGAGGGGCCCCCAGAGGGGGGCCCCCCAGAGAGGGGGCCCCCAGAGGGGGGGCCCCCAGAGGGGGGCCCCCCAGAGAGGGGGCCCCCAGAGGGGGGGCCCCCAGAGGGTACTATGCTGGAATAGCCTGTAGATATCAGCTCAGCACCTTCGAGTCGCTGCAAGCCATCGATATAAAATGTCAGAGAAGAAAATAGAGAAGAAGGTTTAAGAATATACTTATCCCACCAAGAAGACTCCCCACTGCTGCTGCTGCTGTTGCTGCTGCTGCTGCTGCTGCTGCTGTTGCTGCTGCTGCTGCTGCTGCCGGTTTGGCGAGCTCGCTCAGAGGCAAGGGACCTCTGCAGCTGCTGCTGTACCTTGTGTGTCTTTGCCTGAATATATTCACCCCAGCCACTAAAACTACTCCCTCCGAACATCTGCTGCTGCTGCAGCAATTACTGCTGCAGCAGCTGCTCTTAGCAGATGCTGCTGCTGCGCCCACTGCTGCTGCTGCTGCTGCTGCTGTTGGTGGTTGGTGGTGGTGCTAGGGAGCAGCACAGAAGGCCGGGTTTGCTGCGGTTGCTGTCGGAGCTGCTGCAGCTACACAAGAGCAGTTAAGGGTCCCTCACAACTATTAAATAAGCATAGAAAACCCCCTATATTCAGTTCAGGTGTATATACACCGTAGCAGCAAGGACAAGGGCTTCGCAGCAAGTCTCAGCTAGTGTGCCTCTAGCCGCTGCTGCCTGTTGAAGGCTGTTTGTTGGTGTTTTCTCTATTTACATCTTTTAATCTACTTATAAATAAAATAATTAATTAAATAATTTGTTGTTTTATTAAATAAACAGAAGCCAAGAACAGCAGCAGCTGCTGCAGCTCAGCAGCGTTGTCTGACTGAGAGGGGCCCCAGGGTCCTACACGGGGGTCCTAGCGGCGGGGGCTGTTGCCTTCTTGTAGGTCTAAATTAATGAATAAATTTAATATTTATTGTTTTATTTTTGTTTTTTATTAGATTTGTTATCTCAACAGCTTTATAAAGAGGTAATCGGGGCTCGCATACTCCCCTCAGCAGCGGTGGGGGGCCCCAACAATCTTCCTTCCTACACTCGAGAGGGCCTTCTGCTGCTGCTGCTGCTGCTGCAGCAGCAAGATACGTTCAAGTAGTATTATAATACAAACCTCGGTGACAGCAGCAGCAATTGCCTAACCGAGAGCAGCAAACAACAGCAGCAAAGGCATCAGTAAAACAGCCAGCGGCGCTTCGGGTGTTGGGGGGAGACCGTAGCAACAGCAGCAACAGCAGCAGCAGCAGAAACAGCAACAGCAACAGCAACAGCAACAGCAGCAACAGCAGCAGCAGCAGGGTGTGTAGCTGCGCATAATGGTAGCATCATCAGACTCCTTCCATGGCGATAGGGGCCCCCCGTCCACTTCGGGGGGCCCCCATCGCCATCGGGGGGGGGGCCCCAAACACAAGGGGGGGGCCCCCAGACACAGGGGCCCCCCGAGACACAAGGGGGGCCCCCGACGCAAGGAGGGGGGCCCCGTCCCCTTGAAGCTGCGGCAGCGAGAGAAGCAGGAGATAGCAGAACTGCAGCAGCGAATCCTTCTTGAGATGCCTCCTCCAGGAGGGAAGTGGAAGCCTCCTTCTTTAGCAGCTATCGAGCAGCAGCAGCAGCAGCAGCAGCAGCAGGAAGCATCTGGCTCATCTAGCAGCAGCAGCAGCACCACCACCAACCCCACCAGCAGCAGCAGCAGCAGCAGCAGCAGCAGCAGTACTACGACGAAGCGAGGTGTCCTAACGGATTTGATGTTTAGTGATTTGCCTCTGTCTTCATTAACACAGAAAGGATTAGATGCATGCAGTTTTAAAAGACTTACTGAGATCCAAGCTTCAGTTATCCCGCATGCATTGGCTGGGAGAGATGTTAAGGCACAAGCAAAGACGGGAAGTGGAAAGACACTCGCATTCGTTATACCTGTAATAAAAAACACCGAGACAATCATGCTGCTGCTGCTGTTGCTGCTGCTGCTGCTGCTGCTGCTGCTGGTGCTGCTGCTGCTGTTGTTGCTGCTGCTGCTGCTGTTGTTGCTGCTGTTGTTGCTGCTGTTGTTGTTGTTTGTTGTTTGTTGTTTGTTGTTTGTTGTTTTTGTTGCTGTTGCCTGTGCTGTTGCGGCTACGTGTGCTGCTGATGTGTGTGTTGGGGGTGGGGTTGGAGAGTGGGTGGAGATACAGTGGGGATGCTAGCTGCTGCTGCTCCTTTTGCTGCTGCTGCTGCTGCTCCTTGTGTTGCTGCTGCATGGGTTGCTGCTGCTGCTACTGCTCCTTATGTTGCTGCTGGTGCTCCTTTTGCTGCTGCTGCTGCTGCTGCTCCTTGTGTTGCTGCTGCATGCGTCGCTGTTGCTGCTGCTGCTGCTGCTTATGTTGCTGTTGCATGCGTCGGTGCTGCTGCTGCTGCTGCTGCTGCTGCTTTGTGTGTGTGTTTGAAGATATTAGAGAAGCTGTATCGAGAGGAGATAAGTGGTATGGATGGGACGGCAGCAGTTGTCTTAACACCGACGAGGGAACTGGCTGTTCAGATATTTGATGTATTTAAAGCTGTGGGGCAGTAAGACATCACCCTGATCCTGCTGCTGCTGCTCCTGCTGCTGCTGCTGCTGCTCCTGCTGCTGCTCCTGCTGCTGCTACATGCGGTGCTGGTGCTGGTGGTGGTGGTGGTGGTGGTGGTGGTGGTGGGGATGCAGGGGATGCTGCTGCTGATGATGATGCGTGTGCTGTTGCTGCTGCTACTGCTGCTGCATGGGTTGCTGTTGCTGCTGTTGTCGCCGGTCCTGCATGTGCTGCTGCCTGCTGCCTGTGCTGCTGTTGCTGCTGCTGCTGCTGTTGCTGCTGCTGCTGCAGGTATCACGAGATGTCGATAGGATGTCTGATAGGAGGTAAAGACGTTCAAGCTGAAGCAGAAAGATTAGCGCAATTAAATATTATTGTTGCTTCTCCCGGCCGTTTGCTGCAGCATATGGATGAATCTCCGATGTGGGACGCCAGCAGATTAATGATATTAGGTTAGGTTGATGCTGCTGCTGCTGCTCTTGTTGTTGTTGTTGTTGCTGCTGCTGCTGTTGCTGCTGCTGGGGGGGTGCTGCTGCTGCTGCTGCTGCTGTTGGTGCTGCTGCTGATGATGCTCGAGCATTCCGTTTCCCGGCCTCGAACACAGACGTGCAGGTGTTCTTACGACCTGCTGCTGCTGCTGCTGCTGCTGCTGCTGCTGCTGCTGTTGCCTCCTGTATGCAGCAGCAGCAGCAGCAGCAGCAGGAGCGACAGCAGCAGCTGTAGGAAGCGAGAGGTGCTTCTTCTGTCTGCTGCTGCCTGGGGGGGGGGGTTTGTGAAGCCCTATTTCTTGTTTTTCTTTGTGTTTTGTTGGCGTAATGATTCTCTGTCTCCTTTGTTTCTTTTGTTTGTCTCTGTCTCTGTTTGTATTCTTCTCCGTCTCTCTCTCTCTCTCTCTGTCTCTCTCTCTCTCTGTCTCTGTCTCTGTCTCCTTAGTTTAATTGTTTTGTTTGTCTGTTGTCTGCTGCAGCAGCGATCGTCTGTGTTTATTTATATGTGTATGTTTCTTGTATGTTAATAAATATACTGTCTCCTTTATGTGCAGCAGCAAGAGAAGGAGACAGTGTATGTCTCCTTCTTCATATATACTGAAATCTTTTGTTTATCTTCTGTCTCCTTATGCAGCAATACATATACTGTCTCCTTTATGTGCAGCAGCAAGAGAAGGAGACAGTGTATGTCTCCTTCTTCATATATACTGAAATCTTTTGTTTATCTTCTGTCTCCTTATGCAGCAATAGATGAAGCAGATCGTCTCTTAGATTTGGGGTTTGTGGAGACAGTCAAATCCATTGTCTCTTCTTTCCCCTCCTCTCGTCAGACGTTACTCTTCTCTGCAACATTAAACAGTGCTGTTCATAGACTCGGTTTGCTGCTCTGCAGCAGCAGCAGCAGCATCAGCAGCAGCAGCAGCAGCAGCAGCAGCAAACCCGAGGCTATCTGCACAGACAGCCCTCAGCAGCAGCAGCAGCGACAGCAGCTACTAAAACAAACATACATGGTCCTGCATGCAAAGCATAAGACGTCAGCTCTCTTTTCTATTCTTCGTTCTCAGTGTAAGAAAAAAATTATTGTATTCGTCTCATCTTGTAAACAAACTAAATTCATACATGATGCCTTCAAACTCTTAAAACCAGGTACGTACATCGATGCTCCTGCTGCTGCTGCTGCTGAGGCTGCTGCTGAGGCTGCTGAGGCTGCTGCTGCAGAGGCTGTTGCTGCTGCTGCTGAGGCTGCTGCTGCAGAGGCTGTTGCTGCTGAGGCTGCAGAGGGTGCTGCTGCTGCTGCAGAGGCTGCTGCTGCAGAGGTTGCTGCTGCAGAGGTTGCTGCTGCAGAGTCTGCTGCTGCAGAGGCTGCTGCTGCTGCTGCTGCTGCAGAGGCTGGTGCTGCAGATGATGCTGCGGTTGTGAATCTCTGTTTCTGTGGTGCTTCTGTTGCTTTGCTGTTGCTGGTGCTGCTGCTTCTGTTGTTGCTTCTGCTGCTGTACACTGGGAGTTGTATATTTATTTGCTTTGGGTGTCTGTCTCTGTTTTCGGGTGTCTGTCTCCTTTCTGCAACACAGCAGCAGATAAGCCACGGACTCATAGACGAGCGTCACGGGGATATCTTTCGTTTCTCTTTTTGATTAATATTTTCCCTGCATTTGTCTCTGTCCCTGTTGCTGCTGCTGCTGCTGTTGCTGCTGCTGCTGTTGCTGCTGCTGCTGCTGCTGTTGCTGCTGCTGCAGGTTTGTCTCTGCTGCACCTACACGGGCGTCAGAAGCAGCAGAAACGTCTCGAAGTCTTTCAGGATTTTGTTTCTCGCACATCTCCGTGCTGTCTCATCAGTACAGATTTGGCAGCCCGAGGCATCGACTTTGTGGTGCAGTCACAGGGTCCCCGGGGATCGAGATCCAGATCGGGATCGGGATCGGGATCGGGATCGAGTGTGGGGTCGGGATCGGGTGTGGGGCCGGGGATCGACGAGGGAAATTCAGCTGTAGATCTGGTGATCCAGTTCGACTGTCCAGACAGCGTAGAGACGCACATACACCGCGTAGGAAGGACAGCTCGTCTTACTCGTAAAGGACAAGCAGTGCTGCTGCTGCTGCCTTCTGAAGTTGCATTTATTGAACAGCTTAAGGCTAGAGGAGTAAGGAAAGTAGCTCCCTATACACCCCAAAATAACACCTCCACCTGTCTGTACACCCCACACGAAAACACCTTCACAAAATGCTGTCTTACCTTCAAGCGTCGCCCCTCAAGACGCTGTTGCTGCTGCTTCGGCGGTTATTGCTGTTGCTGCTGCTGCTGCTGCTCCTGTTAATGTTGATTGCTGCTGCGTTGGCGGTTAGGCTTCTGCAGCTAAAGGCAGAAGCTGCTGAGTTGTGATTGAGGGTTCGAATAGACAGGCAGCGATATAGGGATAACGTTGAAACCCTAAACCCTAAACCCTAAACCCTAAACCCTAAACCCTTGATTTGCTGCATGTGTCTTGTGTTCTTCTCAGATAGACATCCAACGAACTAACATAAACCCTAAACGCGCAATACGAATAGAAAGCAAACTACAGGCTCTCCTCGCTGCTGAGTACGTTAATTCTAGGGTTTAGGGTTTAGGGTTTAGGGTTTAGGGTTTAGGGTTTAGGGTTTAGCGAGGGATGCTTGCAGCCGGAAGCAGTTGATCTACTGCAGCAGGAGCAACAGCAGCAGCTGCTGCTGCTGCCTCTGCTGTTGTTTGGCGTTTCTTGTGGTTGTCATTACATTCGTTGCTGCTGCTGCTGTCTTTGCTGCTGCTGCATCTCCTGCTGCTGCTCCTGCTGTTGCTGCTGCTGCTGCTGCATCTCCTGCTGCTGCTCCTGCTGCTGCTGCTGTTGCTGCTGTTGCTGCTGCTGCTTCTGCTGCAGTTCTTCTTTGAAATCACTCGCCCAGAAGGCTGTTTCTTCTTACCTGCGTTGTTTGTCTGTGATGACGAATAAGAAAGTTTTTAATCTGAAAGAGTTAGATCTGCAGCAACTCGCTTTGTGCTACGGTCTTTCTATTGCTCCCTCCATAGAACATCTAACGCTGGCAGACACACAGCAGCAGCAGCAGCAGCAGCAGCAGCAGCAGCAGCAACAGCAGCAGCAGCAGCAGGAAGGAGAGGAAGACAGCACACCCGCCTTCAGCGGAGGAGCTGTTGCTAGCGGAGAAAACAAGAAAAAGAATATGTCGAAGTTAGCACGATTAAAAGTATGCCTTCATGTGCTGACCCAGCAGCAGCAACGATTGCTGCTGCTGCTGTTGCTGCTGCTGCTGCTGTTGCTGCTGCTGCTGTTGCTGCTGCTGCTGTTGCTGCTGCTGCTGCTGTTGCTGCTGCTGTTGCTGCTGTTGCTGTCGTTGTTGCTGCTGCTGCTGCATATATATTCCTTAGTTTACCTTGGAGAGGATGCATCTTTGGCTGCTACTCTCTGAGCGCCTTAGGAACAAATCCGCGCGAAGAAGCTGTTGAAGCAGCAGCAGCGAGAACAGCAGCGGCAGCAGCAGCAGCAGCAGCAAGAAAAGCAGGAGGAGCAGGAGACGCAAGCAAGGGAAGACCAGGAAGTCGGGACGAGCTCGAAGCAAGACAAAGCCAAGCAGCAGCAAGCACTCAGCAGCAGCAGCAGCAGCAGCAGCAGCACGGCAGACCACGAGGGCGAGGACTTCCTGGTGTTGAAGCAGCAAGAGACAGAATCTCCAGAAGACTCAGCGAAAGTTAGAAATCAAAAGCTGCAGGAGCTGCTGCTAACAAAACCCGGTATACGCTGCATGCTTTGCTGCTGCTGCTGGTTTTGCTGCTGCTGCTGGTTTTGCTGCTGCTGCTGGTTTTGCTGCTGCTGCTGCTGGTTTTGCTGCTGCTTGTTGTGCTGCTGCTGCTTGTTGTGCTGCTGCTTGTTGTGCTGCTGCTGCTTGTTGTGCTGCTGCTGCGTGTCTTGCTGCTGCTTTCCTGTCCTTGCAGCAGTCAGCCTCTGATTCTTATGTATATCTTTGTTTGTATTTTTCTCTGTCTCTTTGTATTTTGTTCTTATGTTTGTATTGTATTTGCTCTGTTCTTTAACTGTGTTTCTCTCCTCATTGTGGTGTATATACACCTGCTGCTGCTGCTGTGCTGCTGCTGTGCTGCTGCTGCAGCATATCGCCGAGAACGGCTGCAATTCAGGGCTGACGGCACCGCCAAAGTAAAGGGCTTAGCTGCTGCTTCAACTAACTCTCACATAATGTTTGATGAAGAAGAGGAGACAGACGCAGAGGAGACAGCTACGCACGACAGCCCCACAACCAGCAGCAGCAGCAGCAGCAGCAGCAGCAATAAGGCGACGCGCGAGCTGCGGGAGGCGTTTCTGCAGCAGATGCGAGCGAAGATGGAGTCTGTACACCTCAGCGACAAGGTAAGAATAGACAAATACAGAGACAGAGAGACAGAGGAAGAGACAGAGACAGAGACAGAGACAGAGAGAAGAACCTGAAGACAGTTAATAAACAACGAAAGATACAAAAGGAGAAGCAGCAGAATATACAGAGATACACAGAGGAGCCCTTCTAGCGCATGCAGAATGCATGCAATGTGTGTTTGGGGCTGGTTCTGTGTCTTGTGTCTTGATGTGTAAAACACAAATAGATGAGAGCCACCATCATCATTTTATTAGCAGCAATAGCAGCAACAACAGCAGCAATAGCAGCAGCAGCAGCAGCAGCAGCACAAGGAGAAGACGTTCTCTGTCTCTCTACATGTATCTTCTGCAGGCCAGAGACCGCGAAAGAGTTAAAGACAGACATTTGAAGAAGAGGAGGAAAGAAAGAAAATCTAGACAAGCTGAAGCAGCAGGTAGGGTTATTGCTGCTGCTGCTATTGCTGCTACTATTGCTGCTGATGATGCTGACTGTACTGCTGCTGCTGCTGTAGCTGCTACTGCTGCTGTGGCTGCTACTGCTGCTGTTGCTGCTGCTGCGGGCTTGTGTGCAGGCGGGGCTGTCACTGTGTTGGACGCCGAGAGCAACAACAGCAGCAGCAACGAGGAGGAGGAGGCATCAGATAGAAGCTTAAGTCAAGATGAGGGGGGCTTTGAAGAGAAGAGCAGCAGGAAGAAGGGGAAATTAACAAAGAGACAGAAAACAGATAATTTATCTGTGACAGAGCTCGAAAGACTCGCACTTGAGGGAGCAGCAGCCCCCTAAATGTATGGATTTGATCTACAATAGAGTTTACAGGTAGATATATAACTACCTGTTATTCAGGTGTATGTCTGCTGCATTCAGGTGTATATGCACGTTGCGTGTGTGTGCGTGTGTGCATGCAAGCAAACAGGATGAGGATGCATGCATGCATGCATGCATGCATGGAAGTACATGCATTTCCTCTTGACTCAAGAGGGGGCTGTGGCTGTTGTTGGGTTTCGTGTTTAATTTGAATAAAAAGACAGCTTTCATTTCTCCTTCTAGCGTTGGCTCTGCTCAGACTTTAGGGTTTCAACACTGCTGCTCTTTCAGCCCCATTTGCATGCAAGAATAACAGCAAATACTCTCCTCAGACAGACCCTGACAGTGAAGAAGTCTGATGCTTTCTATAAACTTGTAGCCTAAGTGTTGCTGCTCTACTCTAGCGTATGATTCTACTACACTAAACACAGGCGTAGGCTACACAGCAGCTGCTAAGGTAGCTTGCTGTTGAGGTAGCAGGAGGCGAAGCCACACGAAATAATTAACTATCACACCGCACATGATGGTTAAACAGGGATATTCCTGATTTTTTTCTGATGATTTCGCTGCAATTTAATGCAGACATCAACAGAGCAAGTGCCATACAAGCAGGATGCAGATGTGCGCGGCTTCCTGCGTGAGATAGCTGCCTTTTGTGCTAAATATCAATATTTATTTTTAAAGAATTGTAATTACAAACACATTAAAATTGATTTGTAAGCTAATGCAGATGTAAATGTCAAAGCCCCACAAGCAACGTACAGCGAAAGCCGGTCAGCGGCGGCAGTGCCTCCAGCACTGGCATACAGCCTGTCAAGCTTCCTCTAAAAAATTAATATATCTCTGGAGTAAAACAAATAAATAAGTTATTAAAACTATAACAAGAATATATTCTCCGAAGTAAGCAGCAATTTAGCAGCAGAACCACGCGCTTTCCTTTGCTTTCTTGTTCGTGTTTTGCTGTTGCACAGCAACCACCCAATGTCTCGTGCACGGTCGCATTTCTGCGGAAACCGCAGTTCATGGCGTTTGTGTTTGTGTAAACGTTTATGAAATGCATTTATATTTTATAGAATATCATTTAATTGCCAAATGCTTACACTCGGATCTTCTCTTTTGCCGCCCTCTGCCGCTCTCAGGCCATTGTTAACCCGCGCTGTCTGTTTTGCCTCTCCGAAAAGATTGAACTTCAAAGAATTCAACCACTTTAGTTCTTTTTCAGCTTTCAAAATGGCTCCTACTAGCTCTAGCGAAGTACCGAAATGGGTGGACGATTTGGTGGAAGGCCACCAGGTTACAGTGTTCTCGAAGAGGTGTGTTCAGCGCATGCAAGTTTGCAACGAAGAGCAGTCTTTTTACGATTTCTCTCGAATTTGATTTAAAATAAAGCCAAAATGTGCTTAATTATTCTATTATATGCCTCCATGTTCTGTTAATATGCTCGTTATGCAGCTATTGCCCCCATTGCAAAGCCGCGATTTCGGCTCTCTCAAGGCTTAACATCAGCGACATGGTGAGCGAAACAAAACGTGAATTTCGGATTTAAATCATTTTAATTTGAATTTATCGTTTTGATGCAAATATTACACGTTTAAGCAGCATGCATTTACAACACGAAGCTGAATCATGAACGGCCAATCTACAGATATGCTATTTATGTTCTTCGCAATCAGTATAGGCTCAAGGTTTGTTTGCTTTCATACACATGAATAGGATATTAAGTTTATTCATGATTATTTGTAGCTTTTCCTGCATGGTTTAATCTTTGGCATTTCATGGCATCTTCAACGTTTTCACGCTCTGTAAACCATCAAATAATACTCTCCATCTGCTGTACTTGATGTAAACAAACGGCAATATAGAGTGATTAGTATGAACAAATTTAAACAGAATTAGAGCATTTAATGGTTTAAATTGTTTATTTAAGTCATTCAATGGTTTTTATCTGTCTACATGTATATATATACTTATATAATATAGGTTGTTGCACTTAATAACGCCAGTACTTGTCACTGAATAATGTTGATATTCTTGTTATTTTTCAACAGATCTAGCATATTGATTATGATCGAATGTTTTTATAATTTGAATGCTCGCGATTTGCAAGGATATACTTCATATAAAGGCGTATATCTAGTTTGCGTATAATGTAGTTTGTTTGTTTGCAAGTGTAGAATATGATAATAACATTGAATTGTTTATAATATTGTTAACATTGAATTGTTTATAATATTGTTTTTGTTCTTAGCACGTAGAACAGATTGAAGATAATCCGTTCTGTGATGCAATTCAAGATTATTTAAAAACAAAGACGGGGGCTCGATCTGTTCCTCGTGTTTTTCTTAACGGGAAATTCTTTGGAGGTGGCGATGATACTGTAAGTAGATTAAATAAAAATAAACATTAAATAAAAATAAACATTAAATAAAAATAAACATTTTAAAACAATAATTCATCTATTTCAGCGTATATTCGTGCTTTTGTTTCCTCAGAAGCAGCTGCAGCAGGTTGTCGCGTTCTCTTTCCTTGCTGTTTTGTATTCAAAACAAATAATAATATAGTATATTAGTTTTCATGTTTTATTCGTGCAGATGAAAGAATTAATTAAATATATTTGTTTCCCTCTTTGTTTCTTCAGGTAGAGGGCGTCAAAAACGGCACTGTTGAACGGATATTGCGGATTTGATCAAATTATTCAACTCCCCTTTAGATACTCGGGGTTTGAGGTTTCTGCATAACCCCCCCTTATACTCATATATCTATATTTATATTTATATATATAGATATATATCCATATATATAGATACATTATATATATATATATATATTTATATATTTATATATATATATATCTAGAGAGGAACAACTCAAAATATAATTTTTATGAAGTCTTTTCATATCGCACTTTATCCGTTACGGAACAATGCGTCACCGTCATAGCTACTCTTTAGCTCGCTATCAATTCGAATTGGGAGTGAGACACCGTAGAGGCTGTTTCTCTAAACCCTAAACCCATCAACAACCCAGAACTAGAACTAATAGTTTTCTAATCAATTTCCTTGAATTCCTTACATCCTAACGGATTTGTCGAGTGAACATTGAACATCCTCACGCATGATCTAAACAACCTACCTAGTACATAGAATTCTAGCCCATAGGCTTGGCCTATAGCTTCTTTAGCTACCCGTTAGTATAAACAAACTATACAGCTACCCTTCATTATTAGTATATTATAACTACTATTATCTAATAACTATTGTCTGTAGCCCTGCCTCTACTCTCCGTAGCCCGTAACACGCCACTATCTTCCCTCAAAAGACTTGAAGGATTTTTGTTTTGTTATCGAAGCCAAGAGGCCGAGGCTTGTGATGATGGTTTAGACAACACCCTTATGCAGCTGCTGTCTCGTGTATATTTATACATTTATATATAATAATAATTATATATATAACTGCTTATGCTGCTTGACACCGTTTCTTTGTTTGAAACTTACAAGTAGTGTTCGCTCGGCAGAATTTATAAACGGGGTGTATGGCGATAAACTATAAATATAGTTTTTCGCACTAAGGATACCCCAAAACAGATCCGACAAAAGAGTGTTATGCTTGTGCTATTTATCTGTCTCTGATGTTATCTTAATATAATAATATTAACCAGCATCACGAAGACAGCAGCATCTCTGCATCTCTTCGCCTCTTCAATAAGTATTTATTTACTGTTCAGGTGCAGGGGTCTCCTCCTCCTCCTTACCCTTGACTGCTCCTCTAAGTCCGTCCTTCAATCCTACAATTGTTGCCAGAGCCTTCTCATCGATGTTTCTCTGGAAGTTCTTGAGGAACTGCACGTAGTCAGGGTCGTTCATAATCTTTTCCATGGTTGTGGGCCAGTTCTCCTGAACGGTCTGGAGCATGCTGCGCATGACAGGGTCTACAAGGGAGGCTCCGAAGGATTCCTTCTCTTCGGGGGAGATGAGACCGAGGCTGACGAAAGCTTCTACAACCTTGTTGAGCTCCTCAGCGCTCATCTCATCGTAGTTCAGCTGCATGCCAAGAGCCTCAGGGGAGAAGTTTTCCCAGTTGACCTTGCCAGCTCCACTGTTGAAGATGGCGTTCAGATCTGCAAAAAAAAGAAAAACATGCAACAAACCCACTGTACATACACCCGAAACCCCGCACCTGAGCTACCCCGCCAACCACGAAGCGGTACAAGAGCAAGGACTACGAAGGAATAGCCGAACAAACGCGCAAATTTCACCGATAAAACTGTTAACTGCATCACTAAATGCTTAAAAACATCGAAAAATATAAGATCGTTCCTCCAGTGCAAACAGGGGGAGGCCGCGGCCTCCGCTAAGCACCCCATAACAGCAGATGCTCTTGCAGCTTGATCTGCATTGGTGTTTTGAGGACTATGATGCGATGCTGGTTCTTTGTGTTTGTACTTTGCAATTCGAAAGAATACAAGACAAAATAAAAACAAAAAACAAAAACTTACCCGCAGGGGTTGGCTTTGTAGCATCAGGACGCTGGACGATACCATCACCTGGTTTGCGGTCCTCCTCGGCATGAACGGCTGCCAAGGCACCGAGGGCAAGAACGAAGAAAGCTCCCTTCATTTTCGAGTAAAATAAACGTTGAACGAATGCGAAATGAAGCAAAAAAACAAGCAAATACTCATCTGATATGCCACCACAATGCTGCGGCCACTCACCTCAGAGCAGGGGCAGCCGGTAGCGACGGAGGAAGGGAGCGACGCGCGGCGCTTCCGGTGCACAAAGCCGGGGTGCTGGGTCCTCCCTTGGATGAGCGAATGAAAGAAAAATCAATTATTTTTGCTGCTTTCTAAGCATATATATATTGCTTAACATTCACTCCCTTTTTAACGCCACTGCCCACAAGCAAATTCCCAAATTTTAGCGGCATTCTCCTAATGAATCCGAGTCCTAGGGAGGTGGGGGGAAGGGAGCGGCAGGCGCAGACGGGACGGCGTAGAGTGCCAGAGCTAGCGGCTCATGATGATCGAAGGGTTTTTTTGCTCTTTTTTACGGTTAAAATAATCTTATTTAACTCTTATTAGTGCATTAAATGCCGCACTCCCTTCGTAAACCCTCCAGCCAAAGCAGCAGCCTCAACCAGCCGTTCTAGTCTCACTGCCCGCATGGAGGTCTGCTAAAGGTACCCGTCTCCCTAGTAGCTACTATCGAAGTGCGTTTTTTTGCTGGAATCTATAATATAATATAATTTAACATAAAATAAACCCGGGTTTATGCTGCTTCTATCAGCAGCAGTAGCCCATTAGTAGCAGATGCCTACGCCCGAAGCGCGCTAGTGCGGCTTCGTGAGGTGCACGTACACCCCGTGAAGCGCCAGAGCAGCAAAGTAGACAGAATCCATCAGACACACATTTATATTCCTACTCGTACGCAGTTGGCTTCGTCTCTTGGCTAGAGAGAGCCTCCCGCAGTCGCTTCAGGGCGCAGTTGCCTCGAAGCCCACCGATCTAGCTCGATTTGCTTTGGTGGCTCCGTGACAGCGAAAGTGCTTTAGATTCAGGTACTTAGTAAGCCGTTCAAGTTGCTCTGTCAGCCTTTGGAGGCGCGGGGAACAAAGCAGCCAAATGCGTGGGGTTGATGGAAGGTGTGCAAGGAAGCTGTTGAGGGGGGTACTGTTGTATACAATGTAAGGAGGGAAGGTGTCATAGAAAAGGACTACGCCCTTGCTTCACTAAATACAGACAACCTGCTGTAAGGTGTTTAAATGGTTACGAAACGAGCAACAGATCGAGCGAGATTTAGAAATGATGCTGTCAGAGTCCGCGGTTATCATAAAATCAAGAGAATGTTTCCCCCATGTTCCATACATTCCCGGGGACGGCTGCAGTGTCTGTACACCTCAGCACACCGCGCGATCTTAGCATCTGGAAGATAAGAAACGAAGTAGAAATTGCTTTCAATTCATGCTTTGTACTGTAAGCCGCAGTGAGCAAGCCCGTGCGCTACATTCAGTGCTGTGTCTTGACTAGCCGTCGCAAGCCAGCTAGCTATATACCCTTCTAAACAGTCTACGGAGCTAGGCTAGTTGCAGCAGCAAGAGGGCAGCAGGAGACTCGGTACGAATATGTTGCTTTGGTGAGGAGAGGAGGGTTTGTAGGAGTAGCAGACTATGCTCCTTACTTCTGCTGCTTCTGTTTTATTGTGTTTTGCTGTGTTAACATTGCTTTCTTTCTATTTCTTTCATCAATTATACACGCATTTTGTCTCTGATAGCTGAAGATTAAAAAAAAAGAAATCGTTCTTTGTAGACAACTTCAAGCTCGAGCTGTCTTCAGGTGTACGTACACCCGGAGGGGCAGCGACACCAACACATGTTTTCGCTGACATTTACAAAAGAAAGAGAGTAGTTTGATAAGTAGGTGTATTTGCTAGTATCTTCAAGCAAATACATGTATAAACATCATAAGGTAGTTAGTTGTTTTTAATATAATTTGTCGTTATTTTCTATCTTTTCGATTTTGTTTTAAATCTAACAATCAAACTTTGTCATCTGACGGGCTCTTATACCTTCTGCATTTTTATTACATCCAAAATTACCTTTACTCTTCTTCTTCTTGTTCTGAGCTTGCACTCTCTTCCGCACGGCATCTCTGGTGTGTCTGAAGAAACAGCACAACGCACCCTCCCCAGCTGCTGTTCTTGCTGCTGCTGTGGCTAGTGCTACTGCTGCTGCAGCAGCAGCAGCAGCTGCTGCTGCTGGTGAAGGGGGCTCACCTTCGTGCTGCTGGACGCCAGCAATGAATCAAAGCTTGCTGCTCTTCGGGGGGTAAAGGCCTACTGGGATTTTCATCTTCTTCTGAGCCTGCACAGCCTCATAAGCTATCATCAAACCATCAGTTCTTTTGCTGCTGCTGCTGTCTTACATATGATTGTTAGAAACTGCTAGCAAGGTAAGACAGCCCCTAACAAGTAAATAATATTATATCTATCTATCTATCTATATCTATATCTATATCTATATCTATCTATCTATCTATCTATCTATCTATCTATCTATATATATATATATATATATATATATATATATATATATATATATATATATATATATATATACATATATATATATATATGTCGATACACCATTAACATTTACACGCTCCTTTTGTTTGTGTAAAAGAACACAAAAACAAACAAAATGCTCGTAAGACAGTGCAGCCTACCGCTCTCTGAGCTATTGCTGCTTTGCTTTGCTTGTTGACTATCTTCATCAGAGTCTGCCGGCCATTCAACTTCACGTTTCAGACAACTTTCTTCTTCTTTCGTCTCCCCTTCCGAATCCGTTCCTTCTTCGTGGGAGCTTGCAGCCTCTGATGCTGCGCTAGCGTCTTCTTCATCGCTCTCTTCATCGCTTTCCCCTGAGCCGCTATACGGGCTCTCATTGTCTGCCTCTCGACTAGCAGCTATTGCACTTTCAAGGAGCTTCGACTGCTGTTCATTGAGGCCATCAGATACAGCAATCAAATCCACACGAGATTCTGCTTCTTGTGCTTCTTCCTCATGACCCTCATCAGCCCTCTTCGCCTCCGGCTGTCTGCAGTGGCGGCCCACTACGTCGTCAAACCTGTAGAAAACGAGACAGTGGGAATAGCAAAATACGTTATATATGTGTATGTATGCAATATTCACTTAAAAATCGCGAACAAATGCCGAAAGGACCTCGGATCTCATTGCTGCTTATTTTAACTTGGCTGTTGAACGCACTGGGGAACCGTCGTGACATCCACAAGAAACTTCCGCTCAAAAAGACGTTTGATACATTGAACGTCACGGTCGAAATAAAGAGCAGCATTTGGGTGATAGATAGATACCATCTGGGGAAGATCTGTTGATACAGACGCAAAACACACGAAAAAACGGAGAAACATGAACGGCAAATAGGTGCGCATACACCTGAACAGCAAGCAGGCGTAAGTAAGCAAGATGCGATCCTCATGATATCTTCTACGATCTTCGAAACATTTCAGCTATTTACTAATATTGAGGTGTTTCACAGCTTTACCGATCATTGTGATGTGCCCTTTGTCGCTAATCATGAGGTTGAATTCATTGAAGTCGCCATGAATGAGACCGCAGTGCGCAAGTCGTACGATGAGTTTCATGAGCTTTTCCAGCACTATCAGCGGCTCATCCAGTTCCCTTACCTGCACACAAACGGCTACTCAGACAAATAAACAAATACATCAGCGCGAGAGAAAGAGAGAGCTCTTGTTTACATGCGGCTGAGAGGAGTAGCCGCTACATCTAGCAGGCAGGACCCTTGTGTCCGTTCTGTCTCAATCATATTTGATTCTCGCTTGAAAATGCCTAAACTTTGGATTTCGAGTACATGTGAAGCGCTTACCTGCGTCAGTGGGATCGCATCGACGTACTCCATCAGCACTGCATGACGGTTGGTGTCTACCGGCTCCGGGACTGGAAAGCCATGTGAGTGAAGAGCTTTGAGATAAGCAAATTCTCTAGCTGCTGCCAAATGAGCGAGGTAGTGCCAACTACAGTGTGTTCTGTGTTGCATGTAGTCTCTATTCTTCTTGATTGAACGGAAGGAGATGCGGCCTGCAGCAGACAAAGCAGCAGCATGTTGCTGCATCTTCTGTCTGCAGCATCGTGGGACAGCCGACGGTTTCCCTTGTATAAAAAGAGAATGCATGCAAAGGAACTCTAACAACAGCAAAATCAGCTGTACAGCCACTTACCTAGTCTATGCAGCTTCAACACCAACACAGAGCCATCTGAACCCTCACAAAGGTGAATATCTGACTCCTTTCCGACGCCTACTCGCACGCCTACGCCTTTAACAAGTCCTCTCTTAACAAGGGCGTTGAGAGCCAAGTAATCGTAGCCTAAGTATGTCAGCTTGTATCCATCGTATGATTTTGAACAGTGGAAGATAAGCTTGTTTTTCAGTAAAGTGCTCAGGATCTGACGAATGGAGTGTCTTCGCAGCCCTGCAAGCTGTTCAATTAATTGAGAAGAAACAAACTCATGATTCTTCATCCCCATTTCTACTGCTGTCAACACCCGAAATTCCGCCTTCGTCATATATCGTAGCACATCTGCCTGAAGCCTCATCTTGCATATGTAGTATTATGAAGGCCTATTCGGAGTCTTAGAGTCAAATTCCCTTAATAATAATCCCCAGATACACAAATATAAATGTTTTAAAAGGACAAATCAACAAATTTAATGCAAGAAAACCCTCTTTCAGCCCTCCTTCCTCAACACGCGCAGCCTCTGCAACGGCAGGCACAGGAAACAGGCCGGCTGTTGCTGATTTTTTACGTTTTTCTTCGAAATATCTTCAGACGTTCGAATTTAATTTATGTTTTTAGAAGATTCCGAAGAAAGAGACGATCAATAAACCCGTCGTGCAACCCCACATTGAACAGCAAAGGCGGCGAAGCAGCATAGGCGAGAAACAACAGATTCGTGAGCTGTATCTGCAGATAGTACGGAAAGCATATCATTTAACGATTAAAAAAGAAGAAAAGAAAATAAATGTTGCAATTTTCTTCTACATTTGCATTGCCTTCACGGCCGACTCGAAGCCCTACCCTGAGGGCCCCAAGCCCAGCAAGACCAGGTATTTCAGAGTTGAACACTGCTTCTGTTTGTACTTTTCTGCTTCTTTTTGGTTGTTTAAATGTTTGCAATGTTTTATTTTGCAGTTAAGTGATTATATTTGTATCATATTCTCCTTCTGCCGGCGATGTTCACTGTCCGTCGGCCGCTGCCTGCCGTGTCTGTCTGCGCATGCGGCTTGAAGGCGAAAGTTGAAAACGTTTGAAAGGAAGAAACTGCAGGTTTGTTGGGGTGTCTATACACCTGAGCTGCGGTTGCAGTGTTGGGCTGAGCGTAGCTGAGGTTACAAGCGGATCAGCACTTCCTGTAGACCCCGAGGATGACGTCGGATACGGATAGCCCACACGACTCCCCCAGCTGCAGCAGTCGCTCTTCTCAATACTTCGCCTCTGTAGGCGAGGGCCTCCGGCGCCGGGGGCCCCCCACTAGCAGCAGAGCCCCCTCTTCCTCGTCTGTTGCTGGGGGCCCCCTCTGTACCCTAGGGGAGGCGCCGCCGCCCGTTTCAGTTAAGAAGGAGAGCCCAGAGAAAGACAGTTCTCTCTTTAAATCCCCTATTGAGGAGAAGCCATCAACTAATTCTCCCCCTAAAAATGTCTCACGCATGCACGATGAACGGAAGGTGCCGCTGGGGGCCCCCTTAGGGGGGGCCCCCTGCCCTGGAAGCCCCAGCTCTTCTGAGGCTTCCTCCTCATCCCTCGAAGACCCCTTCTCGAGTCCTTCCCCTGCGCGAGGCCCTCAAAGGTCCCCAAGGGGGGCCCCTCCAGGGGCCCCCAGAGAGAGATGGGGTTTCCGGGGGGGCCCAGCAGAAGCATACAATCAGGGGGGAGTTAATGACTTCAGCTCTGCTGCTTCTACTCCGATAGATATGAGACAGCAGCAAACAGGAGAGGGGAGAAGACGGCGTGGTGTATGGCCTCGGGCTATCGGTGACAGCGTGTTCATGCTGCAGCAGCTACTGCAGCAGCTGCAGCAGCTGCTGCAGCAAGGGGTTGAAGGTGCTGCAGATGCATGCAGCTTTGGTGTGAGTTCTTTATTATCTGTTTCGAAATGGCTTTGTATAATCTTCTTTACTTCCATGCTGCTGTTAGGGTGTATATCCTGCTGCTTTGCTGTTGCTGCTGCTAGCAGCTACTACGTCTTGTTTAAGTTTTCTTCTCCTCCCCCTCTTCACGATTTCCCCGTTCACTTCGACTACTCTCCGAGCGTATCTGCAGCCATATCTTCTCTCTATCAGCCCCCCTCAGACAACCTTGGGGGCCTTCATGGCGGGGGGGGGGCCCTGGAGGGGGCCCCCCCCCCCATGGGGGCCCCCCAAACAGTTGAGGGTGTTGAAGAAGGAAGGGAGGGGACTGGAGGCTCACCCGCAGTTTCCTCACACACAACTCCACCTGCATCAGCTTCGTTTGCTGCTTATGGGGGCCCCGTGCATGCAGGGGCCCCGTCTTTCGGGGGGGCCCCCTGGGGGGGGGGCCCTTGGGGGGGCCCCCCTGGGGGAGGGGGCCCCTGGATGCCCTCTGATTCAGGGGGCTGGAGGGCGTTCGAGGAACCTCTCGCTGTTGCTACAGTCCCCTTCAGTAACAGAACTTGGGAGATGTTGCCTGAAGACGGAGATTTGTTTGCTGCGCCTCTGCCCCCCATCTCTCACTGGTTCTATGGACAGCAGCAGCAGCAGCAGCAGCAGCAGCAAGGAGAGCAGCAGCAGTTTGTTTCGCTGACGATGCCAGAGTTGTCACAGGAGGCGAAGGTGCCTTCGTTTGCGTCTGACTTGGTGTTATCTGTATCCTTCCCCCCTTGCTGCTGCAGCCGCAGCAGCAGCAGCAGCAACAGCAACAGCAGCAACAGCAGCAGCAGGGGATGGGATCCCCCCCCAATAACGATGGTGTCTCTGCTGCTGTTTGGGTCTAAAGGACGTTTGCTGGCAAGAAGTAGTCGTCCTTTAATTAATGAAGGAGTTTGCTGCTGCTCTTTAGGTGTATATCTATCTTCTTTTCTAGGAGACAGCAGCAGAACAAGAAATGTTCTAATGGTTGACAGCCTCAGCTATCCTCTTGTATCACAGCTTAAGTTTGCTCGGGTGTATATACACCCCCCACTACCCCTCTTAAATGCCTCTCTTATCTTCCAGCCAAAGCCTCAAGGCCTACGTCTATTCATCATTGAACATCCTTACATTGCATTGTTGCTGCTTACGCTGCTGCTGCTGGCTGCTGCTGCTGCTGTCCTCGCATGCTGCTGCTGCTGCTGCTGCGGCTACCTTCTCACATTCGCCAAGGATGAAGACAACCCCCTGCTATTCCAGGGGCCCCCAACCCCCGTAGAGGGGCCCCTGGGGGCCCCCCCCGAAGGTGTATACGCATCGCAACAGGACAGCCACCTCTGGGGTGTATCCACAGACACCGCAGCTACACGGCGAGCAGCAGCTAGCATGCAACGTCGTAGCTCAGCCGCTACTTAACATCAGCAGCATTAACCCTCCCTCTGCCTCTCCCTACTATGTTCAACTCAACCCCCCCTAGCACAGGCAGCAGCAGCAGCAGCATCAGGTGCTGCTGCTGCTGCTGCTGCTGCTGCTGCTGCTGCTGCTACGTTAGCAGCAAACAGTTCTTCGTCAATACAGCAACAAGCAGAAGTATTTCTCTTACAAACAAAACCCAAGATAAGTTGAACTTCTCCTCAGTCCGCAGCCAAAGGCGACAACAGCCTGGGGGCTGTAGACGCTGCAGCACCCCTTTGGCAAGGAGGGGCCCCCGGGGGGGGGCCCCCCAATTTGGGGGCCCCCCACGGGGGAACCCCCGCCCTAGGGGCCCCCCGTCCCGCTGTGATGTTGTCTCTTAAGCCGAAACAGGGTACTACTGCCCTGTCGGCAGAAGAGCTAGGGTTTATTAGGGTTTACTAGGGTTTATTAGGTAGGGTTTTTACTAGGGTTTAGGGTTTAGGGTTTAGCCAACGCGGACCTCGGGATCGTTTAAGTAATCGTGATAAACCAACTTAGCGTCTTCTGGCACCCCTGAAGCAAACCATCGCATGCACAAAACCCTAATAAAACCCTAAACCCTAAACCCTACCTTGCAAACCCTAAACCCTAAACCCTACCCTGCAAACCCTAAACCCTAAACCCTAGGGTTTTTCCCTTACCTTTCTTCGTGAAGTATTTGAACGCCCGTTGATATATTCGAGTCTTCTTAAGCTCCTCAAATGAAAGCTTCTCCCTCGTCAAGTCCTCACTGTCTATACACCCCACAGCAGCAACAGAAACACAGCCACTGTACCAACAGCAACAGCAGCAGCAGCAGCAACAGCAGCAGCAACAGCAGCAGCAGCAGCAACAACAGCAGCAGCAACAGCCCCGCTTACCCCTGAATGCATACACTCGAGTTAGCTTTCCGCCTCTACATTCAAACAAACTTATTTGATTCTTCCCTCCTTCTACTTCTTCAAAATCTAAACAGAAAGAGTGGTCCTGAATACACAAACAATAAACCCTAAACCCTACATAAACCCTAAACCCTAAATAAACCCTAAACCCTAGATAAACCCTAAACCCTACATAAACCCTAAACCCTACATAAACCCTAGACCCTAAACCCTAAATGCCACGTGAAAATCCAAACCCTAAACCCTAAACACTCGACAAACCCCTTGGCGGACTCAAGAAACCCTAAACCCTAAACCCTAACTAATGAAGCAAATCCTTCGAACCTGACAATACATGTTTATAACTTAAATACAACGAATTAGGGTTTAGGGTTTAGGGTTTAGGGTTTTGCTCTCACCTTGTTCTCCTCCGCTATGAGGCGTTTAGTTATGCGAACGGAATGATGGCTGTCGATCAAGCTGCAGCAAACCCCAAACCCTAAACCCCAAACCCTAAACCCTAAACCCTAAAGGGCCCCAACTGGTTAAACCCATCCGCCACTGGCTGGCTACGGGCCGCTGCTTGCTGTCTAAACCCTAAACCCTAAACCCTAAACCCTAAACCCTCGCGCACTTGTTAACAAATTCCTCCCTATTTGCAGGGCTGCCCTGGCGATCTTCGGAGTAGAAGTCCTGCAGAGACAGCAAAACCCTAAACCCTAGCTCAAACCCTAAACTCTAAACCCTAGCTCAAACCCTAAACCCTAAACCCTAGCTCAAACCCTAAACCCTAAACCCTAGCTTAAACCCTAAACCCTAAACCCTAGCTTAAACCCTAAACCCTAAACCCTAGCTTAAACCCTAAACCCTAAACCCTAGCTTAAACCCTAAACCCTAAACCCTAGCTTAAACCCTAAACCCTAAACCCTAGGCGCACCTTTGAGCATAGCCAGCTCAAGAAAACATTCTTGTTTTCCTCTCGCTTTCTCGAAGACATCTGCCGCGCCTCCACCAACCTGAAGCCACAAACCCTAAACCCTAAACCCTAAACCCTAAACCCTAAACCCTAAACCCTCTAAGCTATTTCACCAAGGCAAATAGCGGCATGTGAGCAAGCAGCAGAACCCTCTGCCTTCTTATCTAACCACCTCACCAACCAACCAAATCCCAAACCCTAAACCCTAAACCCTAGAATATAGGTTTTATATACTTACCTGTCTGAAAGCATACTTGCACTTAGTCCTTCTTCTTGTGGCTTTGAGATGCTGCTGCTTCTGTCTCTGTCTCTTCCTCTGTCTCTATCTC